>CM070026.1:25058499-25188499 GCA_036247105.1 Cirrhinus mrigala
ATATAATTGTAATAAAAAAATAATATTGTAAAAAATATATTTTATTTATTTATTTATTTATTAACCCTAACTAACTCAATAATATCAATGTATAATTATATAAATTCTAATTATATAAATAAATATATTAAAATATAAAATAAAATTATAAGAGAAATCGTATATATTTGAACCCTAACTCAGTATCAATATATAATTAATTATATAAATCCTTAGAATTACATATACTAAAATATATAATTATTAATTTTTTTTTTTTTTTTTTTGCATTATGAATCGATGTATTTTAACACCTCCAACTGTGATCCAAGTCTTGAGGCTGCTCAAATCTGAAATGCAAAACCATGTAAATGCCTTTACCTTTACATATGCAAGTACTCTATCCTGCCCCTAGCAACAACCTCTCAGTATATGCGGCTATATTCTAATACATGTGACAGCGGAGAAAGACAGACAGATAGATAGACAGACTGACTGCTGGGGTCTGGCTCCAAGCAGGATATCAAACAACACTCAAACCGTCTCAATGTCACATGAAAAACATTTTCGATGAACAAGCATTCATTGATTCTGGCTTTGAAGTCATGACTGCTTCACACAAGAGTTTTTTTTTTGACAAGAGTCACAACCTAAATTGTAATGAACTCTATATAACGGTATACCCTTAGCAGTAGAAAGATCATGAATCATCTCAAGTAGTGAGGATACGACTCATCCGCCCTTAGACTAAACAGAGCTCAGAAAAGTGCTGACAGCAAAGTTTCTTCATACCAACACTTACGGGCAAAAGCTAACAAAAGGTTAAGAGTTCACCAACAAATGACCATATATGATCAATACTAAGCCAAGACGTCATACTGATTCATCATTATGTTGAGTTTGCATGTTTAGCAGGGGCCAACGCGAAGGATTTTTTTTGTACTGGCCCGGTTGGGCAAGAGGTTCAAATTTTTGCTTGTCCTGCCAAAAAAAAGAGAGCTGTTGTTATCGTTGTTTTTGATTCATGTTATCTTGTATTTTAATAAATAAGCTTATAGGACACCAACATTTTAAATAACAGTTAGACAAAAATTGTGCCATTAATTACTCGCCCTCATGTCATTCCAAACCCGTAAGACTTTCGTTCATATTCAGAGAACAAATTAAGATATTTCTGATGAAATCCGAGAGTTTTCTGCCTCACAGTAGACAGAAACACTCAAGGTCCAAACAGGTAAAAAGCACATTGTGGTACTGTTGTGAACATGTGTCGAAGACTGACACGGAAGAGAAGAAACTGCTGAATAAAGTCATTATTTTTGCTGCTTTGTGCACAAAAAGTATTCTCGTAGCTTCATAAAATTAAGGATGAATCACTGATGTCACATGGACTATTTTATTGAAGTCCCTACCAGTGACAGCAAATTTTGATTTAGTCTTAGTCACAGTCTTCTGACTAAAATGCCATTTAGTTTTAGTCATATTTTAGTCATCTGAATTTCTTTTTAGTATTAGTTGTCTAAATATCATAAGATTTTAGTCGACCACATCTACAGTAGATTTAGTCAGGTTTAGTTAGTGTAATGCATTTATTAAGCATTTCTCTAAAATTACCAAACTCATTACATAGGTTTGATATTAAGATTTTATCATGATAGACACTGATTTAACTTATGTGATACGCAACATGCCTTCATATTAAAATTAAATTAAACCACTTCTCATAACGAAACGAGCATGATATTTTCAATTAAATACCAATGGTTATATAGGATAATTACGCATGCAACAACTTGTTTACCACATTCGTCATTCTTTCAAGCAGACATATTTATTTATATAAGTAAATAATTTAGATTAATCTGTATTAGGGCTACTAAAAGTGACTCAGTCAAGAGCAGTGAGTGATTTTTTTGTTGCTTGATTAACATCAGCGCAACAGACAATAGCAGCTAAATTAGGCTGCTGTCCCTTAAAAAGCTGCTTCGGTGTCTGCGCTCAAAAAAACAGACCGAACTGACTTCTCTTTTGCGTCATCAAATTTATCCATATGTCTGCTCTTCTCTTACGCACAGATATTGACATTTTTGAATGTTTTATGAGACATGCAGCAAATGTATGCTAGCTTATGTCCCGCTGTATAGATCAATAGGTTATGATACAGTTAAAATATACGCATCTAACCTCCTAACCACGCAACAGATTAGTTCTAAATAAATCTCTTCCCAAATCATCCCTCCCTCCCTAACATTTTTGTTTCCGTTTTTATTAGCTGATGAAAATGTCATAGTTTTGTCATCCAAAATGAGTTTTTGTTACATTGTCGTCTCGTTTTCGTCTGTGGAAAAAAAAAAAAAAAAAAAGTTGACAAAAATAATGACAAAAATGATTCATCAACGAAATTAACACTGGTCCTTACTACCTTTCTGGGCCTTGAATGTGGCAGGTGCATTGCTGTTAGAAAGCTCTCAGATTTCATCAAAAATATATTAATTTGTGTTCCGAAGATGAATGAAGGTCTTACGGGTTTGTAACGAAGGGTTTGTCATTAATTACTCATGAGGGTGAGTAATTAATGACAGAATTTTAATTTTTGGGTGAACTATCCCTTTAACAAATCTGGTTTTGATTTCAGCTCCCATCCAGTATTTTTATTCATTTATTTTATTTATTTATTTATTTATTTATTTATTTATTTTTAAGTAGAACTGGTTCTGAATAACCAATTTACTTTAAAACGACGGAGGAGTAAAGACTGTGCCCTTCAAATGTGCAAAAAGAACAGCAGAAGGCCACAGGGCTCTTGTGTTCTCTGCATTCTCAGAAGCAGACAGACAGAAAAATCCCCAGATCAGTACAACACATCATCCTCAGAATAACAAACGGATGGAAGTAACGCGGCACTGAACAAATTCACTCATTCTTCCCCAAACACACAGGTTTCACCTAATGCAGAGTCAAGACATTTGCGACTTCATAATAATAAAAATAATATGAGGGGTCATGGGTTGAGATGTTAACTGAGGTTCCCTTACAGACGATTGCACCGGGACGACAGCTACGCCGAGGGGTAGAAAGAGACGGGATTAAACCAAGCAGGACAAGCAAGGAAATGCTAATGATTTACTGCAGCACAGACACACAGACCATACAGAGCATCAATATCCAAACAAATACATACGGTGGATCCAGGTGACTTATTGAGCGATCACTTTAATCAGCTCAGCAGACTACAATGACTGCACATGCCTGACGCATGCTGCGTCATAACACTGCATTATACAGTAAACCAACAGATTTTATATTTAGACCCTTGTTAGCATATAAATAAATGCAGCTGAATCCTATTATATAATATCACACAGCCAAGAAAGAATCTCCTGAAAATAGCATGCATCATTTCAAAACATTTATGTATGCAGATTAAAAAAAGTATATATAAAATAAATATATATTTAAAGGACTCCGTCCATTTGCACAAAATACACTACCAGTCAAAAGTTTTTGAACAGTAAGATTTTTAGGTTTTTTAAAATGTCTCTTCTGCCCACCAAGCCTGTATTTATTTCATCCAAAGTACAGCAAAAACAAAATTGAAATATTTGTATTATTTAAATGAACTGTTTTCTATTTGAATATATTTTAAAACACAATTTATTCCTGTGATTTCAAAGCTGAATTTTTAGCATTATTACTCCAGTCACACGATCTTTCAGAAATCATTCTAATATTCTGATTTGTTGCTCAAAAAAACATTTATTATTATTATTATTTTTATTATTATTATTATTGTTGTTGTTGTTGTTGAAAACAGCTGAGTAGAAGTTTTTCAGGTTTCTTTGATGAATAATGAATATAAACATTAGAAGAACAGCATTTACCTGAAATAGAAATCTTTTGTAACATCACAAATGTCTTTATCATCTCTTTTGATCAATTTAAACCATCCTTGCTAAACAAAAGTATTAATTTCTATAATTTCTTTCACAAAAAAAAATAAATAAAATAAATTAAAAAAAAAAAAAATTATATTATATATATATATATATATATATATATATATATATATATATATATATATATATATATTTTTTTTTTTTTTTTTTTTTTTTTTTTTTTATTTATTTATTTATTTTTTTAAATGACTGTTTTAAATATTTATAATAATAATAAAAAATGTTTCTTGAACAGCAAATTAGCATATTAGAATGATTTATGAAGGATCATGTGAAGACTGGAGTAATGATGCTGTAAATTCAGCATTGATCAGAGGAATAAATTACATTTTAAAATATATTCAAATAGAAAACAGTTATTTTAAACAGTAAAAATATTACAAAATTTGACTTTTTTCCTGTACTTTGGATCAAATGCAGGCTTGGTAAGCAGAAGATGCTTATTTTAAAAACTTTAACTTTTGACTGGTAGTGTATTAAATAATATACATAACAATGAATCTCAGTGCTTTAACCAAACACGTATTGTGCTCATTTGTAGGTCAAACAAAGTAATAAAAAAATTATGAAAGCTTAAATACAAAAGAGTGTACCTACATTACATAGCAAACAAAAGCATCGGGGGAATTGCAAACACTTGTAAATGTAAGACCTGTGAGACCTGTCTTACAGAAACCACTTTGACAGGTGATGTCAAGTATCAAACTGAAAACAAGCCTGTTGTATTTGTAAAGTGCTTATCACAATGCATATTGCTTTAAAGCAGCTTTACAGAAAACAGTGCCTCAGTACCTTAAATGACAAAAAGGCAACCGTGCCAAGGGAACAAAAAAAACAAAACAAAACAAACAAAAAATCTACAAATTACACAAAACGGATACTGAATAAACTGTTTTTTTACCATATAGATGGACAAACCTGTCCCTAACTTTACCTCAGAACTAATTTACATAGACACTGAGGAAAAGGAAAAAAAAGCCACACCACTCTCCATCTGTTAAGGATACATGCACATGCTGGTGAGTTGCTAATTTATTGTTAAACACAGGAGCACAGCTCAGCAAAAACATCAAAACCCAGCTGGCTTTGTGAGAAGAAACCACACCACGAAGACTATTAGAATCCATTGATTCATTACACATGTAAGGACAAACACTACCCAAAATAACTAGTAAGAAAGGTCTGTACTATAAATTGCTAATTCATGAAATTCAGTATCATTTTAAAAAGTGCCACTGATCCAAATATTTTACTGCGTTTTACTGTATAAGCTACTATAACTGTGGCACACATTGATAAGCCCTCTCTATTTTGGTACTCTGCGCCCATCTCTTGGCTCAAAATAATTGGGTTGGCCACTCCATTCATCCTAAATTTGACATAAGGTGGTTGAGTTTAATATTCACTTGCTGTTGTGATAACCTCAAGCTACTTTTACCTCAACATCTAACCTAAGCCAGAGTACAGTTTATAGTCTCTATTTTTACTCAGATTTCAGAGAACACCAAGATTAGTTATCAGGAAAGACATCAAGGCTGATTACTTTTCCATATGTTCATGATACAGAAATATCCAGAATTCATTTACAATAAATCCTCTACATGTCCACTAAATCTTAGGGGCCTCAACCGTCCACTTTCTCTGAGACTTACACGTCACGTGTCATCGCTGCGTGTTCCAAACCTCCACCCGCAAGGAGTCTTCCTACTCCTGTCCTTCTCCAAAGTTTCCTCCAAAGATTCCTGTGAGCCTGAGGTGTCCTCGAAGCTGTCAGACGCCTGACGGGTCTGTGAGACTCAGAGACACGGCTGGAACAAGCTTCGCTGTTAGGACCCCTCCCTCAGGGCTAAATCAGGCAGGCTGGGCAGTCCCCTCAAGAATGCCCCCTCACCCCAAAATAAACCTGCTGACTGAAGAGTGTCATGAGCTCACTGATTTTTTTTTTTCTCTTGAGCCCCACATCTCTCATTTGTTTCCCAACTGGGGCAGTAGAGCAGTGACAGTTCATTTACTGTCTATTAAATCAAACCCAGATGGGATGATATACTAAGTCTAACAAGCATGAATGATGACTGGTAGTTAAAAAGTTATGCTTGCATGAAGGTCACAAGAGGGCTGCAAACCGCAGGCTTTAAAATGAATGGACTATTAATGCTGAATACGTCATAATAGGTTTTTTTTAAGATCAAGTTTAAGATCTTTAGGGTTCATGTTTCACCTCAGAAATGCTCATGTTGTTACAAGGTTGATGCAAAATTAAAAGGTTAGTTTAACCAAAAATGAAAATTCTGTCATTAATTACTCACCCTCATGTCATTCCAAACCCGTAACACCTTCATTCATCTTCACAGCACAAATTAAGATACAAACAAACAACGAACAAAGGTCTTACAGATTTGGAACAACATGAGGGTGAGTAAATAGTGACAATTTTTTATTTTTGGGTGAACTATCCCTTTAAGAATGAGCTCAATTATAAGATGGAATTTGAATTTAAATGGCCACACTGCACAGGAAGTTGAATTCTATCCAGTGTTGGGGAAAGTTATTTTTAAAAATAAGGCATTATAATAATGCATTCCGTTATTAGGTCCCTATAGTTTCCGCACTGCAGAAAACGTGGACTGTACTGCAGAATCCAGTCAAAAAAATGGAATTTACTGTATAATGCAGAATGTCACGGAATTTGACAAATTTTGGATGAATAAATCAGAAGTCAGTACACTTGAATCAAAACGTGATATGGACTAGTGTCTGTGAATATTATTAATATTTGAGAAAAACTATCGTCATACGATACAAACAGAAACTTATAGGTCACAAAACATTCACAGCAGCTTGCCAAAATAAAAGTTTGGTTTAATTTGAAGAAACTGTGACAGAAATGCATTACCTAATGTATTGATAGTACTACTACTACTACTACTAATAAAATTATTATTAAAACAATTTAAGAAATATTTACCAGAAAAAATATTTACCAGAATATATTAACCAGAAAAATGTAAACATAGAATTACAAAATTAATTAATTAGAGATGGTTTTGATATAAATATTACTTAAAATCAGTAAAATGGAATCCATGAGATTAATGGAAAACACAATTTGGTTAAAAAAAAAAAAAAAAAAAAAAAAAAAGGAACACTGAATTTGGATTAATAAATAATAATTAATAATAATAATAATAATAATAATAATAATAATAATAATAATAATAATAATAATAATAATAATAATAATAATAAAATTTTATTTAATAGGGCCTTAATGTATTTTTTTTTGCTGAACTTTAAATAAACTGCTGCTAAATTTCATGATTTTAATTAAGCAGACATACTTTTTCATTTTTTTTTTAACCATTAAAACAGGGTCTAGAAAAATGAAAATGGAGAATAAATAAATAAAGAGAATCCAGAAAAATGGGGAGAAAAAAAAAAAAAAAAAAAACAGAATTTGGAAAAAAAATAAAAGATTTCAAAAGGGCCCTATGTTACTTTTTCCATTTATTTGTTTATTTTTTTTATTTATTCATTTATTTATTTTTATATATTTTTGGGCTTTTTGTGCCTTTAATTGACAGAACAGTAAAGAGATGACAGGAAAGTACTGGGCAGAGAGAGGGGAGCGGGATCGGCAAAGGACCTCAAGACGGGATTCGAACTCGGGTCTCCACAAGCACAGTTGTGCTATATGTTGACGCACTAACCACAAGGCTATTGGCGCAGACATTTGTTTATTTTAAACAACAGAAATCTCAAAAGTTATATTTTTGGAAACTGTAAAGACCCTTTCACACTAAAAATAAATTTAATAAGCCACAGGCTGAAGAAATTGTCTCTGGTCTGCACCTCACTCCCAATTTCTCTCAACACAGGACAGGAGAGGTGGCAAAGAATAAATGGGAAAACAAAGTAACTGGCATTACTTATTTGAAAAAATAACTCTGATATTTTCTTGTAAATTAAAAAGTAATGCAAAAAAGTAATCTGATTACATAACTCGTGTTACTTGTAATGAGTCACCCCCAACACTGGTTCTATCTATCATTCCGTCCATCCGTTCTATCATTATCTAGTGTTCCATCCATCTGTCCTATCTATGGTTCCATCTATTTATCATTCTATCTATCACTCCGTCTAGCGTTCCATAGGTCCGCACTTGTATCTCTCTTCAAAATTCATGGGTTTTAAAACATTTTTCAAAACTTTCAAGCAAAGCTTTATCCAGCCCACTTTCAAAGTTCATCTTTTTAAATTTAAAATAACTTTTAATTTAATTTCTTAGAACAAAAACTCATTTTAATCCTACTTTCTTACATTCAAATTGGACTTCAGCATCCCATTTTCTACCTCAATTTAAATTCAGTAACTGAGTTGGAATTTAAGCCTTTAACTGTCACCGTCCACTCTGTGGGACACCTGGGAAGTTTACTTCACCATATTACAAATAAATCCTAATCTAATCAAAACAAACTATACCTCGTTGGAAAGGTCTAAAACCCCTAAATAGATATTTTACCATATTTTTGTGTTACAAATTATGTAGAAAAAGTAACAGATTAATGTCAAAAGTGCAACTTAAAAAAAAAAAAAAAAAAGAAAAAACTACATCATAACATGAGTTCCGACCTTTGTCACAAAAAAAAAAAAAAAAAAACTTTCTTAAATTCCTTTCTCCCTTTCACGATTTAGAAATCATAAGAAATTATATATCAGTCAAAACTTAAAATCTCAAAATTCATCCTTTGAAAGGCATTTTAAAATCAGACACTGCATTACCACAGAAAATGTACATCAAAATCATATTACAAAATGATTTCAGTCATGAATTATAAAAATGTAAGTCTGGATAGTGCATTTTTACATCGGTGTTCAAAAACTGGAGTGACAGTTAAAGGGTTAAAAGGCATTCTCAACTCAATTCTAAACAGCACACCGTACTCATCTCTGCTTTCAAATGTTCCAAGTGGTAAGGAACAAGAGGCTAAAGATTCTGCCCTCAACCCTTAAGGTCCATTTCCTCACAAGCAAGTAACTTCAGTACATTTCGCAGTGATGTAACTGGCAGACAAGGGGTTAGTCCTTCAGTCTGTGGAGGCTTTTCTAAAGTTACCATGGAGAGGAGCTCTGCGGTGAAATCCTATCCTCGAAAGAGAACGCACAGGCCACCGAAACCAAACTGCAAGTCTGAATGAGCCGCGATCCAAACAGAGGGCCACTATTAAATAGATCCTTTTAAAAATACAGACAACTCTGTATCTTTCTCCAAGCTAACCTTTCAGTCCAGGCCATTTGTTGAACTTGTCTCTATGGTGATCTGGCCCCATCCATCCATCTGAAGAGATGGGACCGATAGACTTGGAGGGGATCGGAAAGAAAAGGAAACAAAACTTTTGCTGTTCTCAGACTATCTGGGATTTGGTCGAAACATTCAGAAAGACAGCCAAAGTCTGGTTTGGAAGAGTTGAGAGTTTTTGTGGTGTTTCACATAGCCTGGGTGAAATCCCATAGTAGCAACCACAGTGAAGGCCTGCACGTTGTTATTGAGGAACCGAGAAGCAATACAATGATTCAAGCATGTAGTCGGGCAGAGTTTAATGTGAATTCTCAAATAAAACCCTCTGTGGCAAGGAGCTGTTTGCTAGCGACGGAGTGTTGCTACAACAACGTGAAGGTAAAGACTGCTGTGAAATGCAGTTTTTGTTTTTGTGCTTGTAAATGTTGCCAAACACGTCTTACCAGAGTAATGTGACAATCAAAACAACCAATGGGTGGCTCCGCTGACGCCGCTTTGTACAAAAATAAAAAATATCAGTGCACTATTTTTGAATGTAAACCATTTGCTCCCTGACAGACAACAAATCAAGGGTAATTTTCATCTGCTGAGCAGAAACATACACGTCAGGCTGTGGCCTTCTTGTATCGGCTGCCAAACTTGTGTCTAGCTGTTGACAAAGTGCTGACTATTCAGCTCTACACCCAGTTTCTCGGGAAATACTACAGCAGCCTCTGGCCATCAGCATTCTGATCTCTATACAACCAAAGTAGCCGATGGACGCCGCTTTCACATGCACTTTCCTTTCTGTATCATAAAGCACAGAGAGCTGCTGTTACATGGAATCGGGTGTATATTTAAATGGAAAATAAAACACTCTCCGTTAACAAACTTGCATCAGAACTATTTGCTTAAATGCATTAAATAATTCATTATCTTTCTTTGGTAACAGTTTACAGAAAGGTTTAACTTATTAACATTAGTTCGTTCATTGTCATAAAATAATAGGCTAATATATTATGTAAGCTCTTACAGAAGGTTCAAACGCTTACTGATTCTTCGGAAGGAAACACAATGCATTAAAGGAGAAGTCCACTTCCAGAACAAAAATTTACAGAATGTACTCACCTCCTTGTCATCCAAGATGTTCATGTCTTTCTTTCTTCAGTTGTAAAGAAATTAAGTTTTTTAAGGAAAACGTTTCAGGATTTTTCTCCATATAACGGACTGATATGATGCCCCGAGTTTGCACTTCCAAAATGTAGTTTTTTTAAAAGCGGCTTCAAACGATCCCAAATGCGGTTGTAAACGATCCCAGCCGAGGAAGAAGGGTCTTATCTAGCGAAATGATTGGTTATTTTCATTGAAATAATACAATTTATATACTTTTTAGTGTCAAACGCTTGTCTTGCCTTACTCAGTCATGAACCAGAGAAAAACAGAGGTCAGGCAATCTCATGTTCTCCCTCAACTTCAAAATCATCCTATATCACTGTTTTACCTTTTTTGTTAAGGATGTTTGATCTTCTTTGCATGTTCACTTTGCAAAGATTGGGTCGGTACTTCTACAGTGATGTAGGATGATTTTGAAATGATTTTTGAAGTTGCGGGAGAAAATACAATTGGAGTTTTTCGACATTCCCTAACTGTCTTGAACCAGAATACACAAAGTTCAGGGAGAGCAAGTCAAGACGAGCGTTTAAGATTAAAAAGTATTTCGATTGTATTTTTTAATAAAAATAACCAAGCGTTTCACTAGATAAGACCCTTCTTCCTCGGCTGGGATCGTTTACAACCGCATTTGGGATCATTTGAAGCCGCATTTAAACAGCATTTTGGAAGTTCAAACTTGGGGCACCATATCAGTCCATTATATGGAGAAAAATCCTGAAAAGTTTTTTTTTAAAAAACAATTTCTTTACGACTAAAGAAAGAAAGACATAAACATCTTGGAAGACAAAGGGGTGAGTACATTATCCGTAAATTTTTGTTCCGGAAGTGGAGCTCTCCATTAAGAGCCAGGGGGAGGCGAAAATTTTGAATTTGAAGATCAGGGTAAATTTCACATATTTTGTCTTCTGGGAAACATGTAAGTATCTTCTGTAGCTTCTAAAGGACAGTACTAAATGAAAAAAATAATAATAATAATAATTACATTTAAGCAAAATAAGAAAATTGTACACATCTTCTGTTCAAAAGTTTTCACCCCCGGCTCTTAATGCATTGTTTCTCCTTCTGAAGCATCAGTGAGTGTTTGAACCTTCTGTAATAGTTGCATACGAGTCCCTAAATTGTCCTCAATGTGAAAAGATGGATCTCAAAATCATACAGTCATTGCTGGAAAGACTTAAAATACACAAAAATGCTGAAAAACCAAAGAATCTGTTGCACCTGAAGGAATTTATTGAAGAGCAGCGGGCAGTTTAACTGTTCAAGACAAACTAGGAATTCATGAACAACTCTTACTAAATAAAAAAAAAAAAAAAACAGCTGTGGATCATTCAGGTACCAACACGGTATTAGGAATCAAGTGTATGTAAACTTTTGAACGGGGTCATTTTTATAAATTCAACTATTATTTTATCTTGTGGACTACATGTAAACTTCTTATGTAAAAATATCTTATTTAGGTCAGTACTAAATAATAAAAAAAAAAACATGCATTTTGTATGAATCTTCTTGTTTTGGTAAAATTATTAACATTTTGCAGATTCTGCAAGGTGTATGTAAACTTTTGACCTCAACTGTGCATTTTGAACTAACATGAATTAAAGAGTTTGTGCTGCAAAAAAGAAGAATCTTGTTTACCAAACAATTTTGGTTACAAAATCTGGATAAAACAGGACACAAGGATCGAAAAAAAAAAAAAAAAAAAAAAAAAAAAAATCACACACTTTGTCAAACCATGAAGCCTCTGCTGCTGACCTGGTCAAAAAAAAAAAAAAAACCTCAGGTCGCCCTCAGTTCTCAGTCACTCAGCTTACCAGCATTTCAGCTGGCAAAAGCTGGATCTAGCGCTTCAGTGACGCTGAGACCATAATCCCTAAATCTTTTAATATCATGTAGAAAATATTCGGACAGAGGAGAGAAAAGTCGTGGACAAAGATGAGGCCTAACAGCTGGGTCAATAACAGACGGCAGAAGTGGGTGGTATGACAAAATCTTATATCGAGGTACAAGTAATTTTACATCCCAGTAACAGTGTGTATAACAATACATCTATACTTGTGGTATGTCCATTCTTAGATTAACTAGTAAATGCTGTATAAATGGAAGTTACATCTCTTTGTGTGTTTATTTTGTCTTTTTTGATGGACTTAAACCAAAACATAAGATTATTCATAAACAAATTATAAATCTGCCAATGCCGCAATAAAATCTTCACATTATGTAGGAAGAAAAAAAATGTACTGCAAAAGCGGACAGGTCTGCTGTATTTAAAGCAGTTCTAAAATAATTAATATAAAGCACACACCTATGAGCAAGCATCAGTTCAAATGTATATTAATATGTAAAGTTCTGTCGCTAAAAGCTTATGAGTACTACAATATACCACCCTGACAAGGAGCAAGAGTCTACTGGGTTGACCTTACAGAGGAGCTACTTACCCAGTTAACTCAGGACACAATATCCATTGATCAAGTACACATTAGCATATTGATTGTTCTGCACCACAAAACTGATACATTGCATTGATTGTGTGCAGTCAATACTTTGGCACAGTGCATAAAAGATCTCCAAGATTGCATTTCCTTGTAGGAAACATCTTGGACAAAAGAACACCTCACTGAGATGTGGGTCATCTATATTTCTAACACATCATTAGCCAACATAAATACTACATATTCACGCATATGAAACCAATACAGAGAGAAAACTTCACTGTTGGTTTGAAGTAAATGATGTACATGAGTGGTCACTGACCAGTAAACAAAGTAAGAGATAGTTTATGGTTTAAGAATCTAGCAGAAACAGATTTTCGCAATCTATTCCGAAACAGTTATAAACAATATCACTTGTGTAAATAAATAAAATGGACAACATAATGAGTCCAAGCAGTAGACTGCCAAATATGTAATCGTGCTGACAATGAGCCACAACACAAAAGTGCATCTGGCACGTGCAACTGAATTTTGTAATTATGGTGTGGCATATCTAATTAAAGGGACAGTTCACCCAAAAATTTAAATTACCTCATGATTTACTTACCATCAAGCCATCCTAGGTGTATATGACTTTCTTCTTTCAGACAAATACAACTGGAAATTAAAAAAAAAAAAAAGAAAAAAAAGAATTTGTATATATAAAAATAAAATAAAAAAATAAATAAATTTTATATATATATATATATATATATATATATATATATATATATATATATATATATATATATATATATATATATATATATATATATATCTCAGCACCCAATCACTGCCACTATAAAGCTTGGAAGAAACAGGACAAGAACGTGAATGTGAGTACAACAGTTAGCGGAAGCTACAGATTACAGTCTGTAAAGTTTTAAATATGGATATTTTTCTTACACAAATGCATCCATTTGCTTCAAAAGGCCTTCATTAACCCCCGGAGCCATGAGGAGCATATTTTATGATGGATGGATGCACTTTATTGGACTTTAAAATCTCAACACCCATTCACTGCCATTATAAAGCTTGGAAGAGCCAAGGCATTTTTTTTTATATAACTCTGATTGTATTTGTCTGAAAGAAGAAAGTCACATACATCTAGGAATGCTCGAGGCTAAGTCATGAGGTAATTTTCATTTTTGGGTGAACTATCCTTTTAATTATGATAAAATACATTAAATTAGTTTAAATAAATAAATAAATAAATAACCAACTAATAGTCAAAAACCAAACTAGCCAACTAATTACCAAATAAATAACAACTACAAACCTACCCAACTAACTACTTTTCTAATTAGCCAGAGTGAAATCACCTCCACAAAATCTCAACTTAAAACAATATATAAACAAATATAAACAGATATAAATCAAGTTAAGTGACTACTGCTTGCCAAATAAAGAAAATAAATAAATAAACTTGAGAAAAAATTACTTTGCATGCTTAGGTTACAACTAAAACAAAAGCAGAGTGGTCATCTCCCTAAAAATAAACTCTGAAGCAAACTGAAATAATGTTCTCATTAATACCCCTCCAAGTCCAGGGATGTGTTTGAGTCTTTCTCTCCCGCTTTTAGTGAGGTAATCAAGTCCACATGGAGGTGAGAGCGAGCCGCTCCGGTACCAAACATGGCAATCAGCGTGTGATGAGTCATGCTCCCTTTTAAGCTGCCTTAACCCCCTGCTCTCCATTTTTCACTCGGAGAATAACTTTGGAGTCAGAGAACTGGATGCATGCGGGTCTCCACATTCCACTCAAGACTGGAACTTTAAGTGATCTGGATTGTTGAGCTCATCAGCGTGAGCTGACGCTACTCCAAAGAGCACAGGAGGAAAAAAAAGAGAAAGAAAGAAAGAAATCACCGCATACTTTCCACCTCTTCAGGCTATCAGTCATGGGGCGCAAAAACTGATGCCGAGTACAAAAGCAGCACAGCACACTTCAAGCATGCAGAAACCAACAGAGAGAAAACTCAAAATGTAGACTTGACTCAGTTATGATTAAAGTCAGTGTGAACCAGAATGCTGAGTTTAGACAATCATAACTGGAATCAAATCCAGTTGAAGTCAAAAGTTTACATACACCTTGCAGAATCTGCAAAATGTTAGTTGTTTTACCAAAATAAAAGGGATCATACAAAATGCATGTTATTTTTTATTTAGTACTGACCTGAAAAAGATATTTCACATAAAATCCGATTACATATAGTCCACAAGAGAAGAGTAAAAAAAAAAAAAAAATAACACCCTGTTCAAAAATGTACACACACCTAAATGATCCACAGCTGTGTTTTTTTTAGTTTAGTTATATTTGGTCACAGGTCCCTTATTTGTCCTGAACAGTTAAAAAAAAAAAAAAAAAAAATTGTAGGTCCCTTAAATTCTTCGGTTTCTCAGCATTTTGTGTGTTTGAACCCTTTTCAACAATGACTGTATGATTTTGAGATCCATTTTTTTCACACTGAGGACAACTGAGGGACTCGTATGCAATGATTACAGAAAGTTCAAACTCTCACTGATGCTTCAGAAGGAAAAACTATGCATTTAGAGCCGGGGGGTGAAAACTTTTGAACAATGTGTACATTTTTCTTATTTAGCCTAAATATCAAATTTTTTCCCACCTTGTTTAATAGTTGCATGTGAGTCTCTCAGTTGTCTTCAGTGTGAAACGATGGATCTCAAAATCATACAGTCATTGCTGGAAAGGGTTCAAATACACAAAAATGCTGAAAAACCAAAGAATTTGTGGGACCTGAAGGATTTTTCTGAAGAACAGCAAGCAGTTTAACTGCTCAGGACAAACAAGGGACTCATGAACAACTATCACTAAACAAAAAAAAAACAGCTGTGGATCATTCACATAACAACACAGTATTAAGAATCAAGTGCATGTAAACTTTTGAACAGGGTCATTTTTATAAATTCAACTATTATTTTCTCTTGTGGACTATATGTAAACGTCTTTTATGTGAAATATCTTATCCAGGCCAGTACTACATAAAAAATAACATGCATTTTGTATGATCCCTCTTATTTTGGTAAAATAATTAACATTTTGCAGATTCTGCAAGGTGTATGTAAACTTTTGACTTCAACTATACTTAAGCTTTCAAAAGTTGAGTTTCTTGTGCTCACCAAGGCTGCATTTACTTGATCATAAATACAGTAAAAACAGTAATATTGTGAAAGTTATTAAAATTTAAAATAACTTATTTTAAAATGTATTCAAATATATTTATATTTTCAAAAACAAAACAAAAAAAAAAAGTCCCTCTGATCCCAAACCTTTAAACAGTACTTAAACTTTACTTAAACCTTGACTAACTTTACAAATGACTTCAAATAAACAATAAAATGCAAATAAAGACCCTTTGTTGACATGTCTCATAAAGAGGGCAAACAAATACCCTCATGTGAAACATTCAGATCATACTAAACAAGACAGAGTGTGATCCAAGGCACATTTGACAATAATGCTAACTGATCTGGCAGCAGTTGTCTTAATTAAATCCCAACTGGCCGCAGGCCCTTAATTACGAAGCTAAAGCCAGCCACGGCCATGTGACCTCAGCCTGGCCCTATGCTAACACCCGCTTCAGTCTCCTGGGACAGCTGCAAACTGCATTCACTCAAGACCTTACAGTCTCCTTCAGTTTAGCGCTACATTTATCATACGCGTCAATTATCCATGTCTATTGCATAGGGATGATAGTATATAAAATATGAAAAGGCAGAGTGAAGACTTCTGATATTGATATTGATATTAATAACGCAATTGATCCATTTATCCTCTGGTGTTTATTTGATGAATATTCAGTAATGGATTCAGTAGTGGATCTCCATAAAAAAGCATTATGAAGTGTACTTCACCCTCAAGGTTGAGCCGTTACATCAAGTGTTCTTTGCAGCGTGTTTTAGAAAGGAAAAAAGTAGTGTATCCAGTCATTCAACAACTCTACGGCTTCAACGGGCAAGCTGCAGTTAATCACGCTGTGCGCTGCACGACTCTTAAAGTCAGCCCAGACTCTCAAGTCAGCCAAAGAGTCCGCTTGGGGGGTTTTCAGCAAGACTGCAGCCTGAGCATTTTCAAGCCATCTGAAAAAGAAAAATTCCTCAGTGGAACACAACCATATTCACATTTGCCTTTTTTCCCCTCGAACCCTATGGAGTGTGTAATTGATTTTGATAGTAATTGAGTTCAAAATTACACCGTTTGACTCCTTTATAGGCTTCTTAAAGGATTTTATTCTTACATATGTGACTAGAATCTCACCTCTTCAAGACAGAAACGCTGATGTTAACTTTCTATAACCACCCTAGTTCACCCGACCAAGCTATAGACCAACAAATAAATTAAATTCACTTCCACAATTAAGTTAAGAGGTCAATTTAAAAATAAATAAATAACTTTCTTTTATGATTTTTCTAATGTTTCCCCCAAATATTAACATTTTTAGTACATACGGCTTTGTTTTAGTAAACATTATTGCATGAATTAATAACCATAACTATTATTATTATTGTTATTATTATTATTATTACCATTTTTAATACATACTGCTTTGTTTTAGTATAGATTGTTGCCTAAATTAACCACTATGATTATTAATATTAATAAAAAATTAATATTAATAATAAAAGAAAATAATAATAATAATAATAATAATAATAAATATTATTAATAATTGTAACTATTATTATTAACATTTTTAATAAATACACACTGCTTCGTTTTAGTATACACTTGCATAAATGATTAACCATTATTATTGTTACCGTTATTGTTACTATTGTTGTTATAATAATAATAATAATAATAATAATAATAATAATAATAATAATAATAATAATAATAATAATGATTATTATTATTATTATTGTCTTCTATTTCACTACTTTATAGATTTCAAAAATCAAACTAAAACACAGCAAAATAAATTTAGGTTAATCAGGGCCCTATGAAATCTTATTTTTTCCTCTCTCAAATTTAGTTTTATTTTATTTTATTTTTTCCCCCCCAGATTCCAATTTTTCTGGATTTTTCCATTTTAATGGTTAAATTAACTGAAATCATAAAACCTGAATATTTAACAATTTATGAAATTTTATCAAAAATTAAGTTTTTTTTAGGCCCTATGATTTTTTTCCCTTAAATTTAGTTTTATTTTTACCACATTTTCATTTTAATGGTTTCATTAAATTTTAATAATCAAAAGCATCTTTAATTAATTGATTTTACACACACACAAAAAATGTGTGTGTATTTGCATTATTCTGCTAAATAAATTCTGGTAAATAATTTTTTGATATATAGTCCTGTAAAAAATAACATTTTAATAACTTTATTATTAGTAGTAGTAGTACTACTATTACTATCATAAAAGTAAATAAAATATATTTCTGTCACTGTTTCTCGAAGTTAAACCTAACTTTTATTTTGACAGGTTGCTGTGAAAACCTTTAAGTCTATGTTTGTATATGACATGATGATAGTTTTTCTCAAAAGAAACAGTAAAATGCTCATGAAGTGACACTCAATGCAGTTCTGTAGATTGTTCATGCATTCATATTCATATATATTGAGGCAGCAGAGGCTGAAAAAAAGCATACAATTATTATCAAATGGTCAAAAAACCCTTCTAACACTAGAAATGATCTGCTCACTCCTTTTGATTAAGAACAAAGCATACTGGGATATCTTTCTTGAGCAAAACCACTTTGATACTTCTCATCTCAATGGCGCTCTTGATTAGCCGAACGTGTCAAGACCACGTGAGAAACCCTTTCACCGTCTCATTCCTCTTAAATCATAATTTCTTTCTATTAATTACAAGCTACTTAGCTCTGGGTCTAGCGCTCTCCCTTCGCGCTGTGTCGAGCACCGTATTCCCTCGCGGACAGCGGAGAGAACACTGATCAAATGAGAAAAGAGAGAGAAGCAGAGAAATTCTTCACATATTCACTCCAGGGCTGGCCACGTGCCACGAAAACACTCCAGAGGCCCTTTCAGCACATGGCCGGTGGGAGGACGGGGGGGTGAAGAAGAGAAGGGAAGGAGAAGTAGGAGGGCTGGTTAATATTCTGACAACACGGTCAGGCTGGATGCCGCAATGAAACTACACCAAATTTTTAATGCGCTGCCACTGGCCAACAGGAGCAGGGAAACTGCACTGTCCTCTAAACAGCCCCAGAGGAACAGAAGCACACATATAGATGTAATGACTATCTTAATTAAACCAATGGTAATCGGATCATGTGCAAGTCAAGCAAATGCATCGTGAAGACAGAATACTGGCCAACTGACAAATAACAACTAGCATGTACTGGTAAATACTCAATGCATCTGTCCATGAGACTCTGTTAGTCTTTATTAACCCTCTCTGGGAGGGCTGACAGGTGTGAGAAGGTTCTGCTGTTGATGGCCTAATGAAAGGGAAGGCACGGTTGTCTGACGCTGACTGAGGCTCACCTGTTTCGCCCCCTGGCGCAAGCGTGTTTGGGATTGACACAAAGACAGACAGAAAAAAGACAGCTGAAGTATCTTCAGCTGTTTTACAACCTTCAATGTTGATGTCAGTGTTGGTAACCCATTTAAAGGGTTAGTTCACTCAAGAATGAAAGTTTTTCTGATAATTTACTCACCCTTATGTCATTTAAAATGTTCATGTCTTTCTTTCTTCAGTCGAAAAGAAGGCTTGAGGAAAACATTCCAGGATTTTTCACCATATAGTGGGAATCAGCAGGTTGCAGGTCCAAATTGCACTTTCAGTGAAGCTTCAAAGGGCTCTACACAATTCCAGGCAAGGAATAAGGGTCTTATCTAGTGAAACGATTGGTCATTTTTATAAAAAAAACAACAAAAAAAAAAAAAAAACAAAAACATAATTTAACCACAGATGCTCATCTTGCACTAGCCGACCTCACGCATTATGTAATTATGCTGGAAAGGTCACGCATGACATATGCGGAAGTACCAACCCAAAGCGAACGTGCAAAGAAAGTCAAACAGCCTTTATTTAAAAAAAAAAAAAAAAAAAAAAAAAAAAAAAAAAAAAAAAAGGTAAAACAACAATAGCCTGGATGAAAAAAAGTTTCCATCCAGTTTTTTGCAATGTTTTGTTACCAACAAAGAGAATATGCTTAAAAAAAACAATGCGAAATTTGCTGTCTCTAGCCTGTTTCCATCCAACTAGCTTTTTAGCGAAAAATGGTATGTGTGATGACGTCATCCCTAAAAAAAAAAAAAAAAAAAAGCATGTCCTTGAGCCGTTTCCATACATAATTTCCCCTATATTTTGTACTTACTTAGGCCTATAGAATATTTAGATACTTGAGCATCAAGCAATATTCATAATCAGGTGCAGCTGTATTATTATTATTATTATTATTATTCTGATTAACTTTTATTAGACTGTATTCGGTTATTTTATTTCTCCTAACCGACAGTCGTTAAAGGAACACTCCACTTTTTTTGAAAATAGGCTCAGCTCCCCTAGAGTTAAACAGTTGAGTTTTACCGTTTTCGAATCCATTCTGCCGATCTCTGGTTCTGGCGGTAGCACTTTTAGCATAGCTTAGCATAGATCATTGAATCTGATTAGACCGTTAGCATCTTGCTCAAAAATGACCAAAGAGTTTAGATATTTTTCCCATTTAAAAAAAAAAAAAAAAAAAAGAGACGAAAAATGAAAAATTGCGATTTTCACAACTTTTCATTTTCCGTCAGTCTTAGCACACTACAGAAGTAACTACAGAAGAGTCAAGTTTTAAATAGGAAAAATATCGCCATTATATATGGTCATTTTTGAGGGAGATGCTGTCGGTCTAATCAGATTCAATGATCTATGCTAAGCTATGCTAAAAGTGCAGATCCGGAGATCGTCTGAATGGATTCGAAAACGGTAAAACTCAACTGTTTAACTCTAGGGGAGTTGGACAATGAGCCCATTTTCAAAAAAGTGGAGTGTTCCTTTAAGCCATTATTAACTGTTAACTGACAATATTATGTTAAATTACGTGGCTGTGGCTCATTAAAAATGAATTTGTTTTCCAGGGATTAATTTTATACATGCAAAAAGCAGCATGTGAGGATTCACAAGGTCACATCACGCACCTGCAGCACTTCTGGGAATGGAGAAAAACATAATAAAGCTATATATAAAATAAATAAATAGGCTTACATGCAAAATATATTTTTTTATAAATTATTAATAAATCAACAAATAGCAGCCTATATGCAGAATTTCATTTCATTTTTGAGATGTGCTCTTGAGAAAGCGGTATCCTGTTTGTTTCCTTTATTTTACAAAAGCACAATGTTTTTTTTTATTTTTTTATTGTGAATGTACACAAATAAAAGAAATATTTGAAATAGTTTTGAATAATGTCTTACTCTATGACCACAAAAGGAGTACTGTTAGTTGTTTCCACTTTTATAAGGGGAAAAAAAACAAAAAAACATCAAGTGCTCGTGCCGGCATCTCACGTGTGTAGTTAAGCATTACTAACTCGACAACGCAGCCTGTTCATTGTCATAATAAAATGCAGTCAGCCAAACATATTGAAAAACCATGCTATTTTACTTCCCCTCACTCCACAACAAAACCTTTACATTTAACGGAAGAACGAAACTGAGAAAACAATGAAAATATAAGCTAACAAGCCAAAACGAATTAATGTAAAAAGTTTTGTACTTTTTGTACAAACTAATACATTTTAAGTTGCAACATACTAAAGGAACATCAAATTAAGATATGTATATTTGAAAGGTATGACTCATATTTTTTTTTTACCATATATAAAATAATTTTAGATACAATTTAATGCACTTTTCAGACCTTTCCAACATGACAAGACAAGCATTTGTAGTTAAAAAGTATATAAATTTTTACTTTTTTTAGGAAATAACCAATCATTTCGCTAGATAAGACCCTTATTCCTTGGCTGGGATCGTGTAGAGCCCTTTGAAACAGCACTGAAACTGCAATTTGGACCTTCACCTCGTTGGCCACCACTGAAGTCCACTATATGGAGAAAAATCCTGGAATGTTTTTTTCTCAAAAACCATAATGTCTTTTTGACTGAAGAAAGACAGACAGACATGAACATCTTGGATGACATGGGTTACGTAAATTATTAGGAAATTTTAATTCAGGAGTGAACTAATTCTTTAAGGAGGATATATATAAAAGAAATGTTTTCTACAAAAATTTCCACTGCTATAATGCATTCACATAATTTATTGTATTTTACCCTCACTTTTGGGTTATTCCCAAAACAATCAGTCTTTCTTGACAAAAAATGAGACATGAGATTCACCCAATTTATGAAATATCATGTAAGCTCCCCTTTCTCTTTTTATCCTCAGAACGGTAGATCTAAAAGAGGAAGCACCTTGAAGGGAGCGCACATAAACATGCCCTTTCCGTCAGATAAGTAGTAGATAATGCAGGTGCAGAGTATGTCCCACTAACCTCAGCACACACCCACACCCTGGAACAATAATGGGGAAAGAGGTCAGAAATCCCAGTACCAGCAGTAACGTAACATAACCCACAGACTACAGGAAAACAGCAAGAAGGGAAACACTCAGAGGTAATAAAGACGACGTCTGCAGGACAGCTGCTCTCTCTCGGACAGATGGGTCAACATAGAGACCACCTGTTCAATACATGCACACCAAGAGATCCCCATCTACAGACCAACAGGGGCAAAAAGGGTTAGAAAAGGGTGAAATTCTGAATTAGAAATGCACTCATGAAGAGATTCCAATTGCATGGCATGGATAAAAGAACTGATGTTTTATTGAACCCCAAAGATAAGATGAAAAAAACAGACAGGAGACTTAGACAGAAGAGAAGAAATTGTTGAATAAAGTCATTATTTTTGTTTTTTGCGCATGTATAGTATTCTCGTATATAGAATACTAAATACTTAATTTAATATACAGTAGTGAACATTTGAGGTGGATCAAAACCTTTTAAAGTTGTCCTAAAACCAAAACAATAAACATTGTCTTGAACAACTTTGATTAACTTTTTTAATCCACTTCAAACGTTGAATATTCTCTGAAAACAAGAATCAATATCTTGACAAACCTGCTTCAAGTAAACTTTTTTCAGGTTAACAATGTTTAGATATTTTACCAGAGCTGACAAGAGGTGTCATGGTTTAAAGCACATCCAAAGATGAACTGATAGCAGCTTCAAGTAGAACCAACATTTCTTAACACACAAATGTCCTTGCAAAAGCTATTTTGCAGAAAAGTGCTGAAATTGACAAAATCTCAAATTACAATACTGGAGACAGCAAAAACATAAAGGTTTAAATATCATGGAAAGAGAGATCTCACACCATAAAAGGTCAAACCTTCTAGTCAGCCCTTTAACAATTTCACAGTGACACGATACACCAATAAAGAGAATCATTCCAAAGATAATTTACCCCATAAAAACTGCTCACATATCTTACTTTTGAACTTGGGGCACCTTGAAGCTGATCCAACTTTCATTGCAAAAGAATATTTGAATTGTTGCTTACATAAGCAGGCAGTGCCATTAGCACAACGATTTTGATTAGGACATTGGTGATGCTGTTTTTTGTTTCAGGGATGTTCTCTTGGCTTGTGTGCTGTGAATGGCACAGCTTGAGGTGGGCAGAAGGCAGACGGGCTGCTGGGTTCAATTGTGCAGCTGGATTAGTGGTGTGCTCACAGATCTTTTAGCAGCACACGGGATGACATGGAGCCGCTGCACGGTGTACAGGCTGAAAGATCACGAGAAGCTTCTTAGCAGTGGCATATTAAATAGGGAACGCAGATGTATCCTTTACATTCAATCCGATATTGATAAAAGGCAGCAAAGAGGGATTAAAGAAAGACTTCAGAAGAGACAAGCTGACATTAATGAAACATTCAAATATGAGGAAAAAAAAAAAGCGCATGGGGGGGGGAGAGCAAGCATTAGAGCCGACTATGCATGAAGAGGGAGGAAATATCAGAGAAATAAACTCTTGTGCTTGTTCAAGTAGGCAATTTGGGAAATAACAGCATCACATCCCCAAATCTGGCCAAACTTTTGCATGCAGTTTTTGAAACTCTTTAGAATCCAGAAGCTCAGTTTGATGGCTTCTCCACACCAGGTTCAGGACTGTTTTGTTAAACGGCCACAAAAGCCAGAGAAGGTTTTACAGCCAGTGTCCAACAATCCAGTTTCAGGGTCGAGCTCTATTGTTGCACACACAAAAGGGAGATGTTTTATTCACAATAGCAGGGCACTACATTATGTAGGGCATCGGGGGCCTGGCGACAAGGAATGCAGACCAATTGCCTCTCAACCTTCAACGCTTCTATCAATTGAGCAGCTTTGCATGCTTTTGTTTATACTAATACACATCAGTGCACCAACAAATTCCAATTCCATTCAATGTGGCCAAAGCATCCTAGTTGGATATTGTGTGGTAACAAAATTTTTTAATATTTTGAAGGAAAAGTGCTTGGGTTAGCAACACAAGGCAAAAAAACCGCAAAAATACCACAATCTAGGGCGGTCATTAATGATTATTTTGGTAATCAAGTAATCCGTGAATTATTCTGACGATTAATTCATTTTTTGTAGTAATACAAATAGACCTATGTGAACAAAAAGTCTTTAGAATGACTTAAAATACATATATAATAGCAATGAGGCAATAATTAGTTCAAATAAAGTATCAAAAGCAAGTAATAATATGGACATGTACATTAAGCATTATAACAAATGCCTGCAGAGGGCGCCACCAGCCCACTGTTTTTTCTGATGTTTTTACACTTTACTGCAGGATCTAGTCCTTGTTTAATACTGACTCAACATTTAATTCAAATGTTAACTTAATTTTTAATATTTGGCCATTTCTTTATAATAGAAATGCTACAGCCACTTTCATTTCTTGAAAATGTGGACATCAAAACACATAAACTGAGTGAGGGTTTAAACTTTTAATTTGAAAACGTGATGAACAGTTAATATATCGACAATGATATTGATGTATTCTCCTGTGTTTGCACAGGTTTATAAATGATTTACCTTACAAATCTGATGAAACAGCACGTTGCATTCCCAGAACGTTATAATAAACCCAAACGTGCATATTACACGTGCATTGCTAATTTTTTTTTAATTGTAGCATTCGTGAATTCTTAATCTTTTGTTTATTTTTTTTTTTAAATCGAATACTCAAATAGAATCGAGGAAGCATTGCAGCCCCACTACAATCTTTTTAATTCGTAAGTCCTCTAAGGATATTTTTTTTACTACAACCAACAATGGAGGCGCAAGTTGGCGTCAGACTTGATTGATCCATGCTATTGCCATGGATGATGGAGAGTACTGGGAAACATTTGACTATTGAATTGACCAATCAGAATGAAGTATTCTAGAGAGCTGTGTAAAAAGTGCAGATGTTTAATGCTAAAGGATTTTGAAAAACTTGATGGATGCCACAGCAAGGATTATATTTGCTGATAAAGACGAGTCCTTATCCAAGTCGTCTTTGAGCTAGCTGTACAACCGTGCAAACTCATCAGAATTCTGTGTTGTGATAACATTCACAGCTGTTTCAACACTCTACACATTAGAGTAATTATCCATGTCCTCCTCCGCACGGCGAAACGCAAGCGCCACACACTGCCCCTTAAGCTTCTTACAAATCCAAACTTCACATCAAAAAAAAGTGTCCTTTTACAGCAACGGCAGCCTTAAGGGAGAGTGCCTGCCGAACAGTGGTTCCAGCTACAGGAACAGCTTCACAAATACAGAGGGACGGGGGTAGAAAGGATGCTGTTGGACGACAGTAACGAATCCGTCGCTTGCTGTTGTGCTGCGTAGCATGCCATCTTGAAACAAGATGAGGGATGCTGGCCAGATTTCTAAACTGAACGCACCCACACACACACACAAAACATCTCATCTTTAATTCAGATGCTGTATCTGTTCGAAGTGAAAAGGCCTTAATATTGGCGCAGAGATTCTGAACGAATGCAGACATTGGGGAATCTTGTTAGCCGGCTTCACTTGGAGGAGAATCATTAGTCCATCTTGAAGAAAAATCCAAGCAGGCTGTGGATAGGGATGCAGCCAGCAGGCCACAGAAAGCGTGATGAGCACCACAAGCTCTATAGCCATGAAGGCGTCCAAAACAAAAGGCCAGGTTCCTCAAGGGACTCTGTTGAGTGCCAACAGTCTGTGTTAGACACTGGTGCTGCTACTTCAAGTCTGTCCATGTTTTCCTAGGTTAGTGTTGTCAAAAGTACCAACTTTGGTACCAGTGGAACAATGCTACAGTTTTCCACCTCTTCAAGGTTAAATTGCAATCAATCGGCATCCATTAATCAACAGCTCTGAGTGGAAAAATTATGTTGGACCTACTGAGTTCTTTGACTTCATGTGTGAAAATGGAACTAAAAAAAAAAGCTACCATCATGAAGTTCTCACCTTCACTTAATTGTATCCTGGGATTGTCAAAAGTACCAATTAAAAAAAAAAAAACATATGACGATACCAGCATTTCCAATGAGCATTCTGAGCGCTGTTGATGAGATTCTTAAACACCTCTTAAAAACCACATCCATCTGCGGATCCGTCACCAGATTCCTAATATATCTGCTCATAGACAGACCCTCTGATAGACGCGGCTTTCAAACGCTCTTGTGTGTATCTGTGTAGGTGCTTGGAGAAGCAATGATCATTTTAGCCAATCATAGACATGATCTGTTGAGCACGTGAACACCGTGGCCAATCAGAGGCACTTAAGAATCCGTTTAACAGCGTTCAAAATGCTCGTGGGAAATGCTGGTACACTCTTAAAAATAAAGGTGCTTTAAAAGGTTCTTTACAGCAATGCCACAGAAGAACCATTTTTGGTTCCACAAAGAACCATTCAGACAAAGGTTCTTTAAAGAAACCATCTCTTTCTTATCTCTTTATAATCTGAAGAACCTTCTTTCACCACAAAGAACATTTTGTGAAACAAAGGTTCTTCAGACGTTAAAGGTTCTTTATGGAACCATTTAGACAACAAAAGGTTCTTCTATAGCATCGTAAAGCGTCATATTTTTAAAATTTCAGTACCGAATGCTAGCAAAATTGGTACTTTTGACAACACTATCCCAAGATAAGTTAAGTGAAGGTGAGAACTTCATGATATTAATGGGTTGAGGGTTTTTTTGTTCCATTTTCACACATCATTTCATTGCCTGAAGTAAAAAAAAAACCTCAATAGTTCCAACATAATTTTTCCAGCCAGAGCTGTTGATTAATGGATGCTGATTGATTGCAATTTAACCTTCAAGAGGTGGAAAACTGTAGCATTGTTCCTTTTGTAGGAAGTACAGAAAAGCCCCAAGGCATTAATGCATACTGCATTATGTTTGAAGAAAAGGATCACGAAAATGCTAACCAACTAGTAATGCTGGGGAACATGCTTCTGCCGTTTTCCTGTAAATCAATCCAACAGATGTGGCACATGTAAAACTGATCACTGGTTATATGTCAGTTCCAAAAAGCAGTTCTCCCACGTTTGATTTTTAGAAATTTTTGGAAAATACAATGTTAACTGAAATGCATCACATAAAGGAAATGCACTAAAATTAGACTGACTTCCAGTTTATAGTTTCTAGATCTATCTCAATGTTCATTTAGAAAACAAAAAAAGTGCCAAGAACAAAAACTGCACATTCATGACCAGTTCTCATTAAGAGAACAAATCGTGGTTGATGCAGCATACGCAGCTAGTTAAAGAAGAAATAATGCAATGGTTAAATTATGCATTTCCTGTCGGGAAAAAGGACAATGTGTTTTTCAGTCCAAAGATAGATCACTATTAGCCTTTCTGAGATATGCAGATAGTATCTTTGGAGTAGAAAATCATACTTAATCACTTGATGACATGCATTGATTAAGATGAAGGCATCTAAGGCACTATAAATACTGAACAAAATAAGTTTCATGGCCAGACTCAAGGGTGCTACAGACAAAGAGCTATGAAAAAAAACTAAGCCTTTTTCCTATGAAAAACCAAAATAATAGCTCAATGGTCGCTGCTTACATGGACTAAGAACAGATGCGTACTGTGAGTACTACAGAACAAAAACAAAGGAAGCAAAGTAAGAAAACAAAGTAAGCAAAATAAACCCAAGTAAAACTAAACATACGGTAGATAGATAGTTCCTGCTACCTCTCAACACTTGATGTAGAGTCAGCCAGGTGTATAGAGAAGAGGAAGTTAGGATGGGTACACGCCATATGCAGAAGCAGCACATATTTATTTTGGTGCCCACATTAATAGGTTACAGCTCACAGTGACCACAACAGCAGTGAGCAAAAGGAGTTTCGGTGCTGAGCTTATTTTTACCATGCTTTGTGCACTAAACTTAGCAGAAGACACTTTGAGAATGCATAAACTTGCATACTCCAATTTAGGCTATCATGAAGAAACAAAGGAGCAAATAAGTCACGTCAATTAATTTTTTTTAATTCATTAACAAAGCCCACCAGGTTTCCCAATAATTTAACAAATCAGCCAATTTACATAGTTTATATTTTTATCAAGTTCGTAATGCTGCCAACTGCCAAGTCAAATTATCCATTTATTGGAAATATTAAAAGTAAAACCCAGTCTAACAAACCAGAAATTACTTTATTTTCATTTCACTTATACACTAACTGCATTTGCAATATGAAACAGGCCTTAGGGAGGGGAAAAAGTGCTGTGCTCTGCTACCTGACAACAGGGCCTTATGCAAATGCAACAGTAACTGTGGTGTATCTAAGACGCTATCAAACCTATTCACGACAAGCCTATTTTAAACACTCTGGAAGGCTTATTGGCCTTAAAGTGGCCCATAACGCATCTGGGAGACAGTGCGGGCATAAGAGTGATCAGAATCACTCAACTTGATGCTTGCCGCTGAATCTGTTCATTGAAAATCCAAACTGCAGAGAGCCATGATAGCAGGTGTGATCATCCCTAGCAAAAAAATAAATGAACTCCCCAAGCGACTGAATTTAGGAAAGCAGCTACGATAAAGGATTTGTGAGGACCACTCAAATGTACTCGCACATGGTGCGATTTGTTCATAAGGGACCTACAAACTATAACAGATTGTTAGATTTTCCAATCACATCCAGATCTGGAGCTAACAGGCTATTATTTTTGCTCAAAACTCAAGGAAGGGAGTCAGAAATGCTTCATTTTCTATACGGACTGCTTATGTCTGATAGCAACAGGCTACCCAGCAGATGTCTATGGTGGAAAGGGAACTAGGTAAGATCCTAAAACTTGTTCCTAAAATGCAAGTCAAGCTAAAACAATGATAATACACCACCTGATTTGATGTTCATCCGTCTACCCAAAAATCAAGCTTCATCTGCTACAACCCATGAAAACAACTGAAGCTTCAGCAACTATTGCAGAAGGTTCAAATGCTTACTGATGCCTCAGAAGGAAACACAATGCACTTATTTTGTCTTCTGAGGAAAATGTAAGTATCTTCTGTAGCTTCAGAAGGGCAGTACTACATGAAATATGATTTTTAAGCTAAATAAGAAAAATGTACACATCTTCATTCTGTTCAAAAATTTATACCCCTGGCTCTTAATGCATCGTGTTTCCTTCTGGTGCATCAGTGAGCGTTTGAATCGTCTGTAATAGTTGCATATGAGGTTTAACCAAAAAAAACAAAACCAAAAAAATCATTCAGGTAACAACACAGAATTAAGAATCAAGTGTATGAAAACTTATAAACGGGGTCATTTTTATAAACTCAACTATTATTTTCTCTTGTGGACTATATGTAAATGTCTTTTATGTGAAAAATCTTATTCAGGTCAGTACTAAATGAATAAAAATAACATGCATTTTGTATAATCCCTCTTATTTTGGTAAAATAATTAACATTTTGCAGATTCTGCGAGGTGTGTGTAAAGTTTTGACTTCAGCTGTATGTTCATGTTTCATTTGAGAGGCATTTCGTGATAAGGTGAAATTTGAATTCAGCAACACTATTCAAATCAATACGTAGCATTACAGAAACATAACCTAAGCAAGTATAATACCATGCAATACATACTTTCTATGTATTAGAAACTGCAGAGTGCAACACTGCATCTAACTATATCAATATCAATCCAAACCTGCTTTGATCCAATCCAAGCATAGATATTCAATGATATTATGAATTCGCTTTAAACAAAGTACAAATCAGTGGTAATCCGCTATGATTAAATGCATTTTTGATTGCTTTTGCTTTATTTAAATTCCTCTAGAAACAACATGGGGCCTGCAGTAAGCGAGGAGTGCAACAGGATGAGTCTGAGCCACTGACGTCAAGGATAAAGAACTTTCACAGAGAGCTCTGTATCTAAATGAGAGATGAAATGGAAAATATAATGGGTGACAGGGTGTAATAGAGAGAGATAGTGTGTCTACCTCATCTGCCCCCCCATCTCTATCTCTACCAAAGAGAGTAATTACATAAGAAGAAAAGGAAGAGAAAAGTTTAAATGGCCCCTTCAATGCGATTGTGCTCACATATTATTCTGTTCTGATTAGGCATGAATATTCTGAGAGGGTCTGAGTCTTCTCTAATGGCAGCAAGAACATACTGATGAATTCATATAGACACTTTCACCTCTACAAAGCCCTGATTGGGTGTAAAGATCAGAGCAGACTGATTTGAATTTGACTAAACAGTCTGAAAAGATAAAAAAGTGCTCAAGAGCTGATTTTGATCAACTAATGAAAACACATGACCCACATTTTTCAAGTCCATTCAGCCAGGCTATCTGTAACTTGAAAGGCACTTTCATGATCTATGAACCAGACAGCAGTGTAACTGACCTGGCCTTCCTGGAATTTTGGAAATCCTGGAACAAGCCTTTCAGGTTCATTAAAGTTAGTTACGAAGATAAAATATACAGTGCGGCCACAATTTCTTATGCTGGACACTTGCTACTTTCCATTCAACAGCTGGACAAATTAAAAAGCTGTAATTTATAAAAACTAAATAAATTAAATTTGTTTGTAAAGTAATGCACGAGTAAGATCACAAGTACACCGACACCTCTTGACTGGCAGTGAAAAAAACCAAGCTAAGCAGTGGATTTGATTCACAGAAAGGTTGCTAATTCTATCAGGTTCCTTCCTTACACACATTATAAACCTACGGTCGTGTCACACGGTTAAAAGCTTGACACTTCCCAACACATGCTCGTGATGAGTAAGAGGGAACAGCCTGGGTCTAAAAATCACACAAACCACACCTGTTATGGCTAACAAACATGAACATTCGCCTCCGCTCAATCACCCTCCCGAGCGAGAGACAATCCTGTTTTTGACACAAGAGGCAACCCACGTACATCTGAGGTGCTTTACTATGCAACACCACGGTTCATAGAAAGACAGGCCAAATTATACAGAAGAGATTAATCTAAACCTAAGGGGAAGGTTATGTCACATCATCCAAACTCTGCTTTAAGGGCAGCTCGTTTCTGCTGAAGGCTGCCAACAGCTGGCTCTTTCTTCATGTGTCTTCAGCGGGAGTGTGGGAGGAAATACTTAGTGATTCTGATAATCAAAGCAAGGCTTGAACATTTTAACACATGCTCTCACAAGATCACCAGACACTTGAAACATGCCTACAACACAATGTAATAAATCCAATACTGAATCAATCAGTTATTAGCACACAATCGAGTGTGTATTAGTGCATAAAAAATTATAAAGCCATTTCTCCATCTAAAACTAAAAGAGGGAAAACAACGGATTAGAACTGGCATCATCATATAAAATGAACCCAAACACAGTTATGCTAATTTTCTTTATAACATGAAACAAAAGTGTCAAATCTTTCACATAAACTCAACTATGCTTATATAACGCATCCTAAATAAACAAATTTCTCGCGTTTAGTGCATTGCATCACTTGCCTATTTACATGATTGTTCAAATTGAAATGCACATGTGTGCATGCATGTCTTTTCCTCACACCACATATGAAGTATAATGCAAGAATGAAGCAGAGCTTAAAACGATTTTACTAACTGCTCAATTTAGCTGTGTTAACGATTAATTTTAACAATGCTAGCAATTCCAGGACTAATGCGAAGACAATTTATATATCAAATCGAATTTATTTGAAACAACTGTTTATTTATGAATTATTTATAGGCAGTGCGCAAATAGCGCACGTCGAACATTTTCAGCTCTCTCTTTCTCTCTCTATTTATGACAATCTTCAATGGGTTGAGATTAAAGAATTTTTTTTCTTACCTCATGGTGATCTCCGCGCTATAAGTTCGGTGTTATATAATTTCAGAGAGTTTGCAAAGTTCGCACTTGATCACAAAAGATATGAATGAAACGCCGCAGGACCAGAGAGAGTTTGAATCCCGCAAAGTAAAAAAATAAAAATGAAAGTAAATAAAAAAAGAACTCGGTCTACATGATCTACCGCATTGCACCGCTTATGTGGATGCTGCAGCACACGAAAAAAATGTAAGTGAGAACGTAATTCTCTGTTTGGTCTTGCAAGCGCCTGATCTTCTAATAGCGGCAACGTGCCGCTGGGATCCCCTTCTACAGCCACAGCAGCGACGCAGAGCTTTACTGGGCTACGTCACCACGCAAAAGACGCACAGGCCACGCCCCCACATGCTAATGTGTCAGTATTTAGGTATCAATCTACGAAAATAAAATCAGTATAAGCTAAATGTTTATATATATATATATATATATATAGTATTATAAATGGCAATACAGTTTTTCCAGCAAAAATAATATTAATTCAAGCAATATTAATCTGCGTGACAAGTGTATGTCATCTGACTATGATTTGTCTGCTGTCACTCGCTCATAAAGGACAGCCAGTGGTGTGCTCGCTTTGATGGCAGAGGTAAGGGATCTGATGGGGTAATCACAAGTGTACAAAACTTGTGACTTGAGTAGGGTTAAACCTCCACATCTCAGTTACTAAATCAGCTACTACTGTCACTCATGCATCTCTAAACCTGAACTGAGTTACTTATATATGTGGCTTGGGTATATGGCTGATAGCAAAACGAAAGGGATATAATTTGGAATACAATTTTAAAATTTTGTGTTAAATGCAACTTTGAAAAAGTCTACACTGCCATCTACTGGTGGACTTGAATACAGTTTGGTACTCATGCTTATTTAAACAAAACATCATTCTTGTGTTTTAGTCTCTCTGTAGTTTTCTCCGTCCCACAGTCACGTCGTTGCTTTAGAGCATATTTATCGATTAATACAGCATTTCTCTGCAATCTACATCTCTTTTAGGTCAAGTGTCATTTCTAAGCAGTTTTGAAAAGAACAACCATCTAGAGTTTGCTTAAATATTGCATTTCAAGACAACCACGCTCTGTTTCAGTGATGATTATGATATAATATATGGGCCATTTTACAGAATTGGTGCAAACTGCTGTCCCACAACCAAAAAACACATTTAAAAAGAATTTAAGTATGCAAACCTTAAATGTTTACTAAGATCCTTTTATTATCTACTGACACCCACAATAATATTTAAAATATCAGTAGGCTCAATATATATAAAATCATCATTTATTTGGTACTTTCAGTTGGGAGGTGGCTGTCCTGAACCCTAACCCCTAAATTTCAACTAATAAAAATGATACTGAATTTTTTTAGCATTTTATTCCATTGTTGTTTTGTTCCATCTAAATATCAATATATCAAAAAAGTCAAATTATAAAAAAATGTTTACTTTATATTTTCTTTGCACATTAAGAAACTTTATGTGAAAAAATGTTTAGTATTTCCATGTCACTACTGAAACAGTCTTTGTTTTAGTGCATTTGGGTGAGACTGACTTTAACTACACCCCCCACATTTATGCTCAGAAAATATTCATGTCACTCTCTCTCATAGCTACATGGTGAGTAGATAGGCCCCATCATTTTGAGGTAAATGTGTTCAAAAGTTTAAAAATCTGTGTGTAACTTTAAGGAACGTCACTAACACCAAACACCTTTTTTCTGCAATTAAGCACTTTTTGGGGAGTTATTCTATAACATTTAGTTTTTACATGTGTGCAACTGTTCAGAATTGTGCTAGGTAACCATGTGCTGATTAGAATCTTTGAGCTAGGTTCAAAAGTATCTAAAATTGTCACTACCGAAACAGTCATTACCAAAACATTTGGTGAGGTTTCGGTAGTGACATCATTGTTTTTTCGGGTGTTACACCATAAAATTTGTGGTAGCTAACCATGTGCAACAGTCATGACCGAAACATGTCATATTTATTTCGGTAGTGACAAAAGGGAACACATAATCCTTTATTTGGGGGAAATAAACACATTTTTAGTACACTTATGCAAATTTTTAGTGTTTTAGTATTTTAGTTAAAATTCTGTATGTGTGTATATAAAATATATCTGTGATGTGGTCGCTACCAAAACATTACTGTCACTACCAAAAACATGCAGTCACGACCGAAACATGGGATGTTTTGTCAAAAATAAAGTATACTGAATTACCAACTAAGATGTTATGATAGTGTTTGGTTCAATGTATATTCAAACTAATGAATTCTTAACTTTGAAATCAGTATGACTAAATTTAGGCTTTTTACAAAGAAAAATTGGATTCAAAATACAACAAATCTCATAAATTACACTTGAAATATTGTTACAATTGTAATTGTTTTTTATTGCTTTTTAATAAAATAGCAAAAAATCTATATTTACAAGGTAGATGTAATCAAAATCTTAATAGGTCTATATAAAATGATACATTACTGTGTTTCAGTAGTGACAAATTTTCTGAAAATACAATATGAGAATTAACTACACAACCACTAGAAATGTGTACCTTGGATATTATACAATTTGCATACATACAAAATGACACATTTTTTTCAAGATGTTTCCAACTCTGACTTTGCACCCATTCTGTAGAATGGCCCATATAGCAGTTCTTATATATTCATCTAATACTCTCTTTAAATACACGTCAGTTTAGCAGTTGTTCACCGGACATTTACAGTAAAGTTTGTATCTAGTATTTGAACAGAACGAGACGCGAAGTAGTGTCCCAGCAGGGAGCGCATTTGGGGCTCATAAAGCTCCCGAAAATCATCTCCTGAGCCGCTTTCAAAGATGATTGATCCACCCTGACCAGCGCTGCAAAATCAAACAAGTTCCACGTGACAATGTAGCCACTAAGCCCCGCCCATCTCCCTACTCGTTTCACGCTGATTTCCTATGAACCAATCACGATCCTCAAATCCGACACGTACACTACGTACGGTACACGCATCAGTGTGCACGTTTTCTATTGGCGCGTTCTGCTGCCGACCAATCAGAGTGCGCTTTTCTACGTCCAAATGTGGCCATATTTTACGCCACCTGGGTTTTTGCCTCAAACAGCTGTATTTTGCTACACCGCTAAGATATTTAATAAAATATCATATATTTAGTGTTTATTACATCATGCCTTACTATCAGACGTGGGAAGAGTTTGCACGAGCTGCAGAAAAACTTTATTTGACGGACCCGATGAAGGTAATTGATAAACAACCTCTTAGTTTGATGCTACTAGCTACAAGCACAGCTCATGTTCACATGTTTTAGTCAAACAGCAACTTAGTAAAGTGGTGGAAATGTATTGTAGAGCAAAATCGATATGTTGTCGGTGCATAAATATATAATAACATGTATATGTTCTTGTAAATGCAACTGTCAAGCGGAGATTCAAGCGTGAAACGTACTAATGCACTGTAACTGTATTGTTAATGTTGTTTATTCAGGTCAGAGTGGTTTTGAAATATCGACACTGTGATGGAAATCTCTGTATGAAAGTCACAGATGATGCTGTGGTAAGTTTTGAGCTTTTGCATATGGATTTTTTTGTTTGTGGTCTTATGTTATATTTACTATATATATTTTTTTTTTTTCTTCAGTGTTTGCAGTACAAAACTGACCAGGCCCAAGATGTAAAGAAGATTGAGAAACTGCATGGAAAGCTGATGAGATTAATGGTCTCCAAAGAGTCCCACAGTGGAGCAATGGAAACGGACTGAGTGAATCAAAGGACCTGTTGGGATTGGACAGTTGTTTGCTACTCAGTCTGACTGACAATGAAGAGAGATGGATCTACAGGAGGGTGCAGATGAAGTTTGGTTGACGTTTATTGACTAAATTCTGAGAATGTTCAAGATTCAATGCTCGTTTGGAGAGCAAGCAGCGAGAACATCCTACAAGAGGCTGATTTATGTGTTCCTGTTTGGAGGTCGGACAACATTGTAATGGTTATATAGCTGTTTTCATTTGGTCTGCCTATTATTTAATGTTTGGAGAAAGTTTTAACTTGCGACAACATCAAGGAAATTCATTTCGAAGCAGGACCTTCTTCATTTCTTAGATTATGATTAAAAACCCAGTCCTGAAGTTTGTATATCTATGCATGATGTACAATGAACCTAAATAAATGTCTTTTTTTTTTTTCATGTTTTATTTTAATATGAGCATTATTGGTCTACAGACATTTAATGGGTGTCTTCAAAGATCATTTGAAAATAAATTATCATCATTTGTTTTGTTTATTTCAACATTTGACAATATGCTTCTGATAAAAAAAAACACTTTTTCTTAAAATAGAGAACAGTTGTTGAGTAAAGGGTGTCAGTTTTAAAACAGCTACTCCAAGTATTCAAAATTGTAAACTAGTTTTTAAACAATTTAAAAGGATGGTTGACCCAAAAATGAAAATTCTTTCATTAATCACTCACCTTTATGTTGTTCCAAAACTGTAAGACCGTTTTTCAACTTTAGAACACAAATTTAGAGCTTTTTGAGTCTGGATCGACAGTAACGCAACTGACATGTTCAAGGCCCAGAAAGTTAGTAAGGACATCATTGGTTCAACCATAATTTTATGAAGCTACGAGAATACTTTCTGTGTGCAAAGAAAATGAAAATAACTACTTTATTTAATGACATTGTAGGACCCTTGCTATCTATGCAGGTTCAGAAAGCTCTTGGATTTCATCAAAAATATCTTAATTTTGTGTTTAGAAGGTGAATGAATGTTTTATGGGTATAGAACGACATAAGGGTGAGTAATTAATGACAGAATTTTTATTTTTGGATGAACTATACCCTTAAAAGCTTCAGTTTTATCTCTCCTAAAATATATGCAATTTATTATTCACAGGAAATCTGGCCTACCTGCTTAGGATGACTTACTAGTAACCAAGTAGCAATTTGAGTTCCTCAGGTGGACAAAATCTTGTCAGGATGTTTTACCACTGTGGTAAAACATGGATATCACATCTTGTAATGCAGAATAAACCACTCTGCTTATTTTGTGAGTAGGCCATGCTGAGCAGGAAGAAGCACAAAAAGCTCGTTTTGCTGCTTGCTATTGCAAACTGGTGTGTCTTACCATATTATTTTAATGTATTATCTTAATTATAAACACACTGGTTTGTAGTGCAAACTGTTTTACCGTTTACTGCACTTCGATATTCTTCTCGTTATTTCCCTGTGGCGGATTATGAACCGGGCGTCTAACACATTACCAGAAAACAGCTTACTTCAGCACTGAAAAATAAGCTGGATAAATTGTATGAAACATACGTGTTTTACCTCAGAAAACCCGACCTCCTGTCAGTCTCCCTGAGCGCGCGCTGCTCCAGTCAACTTTAACATGTACAGCCAGAATATTATCACAAATTACAGTACAACTGTGTTTGCAAAAAGTTTCATTTCGGTTCCAATTGTAGTCTTTGATTTATAGAACGTTTTTATAGCAAAAGGTTATTACCTAACCTTTGATTTCCAGAACGTTTTTATTGCGAAAGGTTATTACCAAGCTACAATCACAATGCAGCGTTGTGAAATGTAAAAACGTTTGTTTGGTGAGTGTGTTTTTTTTTTTTTTTTGTTTTTGTTTTTTGTACTAGAATAAAACCACAACTATCATCTCAAAGAAGTAAACTAAACTAACTTTACACAACAATTACAGAAATGTAACTGTTTTCCAGAGTGAAAGGGAGCGTGCGCAGCGCCTGACTACGTTGTGACCACAATGTGACTACATTTCCCATGGTGCACTGGGCTTATGTTACTGCGTCTTGGTGCTAAACGATCGCAGCATTACTTTGCTACTTTTTGAGGTGAGTGTGCTTCATATTTGGCGTTAGTAATCATGACGTTTTGCAAAAGTTAGCTAGATTGTCAATTAATATTAGTCTAAAGCATCAGCATCTGTCAATCTTTCAGCGTGTTTCTATGGATCGATGTGCAATTATGACTATCAAATCACTGGTTATGCAACAATTTACTCGTTCAATACTAAGTTTATTAAGGTGAATGCAATTAAAATGAAACTTCTGTGCAGGTTATGTTAGCTACTTGGAGGCTCATCGATTTTTTATTTTTTCCACTGAAAATGTTGCTTACTGTGTTTTATTGGAATTCCATTAAAATTATTTAGCCTCTTAGATTAAATTAATTATTCAGCCAGTTAAAAACTGTTTATATAATTTGTTTGTGCAGGAAAATAATATGTCAGATGAAGTTATGCCTTTGATATTTTTGTGAATAATTCCTAATTAGAAGAACAGCCCACATTCTGACATTCCTGTATTTAGTGTGCATTAGGAGTTAGACAGAGAAGAGCTTTGTTGTGCATTGTGCCCCAAATGTTGTAACCACAGAGCTTTGTCCCTTCTAATCCCAGTGTTGGGAATGTTGTGTAACAATAAACCTTTGCTCCATTTTCTTGCATGCATGCATGCATTAAAAGCACGTTGCCTAGTGGTTGTATGAAAGGTTGCAGGTTCAAACTCTGCAATCCGTGAGCTGTCACCATTTATCCTTTGAGAAAGACACTTCAGCTTACTCCAAGGAGATAAAAAATGTTATTTGCTTCATTCCAGGGCCCTAAACCATGTACACAGAGTTGGCAGTTGCAGTGGGGCTCGGAGCGGTGGTAGCCCTGGTATTCCTGAAGAAGAGAAAGACTGTCCTGAAAACTCAGGATGGATGGTGGGGTGTGGGAGCTTGTCCCCAAGGACCCGAGGATGACAGTATCCGCCCTTTTAAAGTTGAGACAACCCCAGAAGAGATTGAGGTAAGTCCTGATGTCATCATCAGAATAACATTTTACATAGTTATTTCAGTGGAAATACTTTTTGTCTTTAGCAAAATCTCCTTTATATTCCTTAGGATTTGCACCGCAGGCTAGATCAAACCCGCTCCTTTCCTTCTCTTGAAGACAGTCAGTTTAACTATGGCTTCAACTCCAAATACCTTGAGAAGGTTGTGTCTTATTGGAGAAATAATTTTGACTGGAAGAAACAAGTGGATAAACTGAACAAATATCCTCATTTCAAAACCAAAATCGAAGGTGAGCCCTGACTAGTACACAGATATAGTAAAAGTGCCATCACATTAGGTAAATTTCAGCAGAAATTCTGCATGAAAAACAAAAAAGATTTGCAAAATTTCATGCAGATTTCATGTTGATCATAAGCATTAGTAAACATAACTTAAAGGAATAGTTCACCCAAAAATGAAAATTAGCTGAAAACTGACCAAGATGACCCTTTGACCTACATCCAAGATGTAGATGAGTTTGTTTCTTCATTTGAAAAGTTTTGGAGATATCCAGCATTACATCACTTGTTTATAAAGTGATCATCTGCAGTGAATGGGTGCCGTCAGAATGAAAGCTGATAAATACATCACAGTAATCCACAAGTAATCCACATGACTCCAGTCCATCCAGGTTGTGAGAAACAAATCCATAATTAAGTTTTTATTTATTTATTTATTTATTTATTTATTTATTTAAACCATCCATAATCTCAGTCCCAGTCCATAATCAATAATAATGCTTCCTGAATTGATACAGTCCTTCCCATTCATCAAAATTAACCGACATATTCGTTTAGAACTGTTTTGGACTGTTTAAGCAGTAAGCAGTGCTTGCAGAACAACAATTTACAGATAATGTACTCATCCCCTTGTCATCCAAGATGTTTATGTCTTTCTTTCTTCAGTCGTAAAGAAATTGTGTTTTTTGAGGGAAACATTTCAGGATTTTTCTCCATATAATGGACTGATATGGTGCCCCGATTTTGAACTTGCAAAATGCAGTTTAATTGTGGCTTCAAACGATCCCAAATGTGGTTGTAAACGATCCCAGCCGAGGAAGAAGGGTCTCATGTAGCAAAACGATCGGCCATTTTCATTTAAGAAAAAAAATACAATTTAAATACTTTTTAATCTCAAACGCTCCTCTTGTCTTACACTCCCTGAACTCTGTGTATTCTAGCTCGAGACAGTTAGGGTATGTCGAAAAACTCTGACCGTATTTTCTCCCTCAACTTCAAAAATAATTTTAATATCACCCTACATCGCTGCAGAAGTTCTGACCCAGTTTTTGCAAAGTGAACAGGCAAAGAAGATCAAACACCCTTAATAAAAAGGTAAAACAGCGATGTAGGACGATTTTTTATTTCTTTACGACTGAAGAAAGAAAGACATGAACATCTTGGATGACAAGGGGGTGAGTACATTATCTGTAAATTGTTGCTCTGGAAGTGGACTTCTCCTTCAAGTAACAAACTCATCTTTATTTTGGATGACCTAAGGGTGTGTAAGCAAATTTTTATTTTTGGGTGAGCTATTCCTTTAAGAACTGTAAAGATTCTTATATTTTTTGCATATATATTATAGTAGATCACAACTGATTTCATTTTTGTTCTGTGTTCTCTATAAAAAAAAAGGTATTGATATTCACTATATTCATGTGAAACCGAAAAACCTGGCTGAGGGAAACCGTGCTGTGCCTCTGATGATGATACATGGATGGCCGGGCTCCTTCTATGAGTTTTATGGTATCATCCCCCTACTTACGGAGCCATCCAATCCTGATGACATAACCTTCGAAATCATTTGTCCCTCAATACCTGGTTATGGTTTCTCACAGGCCCCACACAAGAAAGGTAAAGGCCAAACAAGCCAACCTAACCTATATTTTATTGTTTTAAACATATGTAGATTAGTCTATGAAGTATATTCCATGTTTTGCATTTTTCTAATGATAAAAATGTGTTTTGCACAGGTTTTGACGGTGTATGTGCAGCACACATATTCAATAAACTGATGAAGAGACTTGGTTTCAACCAGTACTATCTTCAGGGAGGAGACTGGGGCTCGCTTATTACCACTAATATGGCCCAGCTGGACCCCAAGTATGTATATAAGTAGTGGGTCTTGACTTTTTTGACTCCAAGGCCCCACTTTATCCAAAACATGTCTAACAAGTCCCCCTGGGAAGTTCATATTTATAAGCTGAGAATTACCAGGGTTCCAGTGCTTTAAAGCATTTAAGCACATATGAAAAAATACATTATTTAGCAAGCCTGTAACCAACTATATCAATGAGCTAGGTAATTTGCCATAGAAATATTATGTTTTTTTTTAATGGTTATGACTGTTAAAGCGCCAGCTGTGGTCTGATCCTCTTAAAACTCGGCATGCTTGTTTAGAATCACTTGTTGCTTGTTCTCAGCAGTTTTCGTGAAGTTTTGAGTTTTCCTTTAGGCTTTATAGGATTTTGGGTAAATTTGGACAGGCCCCTTTTCTAAACGACCCCGTTATAGCTTCACAAAGGATACATTTCAATATTTTTGATAATTATTGGCCTAGAGAAACCAGAGAATTGTACTGCAGTGTTTTTTTCAGATTGAGCAAAAAACCTTGGACTAGTTCAGAAAAGTTTTTTTTTTTCTTAATCATTTAACAAACAACTTGATTGACAGCAGTGGTTATAAAGGCAAAGTTGATTGTATGATACGAATATTGTGCGTATGTGCGAAAAATCATGCAACGTTCAGTCATTTACACCCTTGAAAAATGTGATATTGCCCACCCCCCGGCCAATTTCTTTCAAATTTCTTTCAGACCTTTGGGGCCTTGAGTCAAACAGGCTCACCGAGTTTCATTCCGATCGGCATCCATTAGCCTTGTCTAATGGGTGCTCAAACTTTGTCGCCCAATGGTGGCCATGTTTTTTAAGATACGTAAATATCCTTGTAGACACTTATGGCACTTCGGACCAAGACTGTGCACACCGGTTTTCATGTTGAAAGGACACAGTTGTAGCCATTTTTTTTTTCCCTCTTATAGCACCACCAAGTGGCCAAGCTCCGTGATTTTTTTTTTCCTGTGACTTCTGATTGAGCGCTTACATAAGTATTCAGAGTTAGATGGAGATATCTCATTTTGTTCAGGAGTTATAGGCATTTTAGTAAAAGTGACCCTGCCCCTTTCGAACGTTTTGGCACCCCTTTGCGACGGTAAATTGAAAGTTAAACTTTTTTTTTTTGATTATTATTGATATTCACTCTGCAGAGAATCTTTCTGCACTGGTTTGGTTCCGAAAGTGAAAAACCTAGGACTAGTTTGCAAAAGTAGGTTTTTCGAAAAATGCGAAATACCCAAAAATTTCGGTTTAGGAGTTATGAGTGATTTCGTACTTTTGATCGCTGTAGCGCCCCTACCAGGCCGATTGGGGCAAACTTTGGTCATATTGTTGGCAGTGTGAGTACTACCATCCCTCCAAGTTTCAAGTCTCTACGACTTACGGTTTGGTCTGCACATTTAGTTTTACGTGGAGATCGCTGATCCGTGACCATTTTAACGATTAAAACAGGGTTTCAGGGCTACACACTTGAACCCCTAATAAACAGATTTCGAGTTCGTAAAAGATTTCAAAAACTGACTTTTGTTGTTCATCATCGTTTTCCTCAGTGCTGTGAAAGGCCTCCACATTAACTTTGCTCCCCCGGGACAAGCGGGTCTTCTCATGATGTTGTCTTTATTTTTTGGTCGCCGATTCCCCAAACTCTTTGGCTTCTCAGAGCATGATGTAAAACGCCTTTTCCCGTCTATGGAAAAGCTTGTAATAGACGCAATGAGGGAGTCTGGATACATGCATATACAGTCCACTAAACCCGACACTGCAGGTGAGTGCAACTTTAAACAGACACACTTGAATCTATTGTGACGTTGGTCCATTTGATTATTTATTTGGTGTTATTGAACAACAGAATCTGATTTGAAGCTTGACTGTATTGCACAGGCCGTGGATTGAATGACTCGCCTGTTGGTTTGGCTGCCTACATTTTGGAGAAATTTTCAACCTGGACTGATCCTGAGTTTAAGAAACTTGAGGATGGTGGGCTGGAGAGGTAGTCATATTTGAGTTCAGCTTTATTATAGGTTGGTGAAATATGTGTTCAGTTACAGTGAATTATCTGTTGATTCCCCTACAGTAAGTTCTCTATTGATGATCTTTTGACGAATGTGATGATCTACTGGACCTCTGGGTGCATCATATCCTCCATGCGTTTCTACAAGGAGAACTTCAGCAAAGGCCTGAACCAGCCCCATGCTAAGTAAGAGAACTATGGGCTTTGATTAACACTAACATTAATACTCATCAATACTGTGTTCCCAAAAGTATTTGGAGACAATTTGGCACAGAAATTGGGGCTATTTGTAAATATGTACACTTTTTATACTCACCAAGGATGCATTTATTTATGGAAGCCCATTTCCACCACTGAATTTAAAAAAAAAAAAAAAAAGATACTGCAACTTTTTATCTCACAATTCTGACTTTTTTTTCACAGAATTGCGTGATACAAACTCACAGTTGTGAGTTATAGTCAAAATTTTTAAATATATAACTTGCTATCCTGACTTTTTTCTCAGAATTGTGAGAAAAACTTGCATATGCAAGTTATAAAGTCAGAATTGCGATATAAACTCGCAACTCTGACTTTTTCTCAGGATTGTGAGAAAAACTCACATATGCAAGTTATAAAGTCAGAATTGTGAGATATAAAGTCACAATTTTGACTTTTTCACAGAATTGCATGATACAAACTCGCAATTGCGAGTTATAATCAAAATTGTTAAATAAAAACTCACTATTCTGACTTTTTTCTCAGAATTGTGAGATAAAAACTTGCATATGCAAGTTAAAGTCAGAATTATAAGATATAAAGCCACAATTTTGACTTTTTCTCAGAATTGCATGTTATAAACTTGCAATTGCGAGTTATAGTCAGAACTGTTAAATAAAAACTCACAATTCTGACTTTTTCTCGTAAATGCAAGTTTATATCTTGCAATTCTGACTTTTTTTATCAGAATTGTGAGGAAAAAAACTTGCAATTGCGAGTTTTGAGGAGGAAAAGACGACAGAATTGTGATTTTATATCTTGCAGTTCTGACTTTATTTCTCAGAATCTCAGCATTATTTTTCAGAACTGCGACTTTGTCTTACAATTCTGACTTCATAACTCGCAATTGTGAGTTTATATCACCCAATTCTGACTTTATTTCTCAGAATTGCGAGTTTATATCTCAAAATTCTGATTTTATAATTTGCAATTGCAAGTTTCTCATAATTCTGAGAGAAAAAAGTCAAAAGTAAGCCAGAAAAAAAAGTCAGAATTGCGAGAAAAAAAATCCAATTACCTTTTTACGTTTTTATTTAGTGGCGGGAATGGGCTTCCATATTTATCTGAAGTACAAACAGTAATTTCGTAAAATATTACAATTTAAAACGACTTATTCCTGTGATGGCAAAAAGTTGAGTTTTCAGCAGTTTTTCACTCGTTTTCAGTGTCACATGATCTTTCAGAAATCATTCTAATATGCAGATTTGGTGCTTAAGAAACGTTTCCATTATCAATGTTGAAACCACTTGTTATGCTTGATATTTATGTGGAAACCATGGTACATTTTTTTAATGATTATTTGATTAATTCAAAAATTCAAAAACAGCATTTGTTTGAAATCTGACTTTACTATCACTTTTGTTACCTAATAGGCTTCCAGTTTACGTTCCGACGGCTGTGGCATCCTTCCCCAATGAGGTGATGCACTCCCCTAAATTGTGGGTGTCACAGAAATACCATAACCTCAAGACTTACACTCCCATGGCTCGTGGGGGCCATTTCGCTGCTATGGAGGAGCCAAAGTTACTGGCAGAGGATGTTCAGAACTTTGTCAAGATTGTGGAAAAGAGAAAGAAGAAATAAACAGTTCTATATCCTTTCATTCCCATTCACGGGACTAATGGAAGTCACTGTTTAGATGCATAGATAAACATGGATCTAAACAGAGATGACCATAAAGTAAAAAGCAACCCTCGGACCACAACAAATTGCTAATCCTAATCAATAATGTGTCACTGTTATAAACAACTGTATTACGTTTATTTTTAAGTAATAGCACTGTTCGATCCTAGAAATGTATTACACAATTTTGTGCCTTAGATTTATTGCAGTTTAAATGACTATATAATGACAGGAGCTTACTTTTGATATATTTCAGTGATTATTTGTGGAGATGCTGAAGTGTGACAGTTTTTGAATGGGACCACAGGAATCCATTTAATTCTGATGTTAAACTGTATGAAATGATAGCCAATCCTTTATTAAAGCACTTTCAAAGTAATCAAAGTAATCATATGTGGCAATGACTAAAATCACAAAAGACAGTCAGGAAGACATTTTCATTGTTATCAAGACAAATTTTATTACATTTTCTCATTGCAAACAATTCATCAAGAGGAAAAATGAGTGTTCATGATTCAAAGTAATGGCCACTAGAGTGGCTAAGTATACCTGTTCCTCTATTTTGTATTCATCTATATAAATAAAGGTTTCATCGCAATAGACGCTCTGCTGGCCAATGCAACTGCCTCTTTTCCACATAATGGAAAGTTCTTGGTGAGAACTTTCATGACCAATCAAATAAAGAGACACTAAGTGAAGGCACGACCCAAAGTAATGAAGCTGGTCAGACTCCATTGCTTATGGTTTTCTGGAATGCATATTTGGGAAAATAAAATAGGAAAACTTCTATAAAAAATAAATATTCTCATAATATTTATATAAACATAAATATTATGTTTTGAAATATTTATTTTGTACTAACAAGATTGCGCTTTCTGTACAAAATTAGTATTTAAAAAATGTCATAAAAAACAACTCTCACAGTACAATTCAGTGTTTTTTTTTTCCACATAGCCCCCCTATTAGGGTTACACAGTTTTAGATTGTAGGACAGCATAGTTTATAATAGGTCAATCCCTGCCTGTGCCGATTTAAAATGCTTGTGGTGTTTAATACCTCCTTTGATCGCTCACAGGGGAAATACTTTGAATTCTGAAACAAGACATTCTTTAGACAAAGAGAAATGATCAATGGAACAATTCAGATGGTATATTCAGTCTTCAAATGCAAGTGCTCAATACTAACACCCATACTTAAAAGTATGGGTGTTTTAAAGCATTTTGCACACAAAATTCAAGTAATTTCAGGTATGACAGATGGCAACTCTATATGATCCAGTTGTACACATGCATACATTATGACACTAATAATGTAAAAATTACACAATGGATATCATGACAAAACTTATGAGAAATCAAGCTATGTTTCTTTTACAATAAAGAGATGATCTGTTTTGGGCCCTTAGATTGGAATGTCACTAAAGTTTTTAAATCCAAACTAATTTCTAATTTTCATACCTGAATGTCATCATTATTCTAACAGATTGAACTGGATGGATTAAAAAATTGTGTCACTGCTTGTTAAATAATGACTTAACATTAAATTCATATCTATTCCGTAGCAGATGCTTGACAGCAACTACTATCCCCTAAACCTAACTGATAAATGTTTCATTTTGCATCGAATACGGCTAAATATTAATAATTGACCCTTCGCAGGGAGCTTGATTAAAGGAGGAGTCCACTTCCAAAACAAAGTTTCACATATAATGTACTCACCCCCTTGTCATCCAAGATGTTCATGTCTTTCTTTCTTCAGTCGCAAAGAAATTATGTTTTTTGAGCAAGACATTTCTGCATTTTTCTCCATATAATGGACTGTTACGGTGCCCAGATTTTGAACTTCCAAAAGGCAGTTTAAAATGCGGCTTCAAACGATCCCAAATGCGGTTGTAAACGATCCCAGCTGAGGAAGAAGGGTCTTATCTAGCGGTTATTTTCAGTAAAAAAAATACAATATTAATACTTTTTAATCTCAAACGCTTGTCTTGCCTTTCTCTCCCTGAACTCTGTGTATAGGGTATGTCGAAAAACTCCAATCATATTTTCTCCCTCAACTTCAAAATCATTTCAAAATGAACATGCAAAGGAGATCAAACACCCCTACCAAAAAAGGTAAAACAGCGATATAAGACGAATGCTGAAATGTTTTCCTCAAAAAACAATTTCTTTATGACTAAAGAAAGAAAGACATAAACATGAATCTTTGTTTCGGAAGTGGACTTCTCCTTTAAAGGGGTCATCGGATGCCCATTTCCCACAAGTTGATATGATTCTTTAGGGTCTTAATGAAAAGTCTATAATATACTTTGGTTTTGTAAAACAACACCCTTTTTACCTTGTCAAAATGAGCTCTGCAAAAATCATCCTATTCTGAGGGATTGTTCCTTTAAATGCAAATGAGCTCTGCTCACCCCGCCCCTCTCTTCTCTCTGTTGCTCTGAGAGATTGTTTACTTTAGCTGCATTTAGCTGCCACGAAACTTGCTAACTAGCACGTTATTAGGAAAGGTGATTGCAGAGGTTCATAAAAAAACCCTTATACTCACTTCTGCTGTAAGTGAAGCTGGATCACGAATGATTCGCGCGAACATAGACGGATATATGTAGATCGGGAGGCGCATTCCCTTCACAAACAAATGTAATCCACTGCATCTTCAGTGGCTCAGATGTCGGGAGTAAATGACGACCACTATGTTCATTATTACATCCAGCAACACAACACCTCAATCGCTCATTCGGAGATATTCTTGTCTAACTTACATCCCTGCTCCGGCATCGAAACAATAGAGGTCAGACTGTGACAGCTGGTCTGAGGTAAGAGCTCATGTCAATCAACTATCGTGGGAGCGACCTCTGTGGGTGTGACGGCACACCGACAGGCATCTGAGAATGGCTTGATTTGAAAAAGGGATATTATTTTTACAGATTAATGAAAAACCACTGCATGGATTTTTATCATTATAGGGTAGATTTGTACATACACTGCCAACACACATTAATGTGGAAACAACATGTAAAAGTGAAGTTTGCATCCGATGACCCCTTTAACAGGCGATCTGACAAATCATAACCATTTTGTCCGACAAACAAATCAGACAGGAGAGTAGATTAATGTCGGTGGACTTAAACTTGAAAAATGATGTGTACTGATGTCTTTTCACGGCTGAAATAAAATGTTCATTCACGATTTTTTCGTGCTTTAAAGGGAACCCTGGGTATTAAGACTTGTATAGCTTAATATAACCTTAATGATGTCTCTTACTGAAATATGTAGCAGAAAACCCATGAAAGATTTATGTTAATTAAATAATTCACATCATTATATACATATTTTGGACTATGGTGGCCGCCATTCGGTGAGCTACTGGCACTGAGCTACACTATCTTTACCGCAACACAACTCGGAATACACAGCTGGGAAAATAAAATACTGATACGATGAGCACAGCTACTGAAAGAGCTTATAGCGTAGGCTTAAACTAAATGCTGTACTATTGATTTTTCCGAATCTAAACATGCTGAGTGAAATCCGCGCTGAGAACTCCCTCAGTGGCTGTGGTGTCATGACAAGCGTTGCCATGTTTACATTATTTGTAAACTCTTTCAGTATCTGTGGTCTACTAAAAGCCTCAAAAGCATCAGGGCTAAAGTGGAGAGAACACAGACGCGGGTCTTTAGGATGTTTTATTCGTCCACAGGCATCTTTATATTCTTTTCTCCTCTTCTTATCTCTAGTAAAAACAGTGAAGATTTGTATTGCTTCTTGGGGGCACCACTGAAGTCCTATATGGAGAAAAATTTGGGAATGTTTTCCTCAAGAAACATAATTTCTTATCGACTAAAGAAAGAAAGACATGAACATCTTGGATGACAAGGGGCTGAGTAAAATATTTGTAACCTTTTGTTCAGGAAGTGGACTTCTCCTTTGATACCCAGGGTTCACTTTAAGTGAGTATGAAAAGATGATCGGTTTACGTGCCGCTTGAACGGAGTTGCTACAGCAATCTGTCACGGCACATTAAAGAGCGACAAAGTGTTATTTGTTTCTTAAAAAATGACAAAATTTAAAACCTAATCTGTGTACACACGATGAGTACTTGTGTTCAAAAACAGCAAACAATTGCAACAGAATGTAAGGCGCATTGAGATCCATTTAAAAAGCTTGTTTAAGCTTTTTTCACCCAAAAAATAAAAATTTGACGTTTATCTGCTTACCCCCAGGGCATCCAAGATGTAGGTGACTTTGTTTCTTCAGTAGCACACAAAAAAAGATTTTTAACTCGAACCATTGCAGTTTGTCAGTCATATAATGGCAGTTAATGGGATTCACGGCTTTGAGAGTTAAAAAAAAAAACATACACAGACAAAACCAAATTAAACCCTGCGGCTCATGACGATACATTGAGGTGTTAAAACACAAAACATTCGGTCTGTGCAAGAAACTGAACAGTACTTATATCATTTACCTCTGATCCACCGCAATGTCCAACTGTCTTGAACGCATTCACAACAGTCGGCGCTTGACGCGTCAACGCATGCCAGAAACAATCTTGTGCTTACTGTTTACAAACTAAAAGATTATGTTTGCCTGCGCGAACCCATCCGGGAGTGCTGACTTTTCACCGACTCCCAACTTTTAGGCCTAATCGACTGAGTTTATGTACTGTTAAGTACTGTTCAGTTTCTTGCACAGACCGATTGTTTCATGTCTTAACACCTCAGTGTATCATCACGAGCCACAGGGTTTAATTTGGTTTTGTCTGTGGATCTTTTTTTGAGTCTCAAAGCCGTGGATCCCATTGACTGCCATTATATGACTGAAAGACCGCAACAATTTTAAAATCTTAGTTTGTGTTCTACTGAAGAAACAAAGTCACCTACATTTTGGATACCCTGGGGGTAAGCAGATAAACAGCAAATTTTCATTTTTGAGTGAACTATCTCTTTAACATAAAGTAGTGTCCTAAAAACATGGTGTTCATTGCGTGAGATGCTTAAAAACAGATGCATGAAAAATAATGCAGATGGACAAAAAGTAGCAAGACAGAGCATTACAGAATTGATCTAAAATGAGATGTCAGTATTTCTTGCGTTCAAAAAAGCAAGACTGCTGCAAAAATGCAGGGGGTCTCACTTCTTTCTATTTTAACATGTTTATTTAAACTTATTTTAAATTGTACAAACGCTTTGCTCACGAGTGGGATACTGAAAAACCAGCGAGGTATGCATTTACAGTGCATTTACTTTGGAAAGTAATTTTGAAAACGGCACAGTGGAATGCAAAAACGCATTCTGTGTGAACTGACTATTGACCATGTATTCACACGTGACGAACGTGATTCCACATAGGATGATACTTTGGAGACAAATGTTAAACTGAAACCTGTCACCACACCAAGATGAAACACCCACAATAATGACCCCAAACAAACAAAAAAACACCAATGGATGTGAGACTTCAACAAACTGTTGACCCAGAGCGCATAACCTGAAAATAGAACCAACTGCTTGTGCTTGTGAGATTGTGACAGGTTCAGAGAAAGCTTTCATTTCAGTCATAGGCACAACACAAGGACCTAGGAATCCTACAGCAACTACAAACGGTATGGCTTAGACTGAGGTCTGAATTTGAACTAGACAAGCAAAGCACAGAAAATGCCACTATAACATCAAAAAAGGAAAAAGTGCAATCAATCCATATGGTCAGTAACTCGCACTCGAGTTTTCAATTCTAAGCAGTTAGTCTTGATACTATAACAAGTATCGTTACTTCAGTACCTAAGATTGAATATTTGAATAGGCTATTATAACATTTAAAGAACTTGTCTACATCATGAAGAACATTTCTAACATGGTCATTTGCTAAAAAACATCCATACGAACATAATATTTATTCTAGGCAAATGTTAACCTTTTTTTGAGATGTTAGTTAGCCAGGCTCTTACAAAGCAGTAGTAAGATGACCAGATACTTAAAAATGGCCCTATCAATGCTTCATTTGGGTTAGGCGATGAAACGGCAAACTAAATCGACAATCCAGTCACGAAACTACAACATACATTCATATGAGGAGGCACTTGTCACAAACAATGGGCTTCAATGAGGGAACTAGATTCAACATGCATTTGATTTAGATTAGATGAGACTTCACTGCAGATGGTCTTTTCATGATGTCAAGCTAAAAGTTTACTACATTTGCAATATTAGCAATTCTTCATTCACTGTAAACTTTTAACTCAATTTAGGGAACGAACACATCGTCAGTGGTGCTTTCAAGGCAAACAGATTGGAAAGGCTAATGTAGTGAGCTTTGGATGAAGCAAAATCTCTAGGAGAGAAAAACCCCAAAACTCGAATGCCGCTGACATTAAACGACTATAGATTTGTGCAAACTCAGGTGATAAACCATTCATCTTAAACCTGACGTTCAGCGTAATTTCTTTGATTTGTGCGTGTATATCAAGAGCCAGCAATATTCAACTAAGTATTCTTGAGATTCAATTTAGAACATGTAAACTAAAAGATTTAGGTGATCACTTGTATCACTTCATTCGAGATCTAAACATAATACAATTTTTATGACAGACCACTGACATCATGAAGTACCACATATAAACAAGACAACCCCTGTCTCCATCACTGGCAGTTGAAGGAACAGCGTACCAATATTGCAAAGGGCCCACAGTACAAACCACAACTTATGGACTTAAGATTGTGAACTTACACGCTGTTTTGGCATCATAACTGACGTTTTCTTCCCAGAACCTGTTGAAAACTAAGACTCTTGCTGTGTGGGAAATTTCACAAGGCTGTTTCCAGCACCGTATGAGCCAGGTTGCAAGTCGGCTGGGCGGTTATCTGTTTTTCTTCCTCTTCCCTGAGCTTGTCTTCCTCTTTAATGTATGCAACACCGTTGCTCTCTTTCTGGGCCATCTGGTAAGGCTGATGATCCAGGCCTTTGGACTATAGCATAGGTACAGATATACATAACCATTCATAATTTGAAACTAGATTTTGACTCATAAGTGAAGCTTAGCTGAGCACTTACCCTGTTTTCCAGTGGAGTAACACAGCAGAGTTTCTCCTTGTAGCGTTCAGGCAGAAAGAACAGCAAATTGCCAAGCACAGGGTAAACCGTACCTGGGTTTAAATCTTTCTCTTTCGAGGGCCCTGAGTGAAGCAAAGCACAAAAAAAAATTATAAAATAAAATCATCGTTACAGCCTAACAACCAGTGCTATTATTGTTAACTAATACTAAAAGTACAACTGTTAAAAATAGCTTTTGGTCTTTTAAATAAAACTGAAATATATGCATAAATATTAGATGAAAAACTGAAATGTGACCCTGGACCACAAAACCAGTCATAAGTAGTTTGTTGTAATAGCCAACAATACACTGTATGGGTCAAAATGACAGATTTTTTTAGGATATTAGGTAAAGATCATGTTCCATGAAGATATTTTGTAAATTTCCTACTGTAAATATATCAAAACTATCAATTTTTGATTAGTAATATACATTGCAACTTAATTTGGACAGCTTTAAAGGCAATTTTCTCAATGTTTTCTTTTTTTTTTTTTTTGCACCCTCTGATTCCAGATTTTCAAATATCTCGGTCAAATATTGTCCTGTCCTAACAAACCATACATCAATGGAAAGCATGCATGAATCTCAATTTTGAAAAATTGACCCTTATGACTGGTTTTGTGGTCCAGGGTCACAAATTAGAAATGGCACCTTGATGTAGTAAACTTACTCATATTAAACTGTAATAAAATTAAAACTACACTGACAGTCAAATAAAAATGACAAAAGCACATAAATAAAATAAAAAAACAAGTAATATGTGTAAAAAATTTTTTAAAAAACGCTAATAATGTTGTATAACCTAAAACAGGGATTTTCTAACTTTTTAGTGCCCTTACCTAAAGCTGTTACTAAAATATATAATAGAAATGTATTTGTATAGCACTTTTATTTTATTATTTTAAAGTATATTTTCCACAAAACTCTATGCATATTTACTTTTATAAGATTTTTGATGCCTTTTAAAGAATTCTCTTATGCTTATCAAGGCTGCAAATACAGAAAAAACAGTAATAGTGCAAAATATTATTTCAGTGTAAAATAACTGTTTACTTTGTGGATATATTTTAAAATGTAATTTATTCCTGTAATGCAAACCTGAATTTTCAGCATCATTACTCCAGTCTTCATTGTCACATGATACTTCAGAAATCATTCTAATATGCTGATTTATTATGAATGTTGAAAACAGTTGCACTGCTTAATATTTTATTGAAAACTGTGATAATTTTTTTTCAGGATTCTTTAATAAATAAAAAGTCAAAAATAGAAATATTTTGTAACAATATAAACTACAATTTAAAAGTCTGTGGTCAGTACATTTTTATTCTTTCTTTTTTTTTTTAAAAGAAATTAACACTTTTATTCTGCAAGGATGAGTTAAATTGATAAAAAGTGATAGCAAAGACTTATATTGTTAAAAAACGATTTCTTTTTTTAAAATGCTGTTCTTTTTAACTTTTTATTGATCAAAGAATCCAGAAAAAGAATCACAGGTTTAAAAAAACATAAAAAAAAATAAATAAACAAATCAGCACAACTGTTCCCAATATTGATACTAAAAGTTATAAATCAGCATATTAGAATGATTTCTGAAGGATCATGTGACACTGAACACTGGAGTAATGGCTGCCGAAAATTCCGCTTTGCATCATAGAAATAAATTACACTTTAAAATTTTATAAAATAGAAAACCATTATTTTAAACTGTAATAATATTTCACAATATTACTGTTTTTTCTGTATTTTTGATCAAGTAAATGCAGCCTTGATGAGTATAAGAGAATTCTTTAACATTAATAATCTAAAAACATTGAAAATCTTACTGATCCCAAACATTTTGAACGGCAGTGTATAGTTTTCATTTCTTACTTTTAAAATACATTTTGCTCGTCCATTTCTCTGAAACCTTATGTAGACCCACTAGCACACCCCCTTGTGGATTGCAAAACATCTGGACAACTAAGATGAATTCCTTATGCAATCTTTGTTTGACAGTAAACTCTAATCTTATCTTAACATTTCACAGATTAAACAACTGATTACTGACAAAGGTAGGTTTATCAGTATTGAAACAAACCTTTAAGCTGTTTTACAGACTCATATATAGAGCCATGTTATGATTAGATGATTAGAGTGTTTGATTTGTTTAGAAACACATTTTACCTGTAAGAAAGCTGACCAGCAGTCCTACCAGCACAACCGTGGCAGAATTATGAGCACTGTACCACATGTATGACAAAGAGTACAGAGCCTGAACTCCAGAAGGCCTGAGAAAACAAGCAGATATATTAAATGAGTAAATGTAATATAGAGTAAATGTATAAACATAGGTTTTATGAATCATCTTACTTTTCGGGCTTAATTAAGACCAATATATGATCTTACACAACTGACTTCAAACAAGTTAAGACTTGTTTTATCAATATTGCTTGTAAACTTTAAGTCTTTTATGCAGATTATGCAACTGGCCACAGAAGCTAAAATAATTGATTTCTGATTGGTCTGATGTAATCAAGCATTATAGAACAGGAATTTTCTGAGCACCATTACTTTATTAAAAATATGAACCTGGGTTTAGGTGTCATGAGTGTCGTCATTACAGCTGTTGTCATGTTTCCTACATCAGGTGTGATGGTGGCATTTATCACAGGTGATGCAGATGCAGACATTTTTGAAACAAAGCTGCCGATACCGATCCAGAAAGCCATGACCAGCCCTGATGCCAGCCCAACCAGAGCACCCTAAAAAAAACCACTCAGTTCATGAAATCAAATCATACCATGAAATTATCTACCGAATTCCACTGGATGCGTTAGTGATAAGATGCCTTATTAAAAAAGATATTTATAAAACTGTTAAAAAATTTGGGATCTTTAAGATTTCTTTAAAAAAAAAGTAATGCTTTTAATCAGCAAGGATGAATTAAATTGACTAAACATGTTTTCTGAAGAATCAGGTGACTGTGAAGACTTGAGTAATGGCTGCTAAAAAATTTTACTTCACAGGAATAAATTACATTTAATATATATATATATATATATATATATATATATATATATATATATATATATATATATATATATATATATATATATATATATATAAATAAAAGAAAACAGAAAAGCTATAAAAAACATTTCTGTATTTTTAATATTTATTATATTTTGATCAAATAAATGCACCATTGGTGAGCATAAGAGACTTACACTACCAGTCAAAAGTTTTTTAAAGAAGTCTCTTCTGCTCACCAAGCCTGCATTTATTTGAAACACAGCAAAATCAGTAATAATGTGAAATGTTTTTATTATTTAAAATAACTGCTTTCTATTTGAAGGTATTTTTAAAATGTAATTTATTCCTTTTAATCAAAGCTAAATTTTCAGCATCATTACTCCAGTCTTCAGTGTCACATGATCCTTCAGAAATCATTCTAATATGTTGATTTGATTCTTTGATGAATAGATAGATGCAAAGATCAACAGAAATTAATACGTTAATACTTTATTAATGCTTTAAATTGATCAAAAGATGAAGACATTTATAATGTTACAAAAGATTTTTTTTTTATTTTAGATCAATGCTATTCTTCTGAACTTTCTATTCATCACAGAAACTTGAAAAAAATCTACCCAGCTGTTTTCAACATAATAATAATAATAATAAATGTTTTTTGAGCAGCAAATCAGAATATTAGAATGATTTCTGAAGGATCGTGTGACTGGAGTAATGATGCTAAAAATTCAGCTTTGAAATCACAGGAATAAATTACATCTTAAAATACATTCTACTAGAAAACCGTTATTTTAAATAGTAAAAATATCTTAAAATTGTACTGTTTTTGCTGTACTTTGGATCAAATAAATGTAGGCTTGGTGAGCAGAAGAGTCTTCTTTAAAAAACATTACGCATCTTACTGTTCAAAAACTTTTGACTGGTAGTGTATGAAACTAGAACACCATACCAAACCCATTCTTTTGAACAGTTGTGTATATATGTGGTTGCTTTGTTTGACTTACAGTGGAATTGGCCCATGGGAAAAACATCCCAAGACAGAAAAGGCCAAGAAGAGGTCCCCCCACCATCCCAAATATACTGAGTGCTGCCTAAAAGTGTTAAACAAAAAGGAAAATACAGCCCTTGTTAACTGTATGAGTACATTACACTAAATTACACATTTTTATCTGCATTTACTCTATTATTTCCATGATAGATAATCATGGACCTCACCTGCAGCACAGAGCCCATTAAAGAGGCGATGTACGCCATAGCCAGACACACAAGACCATAGGCAAGTGCTGTTGGGAAATTTAACGACAAAAAGGATTACCCCACGATGCCAAACATTCTGCATTTTAGGCAGTTACTGAAAAACAGCTTACCCAATACTTTCGATAAGATGGTGGCACGGGCCTCTGTCATGGGTGATACGTGAGGTTTGATCAGGTCCTCCATGGTAACCGTGGCCAGGGAGTTGAAGGCAGATGAGATAGTGCTGTAAGAGAAATTGCGCACCATTTAAAAAAAGAACCTAAAAAAATCTTTGAAAAGTGTATTGTCGTCACAAAATCTGGTTGATACCTGAGAGCTCCACTGAACAAGCAGGCAACAAATAGTCCTGGTAAACCAGGAAGATCTTGCAACACATCCATTACAAAGTACAGCACCATCTGCAGATGGAGAGAGAGATAGAGAGTGACTTTCTCATAAAAAGAACAGAAACTCAGCAATGGTGTTTCCTCTGAGGAGGCAAGGGAGGCCTCCTCTAAGCCCACTGAGTTTTCACAGACCCACTAAAGCGTGCAGTGAGTTTGGTGGGGGGGTAATTGTGAATGAATGGGGGGAAGATTTGGGGGGGTGAAAACTTTATGAATTTGAAGTTCATGGTAAATTTTACTTATTTTGTCCTCTGGAAAACATGTCGCTATCTTCTGTAGCCTCTGGGGCTAGTACTAAATTAAAAAATATGATATTTAGGCAAAATAAGAAAAATCTACACATCTCCATTCTGTTCAAAAGTTTTCACCCCCCAGCTCTTAATGCTTCTGGACCATCAGTGAGCATTTGAACCTTCTGTAATAGTTGCATATGAGTCCCTCAGTTCTCAAAATCATACAGTCATTGTTGGAAAGGGTTCAAAAACATAAAAATGCTGGAAAACCAAAGAATTTGTGGGACCTGAAGGATTTTTCTGAAGAACAGCAGGGAGTTTAACTGTTCAGGATAAACAAGGGACTCATGAACAACTATTAATAAAACAAAAAAACACAGCTGTGGATCATTCAGGTAACAACACAATATTAAGAATCGGGTCATTTTTATAAATTCAACTATTATTTTCTCTTGTGGACTATATATAAACATCTTTTATGTGAAATATCACTACTGAATAAACAATAACATGCATTTTGTATGATCCCTCTTATTTTTGTAAAATAATTAACATTTTTAATGATTCTGGAAAGGGGATGCAAACTTTTGACCTCAACTGTATGTCAAAATAAGACTTAAAATGTCCTGAAAACATGATCTGTGGGAGTTTTTAGTGAGTAATCAGCTTGGTTAAATTTAAGGTAAATTTCTGTGTCTTGTGACTAAAATCCACCAAGCTTTGATGACTGATTTGAACAATTCAAAAATAGTTAAAATAGTTAACTATTAAAAATAATATTTGAACATAAGTTCACATAAAATATATCGTTTAAACTGTTACTGCCTTAAGTTATTATTTTGCATTAAAATGTAAAATGCTTAAAAACACCAACTTGATGAGATTCATACTTGGTTTTAATAAACAGAAAAATAGAACCGAATGTAAAAGTGTAAGTAATGCTTATTTAACCAAGAAATTGTGACTGGGACATGAATTTACTTTTGGGACCTGAATTTACATTAATTTTATTAAAAGAAAAAAAACGTTGAGGACTTTGCCTCCACATTTTAGAACACCAGCGCGTGACCTTGATATCAAAAGATAACAAGAAATGATAAACACATACAGGAGTGAATGAAAAAGGTTATAATACCTTTTTAATATGTTTTCATTGATCAGTGATAAAATAGATAAAACTTCTAAAATGAAAAGTTTAAAAGTTCTAAAATGCTTTGCATTTATTTGAAACTGTGACATTATAAATGTCTTTACTGTCACTTTTGATCAATTTTAATACATCCATGCTGAATAAAAGTATTAATTTCTATCAAAAAATCATATTTTTTGTATCTGACCTGGTCATTAGTTGTGACGTAGCCCTGATCCAGCGGGCTCTCCTCCCCATATCGAGCATACATCACCAGACCCATTAAACAGCCCATTGTGAGCACAATCTGCTGACATGGGAACACCGCATAACAGGACCTGGAGAGCAAGACGCCCCAAAAAACACTTACTAATACAACACATCAGTGGGCTGCTCTGAAACTATAGAGTTGTGTTGCAGTAATTTAACACAACACAGCAAAAACACCAAAAAGGTTGCATAAAACAGCTTTACAGTTTCAGATTCTATTTACTTAACCAGAGTGTGGAAGAGTGTTTTCTTACATGATGGCCTCTTTCTCTGTGCGGGAGCTGAGGTATCTCTGGACCTGAGCCTGATTCACTCCATACAGGGCCAGCATGAGGAAAATGCCCCCCACTCCCAGAGTCCAGAATGTGTGTCTCTCTAAAGGGTCAGGATTCAGGCTGCCATGGGGACCACAAAACAAAGAATGTGAGCTTTAGTTACAGTTCTGGTATGTGGAACAGTTTGGTAGATAATCTTAAAGGAACCGTTCAGATATTCATATAAAGTCGCATCACTCACTCAAGGCCTGAGATACGGCTGCCGTTTTGTGCTTTCCTCCATACTTCAGTGATGCCACCTGCCTGATGGGTACCGACTATAATCACTGCCAGCTGTCCTGCAAACATCACGACTGTCTGGAACACATCTGTCCAGATTACCGCTTTCAAACCACCCTGAAGCAGTGAAGAGAAAAGAGTCACTGATGTCATATGGACTATTTTATCGATGTCCTTACTACCTTTCTGGGTCTTGAACATGGTAGTTGCATTGTTGTCTGTGCAGGGTCAGAAAGCTCTTGGATTTTATTCAAAATATCTTAATTTGTGGACAACATGAGGGTAAGTAATTAAAGGAGAACTCCACTTTCAGAACAACAATTTACAAAAAATTTACTCACCCCCTTATCATCCAAGATGTTCATGTCTTTCTGTCTTCAGACGTAAATAAATTATGGTTTTTGAGGAAAGCATTTCAGGATTTTTCTCCATATAATGGACTTCATTGGTGCCCCGATTTTGAACTTCCAAAATGTAGGGCTCTTCAAAGGGCTCTAAGCAATCGAGGAAGAAGGGTCTTATCTAGCGAAACGATCGGTCATTTTTTTCTGAAAATAAAAATTCGTTTACTTTTTAAGCACAAAAGCTTGTGTAGCACAGGCTCTGGGATGCGCGTCCACAACGCTACGTACTATTGAATCACGTTGAAAGGTCACGCGGAACGTAGGCGGAACTACAGACCCAGTGTTTACAAATTTTTTATTTTTCGAAAAAAAAAAAAAATAGCCAATTGTTTCTAGATAAGACCCTTCTTCCTTGGCTGGGATCGTTTGGAGCCCTTTGAAGCTGCATTTAAATTACATTTTGGTAGTTCAAAATCAGGGCACCAATGAAGTCCATTATATGGAGAAAAATCCTGGAATGTTTTACTCAAAAACCATAATTTCTTCACGACTGAAGACAGAAAGAGATGAACATCTTGGATGACAAGGGGGTGAGTAAATTATTTGTAAACTGTTGTTCTGGAAGTGGACTTCTCCTTTAATGACAGAATTTTCATTTTTGGGTGAACTATCCCTTTAAGATTTTTTTAAAGAAATGCTCACCAAGGCTACATTCATTTGATCAAAAATCAAATCTTTCATTACATCATAAATGTCTTTTCTGTCACTTATGATCAACTGAATGTGTCCCCGTTGATGAAAAGGTATTCATTTCTTTTTAAAAACTAAAAATTATTCATTTTCTTTTACTAACGCTATACTTGTGTAAAATGATGCACATTTTCAACCTACCAATGCTGTATAAAGTGTGCACACCAGTCCCATGGCCAGAACTGCCCCCCAAAGGTCAAAGCCTGTTACTGCGATCACAAACAAAATCAAACATTTTCAAAAGTGTAAAAAAAAAAAAAAATCTACTAATCTGATATACATCAATAGTCTCAAATACCTGCATTAAGTGCAAGTGCTGGAGCATACAGAACTACTCCCATATAGATCACCTGCATGAAAATACATAAACAGAGATATAAAACAGCTGTAATGCTTTCCTGCAAGCACACAAGATTGTTTTAGGACATAATAACTTGTTACTCTGAACTTGTCGAGTAACTGATAGTTCTGAGAATCATTACACTTTAGTTCAACAGCGCTGAGTAAAATATTGTCCATATCAGTGGGGGGGTCAGAGTAGGTGAAAGTTCAAGTTTTTATACTGACAACAGGGTGTCTTTGTGCCTAACAAAACCGGAGTAAAAGACAATATTACTTTAGATTATTAGATTATACTCCTAAAGTGTATTTAATGTCCTATTGCACACATACAGGTGCTAACCACAACTCACCATTTGAAAGATGAAGGTCAAAGTGCCACATATCCGAACACTTTTACTGAAACGAAGCTCCAGATACTATGAAGAGAAAAAAGAAGACAAGAGTTTAATACAAACACTCAAAAAATTTTTCGACTGAAGAAAGAAAGACATAAATATCTAAACAGTCTAACACCACTAATGAGAATGCTTCAATTTTACGCTTGCAGGACAATTTACAAGGTTCCCACCCTTTTGACCAATGAATATCCATGTTTTTTCCATGAATTTTTAGTTGTTTAATGATTACTGGATAAGGACTTTTAAAAATCCTTAAAGGGATAGTTCACCCAAAAATGAAAATTCTGTCACTAATTACTCACCCTTGTGTCGTTCCAAAACCGTAAGACCTTAGTTAATCTTCGAAACACAAATTAAGATATTTTTGATGAAATCCGAGAGCTTTTTGACCCTCCATAAACAGCAATAAAACTACCACATTTGAGGCCCAGAAAGGTAGTAAGGACATCATTAAAATAGTCCATGTGACAGTGGTTCAGCCTTAATTTTACGTAGCTACGAGAATACTTTTTGTGCACAAAGAAAACTAAAATAACAACTTTATTCAACAATTTCTTCCATGTCAGTCTTCGGTGTAGCTTCATATTTTCGTAGCTTTATAATTACAGTTTAACAACTGATGTCACATGGACTATTTTAATAATGACCTTACTACCTTTCTGGGCCTGGAACGTGTCAGTTGCATTGCTGTCTATGCAGGGTCAGAAAGCTCTCGGATTTCATCAAAAATATCTTAATTTGTTTTCCGAAGATGAGCGAAGGTCTTAGGGGTTTGGAACGACATGAGGGTGAGTAATTAATGACAGAATTTTCATTTTTGGGCAAACTAAAACTAAAATTCAAACTGAATCATTCACTGACTGATTTTTGAGCCAGTTCAGCTGATTCATTAAAAAAGAACCAACTCTGATTCCCAAACAGTGACACATACTTCAGTCTGTCAAACAAACAAGTACAGTGTATTTCTAAAGTGCTACCTGATACGCGCTGCTAAGGCGGAGCCGATAGAAGACTGGTATGAAAATGTGAGCAGGGATGAGAAGGCCTAGGAAATAGGAGCAGCCCAGGAACCAGTACTGCGTGCCATGTTTGTAAATCTCAGATGGAGCACCCAGAATGGCCACTGCTGATTGAAAGGTGGCCAGCAGCGAAAGAGATACGGGAAGGCATCGCATACTACGGTCGGCCAGCAAGAACTCCTGTGTGGTCCTCTGACGACCCCCTGAGAAGGCGTAGAAAAGGCCGATTCCTGCGGAGGCCACTAGCAACACGACGAAAATCACGTAATCCACCGTGCCAAAGTGCATTTGGACTGCGTCCCCCATGATGCCGTGAGGTGTTGGGAGGAGCACACTGGATGGTCAGTAAAAGGTCAGTGGAGAGTTGACCACTGGGTCATCATGAAGGATTACAGTTTACTTTCTGTAAAAAATTAAAAGAATGTTTAGGCAAAAATGCAAACAGAATATCAAGGGTTTTATTAATGATTGTCTAATGTTACAAAACTAGTAGCAAGGAAACATTTACACTAATGGATTGCGAAATACACTGAAAAAAAACTATAAACGCAACACTTTTGTTTTTGCTCCCGTTTTTCATGAGCTGAGCTCAAAGATCTAAGACTTTTTCTATGTGCACAAAAGGCCTATTTCTCTCAAATATTGCTCACAAATCTGTCTAAATCTGTGTTAGTGAGCACTTCTCCTTTGTTGAGATAATCCATCCACCTCACAGGTGTGGCATATCAAGATGCTGATTAGACAGCATGATTATTGCACAGGTGTGCCTTAGGCTGGCCACAATATAAGGCCACTCTAAAATGTGCAGTTCTGATGTGATCACCATTTGCCTCATGCAGTGCAACACATCTCCTTCACATAGAGTTGATCAGGTTGTTGTTTGTGGCATGTTGAGGAATGCTGTGGAATGTTGGTCCACTCTTTAATGGCTGTGCGAAGTTGCTGGATATTGGCAGGAACTGGAACACGCTGTCGTATACGCCGATCCAGAGCATCCCAAACATGCTCAATGGGTGACATGTCCAGTGAGTATGCTGGCCATGCAAGAACTGGGATGATTTCAGCTTCCAGAAATTGTGTACAGATCCTTGCAACATGGGGCCGTGCATTATCATACTGCAACATGAGGTGATGGTGGTGGATGAATGGCACAGCAATGGGCCTCAGGATCTCGTCACGGTATCTCTGTGCATTCAAAATGCCATCAATAAAATGCACCTGTGTTCGCTGTCCATAACATAGACCTGCCATACCATAACCCCACCACCACCATGGGCCACTCGATCCACAACGTTGACATCAGCAAACCGCTCACCCACACGACACCATACACGGTGTCTGTCTTCTGCCCTGTACAGTGAAAACTGAGATTGTGAGGCTGGTTGGATGTACTGCCAAATTCTCTGAAATGCCTTTGGAGACAGCTTATGGTCGAGAAATGAACATTCAATTCACGGGCAACAGCTCTGGTGGACATTCCTGCAGTCAGCATGCCAAATGCACGCTCTGTCAAATCTTGCGACATCTGTGACATTGTGCTGTGTGATAAAACTGCACATTTTAGAGTGTCCTTTTATTGTGGCCAGCCTAAGGCACACCTGTGCAATAATCATGCTGTCTAATCAGAATCTTGATATGCCACACCTGTGAGGTGGATGGATTATCTCGGCAAAGGAGAAGTGCTCACTAACACAGATTTAGACAGATTTGTGAACAATATTTGAGAGAAATAGGCCTTTCGTTTACATAGAAAAAGTCTTAGATCTTTGAACTTTTATACACATAAAAGTAAGTAACTTAAATCCCAATCAAATGGAAATAGCAAAAAATCTGTTCTTCCATATTGTGACGTACATCTGAGTGTAATGGATTATCAAAAAACAAACTAATGGTTGGAAAACTTTTAGAACTATTAAAAACACACAACTAATTCTTTAACTGGGCAAATGAACCAGCTGTAAACAGCCGTTAACAGAAGCCAGAGACACTGAAGATGAATGCAACAAGGAGAAAATACTGTAGCAGGCAGAGCAAACTCACTGTTCAAGAGGCACAAATTATTGGAGGAAAATCCTAAACACTAAATTGTAGTTGGGGGTTTATATGAATGAATCTCTGAGAGGAACTGACTTTCTTCAGATGGTATTTTTTTTCATCTTACCTCCATATAATGCATATTAATATAGTATTTAAAAGCTTAGTGCTGCTTTGTTTACAGTGGTAACCAAGAAATTGTACTGCTGCTATAGAGTGTTTTCACGACTCGTCATCAGTTGGCCATATTGGCAGCACTGTACGTAATCAATGCCACTAAACTGAAAGAAACTTGCATATTTTGCTTATTATTGCAGCAGAAAATGCTCAATTATTGTCATGTTTTGGGCTGTACTAATTGGACCGGGAGAACATTTGAAGTACTTTAGACTGCTGAAAGTTTTAAAGGGGTCTTCGGATGCAAAGTTCACTTTTACATGTTGTTTGAACATTAATGTGTGTTGGCAGTTAATGTACACATCTACCCTATAATGATAAAAATCCATGCAATGGTTTTTAATTAATCTTTAAAAATAATATCCCCTTTTTCAAATCGAGCCATTTTTAGACCGACAGAAGCCGCTCCCACGATAGTTGATTTACATGAACGTCTTACCTCAGACCTGCCTTAAATCAGCTGTAACAGTCCAATCGCCGTTATTTCGATGCCGGAGCAGGGATGTAAGTTAAACAAGAATATCTCAGATTGAGCGATTGAAGTGTTGTGTTGCTGAATGTAATAATGAACATAGTGGTCGTCATTTACTCCCGACATCTGAGCCGCTGAAGATGCAGTGGATTATGTTTGTTTGTGAATAGAATGCACCTTCCGATCTACATATATCCGTCTATGTTCACGCGAATCATTCGTGATCCAGCTTTACTTACAGCAGAAGTGAGTATAAGGGTTTTTTTCATGAATCTTTGCGATCGCCTTTCCTAATAATGTGTTAGTTAGCAAGTTTAGCAGCTGAACGCGGCTAAATGCGCGTCTAAAGTAAACAGGCTCGTCACTCCACAAAGAGAAGAGAGGGGCGGGGCGAGCAGAGCTCATTAACATTTAAAGCACACTCGACCAGAACAGGATGATTTTTGAAGAGCTGATTTTGGCAAGGTAAAAAAGGTGTTATTTCAGAAATTTTAACCAAAGCAAGTTACAGGTTATAGGCTTTTCATTAAGACCCTAAAGAATCATATCAACTTGTGGAAAATAGGCATCCGATGACCCCTTTAACAAATCAAGGAAAAAACTGTCTGAGGAACAAAAGGGCGTTTGTGGTTGGCCAAACTGAACCAGGATTTCCAAGGCAAGAATCTTGACAACATTAGTGTTTGTTCTTATCATTTCCAGTCAGGTAGGTGAAATATTAGGCTAATATCTTGATTAATACTGCTCATACATATCTTTACCAACTGTTAACTTAGTTTAGTCAAAATATTGCACCCTTTCCTGCTTACTAAGTCCTTCTTTATATGATTTAGCAGCTTCCACACGTTTGTCCGTGGTTTAGACAACATAAATTACCAGAGTAACATATTCAGTAGTACATTAATAGTGCAATCCATGCTGTTGTTTACATCTGAGTATTTCCAATATGGCCTTGCATCTGGATAACTGACCAAACCATGAAAAAAATGTAAACTTAATTTGTGTTAGTGTGTGTAACACTGTTACATGGTTGCATATTTCTTTTGTAATATATGTAGAATATCTAGAACTGCTGCTGTTAAGATAGAAATGTCACTACTTTGATGAAAGCTCTAAATTATGATGTCTTATTTAAAAAAAAAAAAAAAAAAGCTGAAATAAAAACAAAATCATGAGTTTATCAATCACATAACCCACTGACAATTGAGCATTGGTCTTGTGAGACATAACACAGCTTATTTACTGAGTCATCATGTGAATTTCGTTTTAATTTAATATTGTACGACCAATATTGTCAGTGCAACTGACCCGATCAGCATATTTGTGTTTGCGCTGAAGGGAGCTTCAGAGGTTTCTACATGTTTTTGCAACGTTGCGTAATGTATCACAGACATATCTCACAAATCCTTTCATAAACAAAGTGTAGAGAGAGTGTAAATAAGAGATTCATCGAGGTTGATTAATGGAACAAATCTAGTGAGTCAATGATTCAGTTTCCTATTCATAAGTCACTTGCTTTATTCCTGAATGAATCAGCCGTTCGAACGAATCAGATGAATGAATGATTTAATAATTAGTAAACAAGCCACTTTTGAGTTCTGTGCCACCTCTGTAGTACAAATTAATTTTGTTAATACTGATTTTATTTGATTGGTATCTTATTCATATTCTGCTTGTTCTTATTCTATTGTTTTAATGAGAAATTTTAAAAAGCTTATAAAATATATATATTTTTTTTTAATTTTGACATAAAAGATATCATACTTTTAATAAAGCTGGAAAAATGCCACTATCATTTATACTATCATTGAGAAATTTTAACCAAAGCATGTTATAGACTATTCATTAAGACCCTAAAGAATCATATCAACTTGTGGAAAATGGGCATCTGATGACCCCTTTAACAAATCAAGGAGAAGAGTGGAAAAAAACTGTCTGAGGAACAAAAGGGCATTTGTGGTTGGCCAAACTGAACCAGGATTTCCAGGGCAAGAATCTTGACAACATTAGTGTTTGTTCTTATCATTTCCAGTCAGGTAGGTGAAATATTAGGCTAATATCTTGATTAATACTGCTCATACGTATCTTTACCAACTGTTAACTTAGTTTACTTAAAATATTGCAACCCTTCCTGCTTACTAAGTCCTCCTTTATATGATTTAGCAGCTTCCACACGTTTGTCCGTGGTTTAGACAGCATAAATTAGTAGAATAACGTATTCAGCAGTACATTAATCGTGCGTTCCATGCTGTTGTTTACATCTGAGTATCTCCAATATGGCAGTGCATCTGAGTAACTGACCAAACCATGAAATACATGTAAACTTAATTTGTGTTGCATGTTTCTTTTGTAATATCAGTAGAATATCTAGAACTGCTGCTGTAAAGATAGAAATGTCACTACTTTAATGAAAACTCTACATTATGATGTCTCAATAAAAACAAATACAAACAAAATTAAATAAATGCTGAAATACAAACAAAATCATGAGTTTATCAATCACATAATCCACTGACAATTGAGCATTGGTCTTGTGAGACATAATGCAGCTTATTTACTGAGTCATCATGTGAGTCATCATTTTAATTTAATATTGTGGCTCTAGAACTTCCTGTCTTTTCAAACCAGCTTACAAACAACTAGTCCTACATATTCTGACATTCTGTAGGGTTCAAGCTTATTCACAGAAATGTGTTGAATGCAAAAAATATTGCAGGTCAGTGTGTTTAGGCCAGAGGAGTCACACACGATTCAATGAAAAAATGTAATAGTGACACTGAGAGGATGATGCTGATGAAATAGCAGCAGGGCTCTACAGTGCGACCAAATGCGACTGAAAACTACTCCATGCGATTATGAAAAAATATTTAGGAGCACCAGTGCGACTGACGCGATCAGCATATTTGTGTTTTTTCAACGTTGAGTAATGTATCACAGACATATCTCACCTTTCATAAACAAAGTGTAGAGAGAGTGTAAATAAGAGATTCATCAAGGTTGATTAATGGAACCTTGTGAGAGAGCGATGAACTAAGTTGAGTGACAGCTTTTAATTATTATTGAGAGAGTTTGTAAATGAGATATTGATTTAATACAACAGTTAAATAAACAAGACGTTAATATTGCCTGACTATACAAGTCACAACTGAGCGCATCTTTCGTTTATGAATGAATGTGCGTTTTAACAAATCTAGTGATTCAGTTTCCTATTCATAAAGACAGTCACTTGCTTTATTCCTGAATGAATCAGCTATTCAAACGAATCAGATGAATAATTGATTTAATAATTAAATCAGTGACTTGCCGCCACCTACTGCCAGTTTTAGTTTTTCAGTTTTATTATTCATATTCTACTTATTCTGTTGTTTTAATGAGAAATTTTAAAAAGCTTATAAAATATAATTTTTAAAAAAAATTGACATAAAAGATGACATACTTTTAATAAAGCTGGAAAAATGCCATTACAATGGTAAAAACAAAATTCCCCTGTAAATCACTTTAGGGAGTCAAATATCACCTCATAATAGGAATGCTAATTTTTTATCAGATTTATTGATTATTGAGTAAAAGCTGCTCTTAAAATTTTGAGTGTGCTTCTAAATTTTTTAAGCGTAGAGCCCTGAGCAAGCCACACTATTATCACATACACATGTAGCTTTAAAACAGGAGCAGTAAACTTATATGCACATTAAGATATTTTTTTAAAGAAATTAATATTTTCATTAAGCAAGAATGCATTGAGCAGAAGTTACAATAAGACATTTAATATGTTACACAAGACTTCTATTTCAAATAAATGCTGTTAGTTAATTTTATAATAAGAAGGAATGTTTCTTAATCACCAAATCATCATATTAGAATGATTTCTGATGGATCATGTGGCACTGAACACTGGAATAATAAAGTAGCTTTATCATCATTTTATATAATTATATAATATATTAATTAAAACAGAAAACAATCATTTTAAATCGGAATATATTTTGAAACATTTATTTTTTTACTTTTGATTAAAAAAATGCAGCCTTGGTAAGCACAAGAGTCTTTCAAAAACATTAAAAAAAATGTATTAAGTGTAGGCCTCAAAAGTGATGAGAAGAGACTGTTTTTCATTTCAAACATATTTCATTTTAATTCATGTACATGCATTTAGTTGCAGGCGAGTTACATGACACCCTGTAAAATGGTCTAAGGTCAAGGATTATACTAAACGTGAGTTTGCTAATTGTCATTTATTGACTACACTTGCAATATCTGTAAATTAGTTGCATACAATGGACACGACTTACTGCACACAATCCTGTCCTGTCCAGTATAACAATACTATGAGAAACACAGGTGCTTCTAGTACCACAGCAAACATGACATTTTTCATTTTGTGGTCAAGAACACTTGAGTGTAACTCACTCGTGTAACTACGTCCAAATGAAAACCACACTGAAATGAAAATCTGTATCTAAATCTCCTCTTAGGAGAAGGGTTCTGATTGCAATGACATGCGAAGTGAAAAGGCAATAGGCTACCAAATACCCACCAAACTGGCCAGTGAGTTGATATGCATTGTTAATTTCAAACCCTGGCTGTGTTGAAATACTCCGCATGACTCTAACAGCAGGTGGGAAGACCTTTAGTTCTCTAAAATCTGAGCCAAGCCTAAGACTTAATATGAAACACATGACAAAATCATTTTATAGGCTTCAATAGGCAGTTGATAACAGTATGCCATGGACAAAACTCACGCAGCTCAATTCATATTGAGTCATCAAAACTGTTGTGTTGGCTAGTTTGCTAAAAGATAAGTCTCACGTGTGGCATGATGAGGACGTGAGGGAAAGACCTTGAAGGTCAGATAACAATACACACAAAAGTTGTTTGGGTTGGAATCGAGGGTTTCACACCAGTTTAATCTTTATATTTGAAAGAGAAAAGGACAAACCGGTTCTTATCAGCAGAACAGTGAAGAAAAATGCAAGGACACACATGCCAAGATTTGTCAATCTACTATTTGCTATCAAAATGGACTCTTTGCTCAGATTCTTTCCTATTATTGTGCAAAATAGCCTGTTTTTAGCTCAATACTTAAAACAAAATCTGTTGCATAAGAAATTAAATGAGATGTATCCAGGGCAAAAGAGGGACAAACATGTATGGTATCTATGGTCACACGGCTTTTGATGATCAAACAGTGGGATAAAGGCGTAGCAAAGTGTCTGTTCGATTTTCTTTAGCCTCTTTGATCAAGGCCTGCTCCTGCATATGAACCATTAAACACAGCATATGACTCATCAGGAGCAACAGAACCCACTGTATTGCACAGCGTGCCATGATTAATAGTAAATATCAGCTGTCCTATCAATCCAATCTACTAACGTTCCAACTGTACCACTATTTATGCTCGTTCAGCATGGGTGCCTCTATAACCTGCCTTGTTAAAGAGACAGTTCAAGGCCCAGAAAGGTAGTAAGGACATTGTTAAAATAGTCCATGTGACAATAGTGGTTCAACATTAATTTTATGAAGTTATGAGAAGCAATGATGTCACATGGACTATTTTAATGATGTCCTTACTACCTTTCTGGGCCTTGAACAAGTCAGTTGCGTTGCTGTCTATGCCGGGTCCAAAAGCTCTCGGGTTTCATCAAAAAATATCTTACTGTGTAATTAATTCTAAAACCCATTGCTTTCTACCAACATAGGAAATCTTAATTTAGACTTAATCCTTAATACTTAATATAATAATAATATTAAATAAATTAATAAAATGAATAATAATATTCTTTTTTATCTTTATTTTACTTTTCATAACACGGAACCCTTGATAACAATTGACAATATGTTCTTATATTATGTATGTCAAATGAATCTTCAAACCACCTTGTTTAAAAAAACTGAAGGTACAAGTCATTTTAATACTATTAATATTAATAATTTAGTATTATTAATACTAGCAATAATAAAATATTAAAATATAAAATAAGCTATATATACACAAGTTAAAAACTATAATCTTTTATATTCTAACATAGGCCAGAATTCATATGTTAGAGTCAATGGCATTGAATAAAAAAAAGTTCTGACATGAATTATAACTGGTGAAATCAAGTTTGTGAAAAGCTGCACACTACTTAAAATACCAAGCTCACAGCATGCCACCGGACCAACCAACATGATTAACGATGCCTGAAAAGTCATTGTTTCACCAGCACCAGGATTAGCAACTTGAGAGTACTAGACAAAATGTAAGCCGCCAAGGCACTAAAAGGAACAGTTCTGGCGAAAATGAAAATTCTATCATCAATTATTCTTTCACTTACCCTTAAACCCTACACTTCTGGTTACTTTGCTGGACACCTGTGTGAACTGATTTCATATGTCTACTAAAATAACCAGCTGGTTAAAAATAATTGCAAATTATTCACCAAATCCTATTATTTGCCCTTACAGCACAAATCATATGCAAACATTCTGTGATACTTTTGCATCTTCTTTGTTAAAGCTTGAATGCTATTCATTGCCATTATATCAAAGAGCAAGAACAGAACATTTTTTTTTAATTTCTCCTTTTGTTGTCTAAAGAAGAAAGAAGGTCATGCGGCATTAAAACAATATAAGGAAAATAAATAAAAATAATAATAATAATAATGGCTTTATTCAACAATTCATCTCTGCGTCACCCTAGTGCCCTTTTGGAGAGTATCCACAGAACGCAAACAGCATATGTGACCCTGGACCACAAAACCAGTCTTAAGTCGCTGGGGTATATTTGTAGCAATAGCCAAAAATACATTGTATGGGTCAAAATGATTGATTTTTCTTTTATGGCAAAAATCATTAGGAAATTAGGTAAAGATCATGTTCCATGAAAATATTTTGTAAAATTCTTACTGTAAATACATGAAAACTTAATTTTTGATTAGTAATATACATTGTTAAGAACTTTATTTGGACAACTTTAAAGGCAATTTTCTCAATATTTAGATTTTTTTGCACCCTCAGATTTCAGGTTTTCAAATAGCTGTATCTCGAGCAAATATTGTCCTATCATCAATGGAAAGCTTATTTATTCAGCTTTCAGATCTCAAATCTCAATTTTGAAAAATTGACTCTTATGACTGGTTTTGTGATCCATATTTTTTTGTGGTCACATATGCTGTTGTTTTCGTTCAAATCAAAGCATAAATATGCATATGCTGTTTGCGTTCCATGGATACTCTCCAAAATGCCGCTAGAGTGGTGCGGAGGAGACGAATTGTTGAAAGCTTTTACAGGTTTGGAATGACATGAGGGAAAGTGATTAATGACAACATTTTCATTTTGTGGTGGGTACTGTGGCAGAAATGGGGGATATTCATATTATATTTTTAATACAGACATGTATTAAATGTAGTAAAGGCGTAATGGAATATTACAGTATTTCTTGTGATTAAACTATAGTGTTTGTGCATTTATACTAAATTAGTTTACACTACTGTTTTTCACACAAATACCTAGAAACCATATAGTCACATTTTTACTATGGTATTGAGGTGCTATAAGTGTTATCATAATCTAAATGGAAGACCAGTGGTTAATTTTAATAAAACTCTGTTAGAAAAACTGTTACAATTTTTGCAGATGTTACTGTTTTTGATAATGAACATAAATTTACATCTGCATCTTCAAGCTACTACTACTTTCAACTCAAACTACTGTCAAATGTGCATTTCTAAGAGACAAAAAATTTGATATTATTAATATTGCAGCCTGCACTGCAAACTGAAGATATGCGCGGTCAAAGTCAGGCAATCAATATCACTCGTAAGAACATAGAGAAATTTATTTTTCTACTAAGATATTTATTTATTAGTTATTAGTTAGGGAAAAATGACTTGAAAAGCATAAATAATTCAAAAGCATCAAGTGTTTGTCATGTTCTGACCAAACAAAAACACAAAAAATGTGCACTTGAAGAAAAAAAATTTGAAGATGAAATTTATTATGACAATTATTGTTAGCATCTTATATTAAAATAGATATATATATATATATATATTGGGCAAGCTAATTTTGAGAGTTGAAGTGGGAAAAATAAATTTAAAATGTTAAAAAAATAATTTTTATTCCTGTAATGCAAAGCTGAATTTTCATCTACCTTTACTCCAGTCTTACTCCACTCCAAGTATCCCAACTCCAATATAAAATTTTAATACAAGTTTAATAGGTAACATTTGTTAACATTAATGTATTAAATGTATCTGAACGAACAATGAACAACACATTTATTACACTATTTGTTAATCTTTATTAATGTTAATAGAAATACACTCATTCATTGTCTCTTCATGTTAGTTCATAATGCATTAACTAATGTTAACAAACACAACTTTTGATTTTAATAATGCATTAGTAAATGTTGAAATTAATATTAACTAAGATTATTAAATGCTTAAAGAAACTGTTTATTCTTCGTTCACGTAAACTAATGAACCTTGTAAAGTGTTACCGTTTAGTACAATATACAATATGGATTGATGACAAAGTCCCTATATATAAAGTCTTTGTTCTAGATAACTATTTAGGGGATCATATATGTGACTCGGGACCACAAAACCAGTCATAAGGGTGTTTGTTAGAATAACACAATATTTGGCCGAGATATTTGAAAATCTAGAATCTAATGGTGCAAAAAAATCAAAATATTGAACATGCATTGCTAAGAAAAGAAGTTCTTAGCAATGCATATTACTGATCAAAAATTAAGTTTTGATATATTTATGGTAGAAAATTTACAAAATATCTTAATTGAACATGATCTTTACTTTCCTAATGGTTTTTGGCATAAAAGAAAATAATAGCTAAACAGATTATTTTTAACCCATACGGTTGCCATATTGTTGGCTATTGCTACAAATATACCAGTGCTACTTACGACTGGTTCTGTGGTCCAGGTTCACATATCATCTTACAGATAAAGTATAGTTATTATAAACATTTTAATGAAACAGGTCTGCAGACACTGACATGCCGTACGTGTTATATTTCAGTCTATGACACCATGACATTTTCCCTATTCGTTTTAATGGCGGGACGCAACACTGTTTTAAAGTGAATTTTAATTTAATCACAATATTAATAAAAATACATTTGATGCGCGTAACTTTAAAGAAAAAATGGCGTTTAGTTAATTGAAGATCGTTCGTTATTACCGCTCTCAACCCACGCGCTTAGCTCGAGCAACAGAGCCACGAGCTCATGAACGAACAGATTGCTCGTGTACTTTATTACACAGAGAAGGAGCGCGGCTTAGAATATCTGATTTCATAGTTAGATAAGTTAGATTTAACCCGATGTAAAGTACAGCTACGAAGATCAGCGTCTGATAGCCACAACGTGCTCACGCTAATGTTTACTGTGGATGACTCTGTCTTTTACATGCAATAGCAGAGAGTACCGCGTTGCCTAAAGGAAATGACATGCTGAAGTAAAAGGGTGACACCGTTTCGTCACGACAGAGCGAAATGTGCGCTACCCGCCAGAACACACAGCAATAAATGTGCGCTGCGACGGAAATAAATAGAAGGCTCTCATTATAGTCAACGAAGCTGTCTAGGCTGCAGCGAGCTATGTGCTCTGGCAGTTTAGACATTGCTGCTTCTTAGCAACCTTATCATTCATTCTTCTCAGCCATCATGTATTGTCTTACCTTGGTCAGAGATCATCCGATGAATAATGAGTGATGAATGGAGAAAGGTCAAAACCAGTCTCGGTTCAGACCACCCCTACTCTCCTTGACATCACTGTAAAGGTTGCTGCTGCCTGGTTGATATACATGTGCTTCCGACGTCACGACGGGACGTCACCATGCGCTGCCTCACTCACGAGTCTAATAAAGTGATAATCCGTTCCAAAGCGGAAAAAAACCTATCATCAGGTGTTATACATGCTTATATGCAATTGATTGCTGTCACGTTTAAAAAAAAAAAAAAAAAAACTCGCTCACGTTGTATTTTACTGGGAAACTTTCACATTCAAAGAATTAAATGGTCTGACTCCTAACCTACACATATTGGAAAGATATGTGTGTGTGTGTGTGTGTGTATATATATATATATATATATATATATATTGTTACAGATTACATGACAAAAATTGTACTTAGTAACATAATCTCTCTCCCTCTCTCTCTCTCTCGCTCTCTCTCTCTATATATATATAAAGAGCTGGGTAGATTACAAATTGTAATCCGTTACTAATTCCAAATTACATGACAAAAATTGTAGTTAGTAGCATAATCTATTACATTACAGATTTTAGGTAATATAATCAGACTACTTTTAGATTATTTATGACCTAACTTGTTCATCACATTGATTTAAAAATACAAAGATTAAGAAAATATATTCCATTTGTTGTAATTAACAACATGAAGTGCAATAAACATTATATTACATTAAGGTTTCTCAAAATGATGTTTGTGAAGGAACTGCAGGGGGTTTATGAGCTTAATGAAGAGCTGATAATTAAATAAATCATAAAAAATATTACATTAAAACAAATCATTTTAAAACCGTCAAAATAAACAAAAACATACTAAAAAATGAAATATTTTATTTGTTTACCTGCATGTCACGTGACCATAACCAACATCAGAGGACCAATAAACATGCAATGTACTTAAAGTAAATATATTAGGTGAAAGATGACAAAAAAGTTTGTGAATTTGTGCACTTTAATGTTTTTGAAAGTCTTCCAAACACATAGAAATACATGGTTGAATAACCCACTGAGTGATTAAACTGGAAGTCTTCAAAACTGGAAGACTTTCTGAATGTATAAAGGAAATTTTAAAAGATGGAAAAAGAGGAATTAGGGAAAATCAATAAATTCTGAATAAATTATTGCTATTGTGTAAATAATACGTAATAATGTAATCCATTAAAAAGTAACTGTAGTCAGTATATGAGTATTTTAAAATGTAATTTAATCTAATTACAAGTACTTAATTTTTGGAATATATAATAAAATATTTCCTAAGATCAATCAAAAAATGGATTTGCAAAAAAGAAAAGTTCAAGTTTTTTCATTTATGTTCATTTATGCACTCAATACTTGGTCGGCAGCACATATTACAGCAAATGACTTACTCCTAGCACAGATTACAGCATCAGTGAAGTGTGGCATGGATGTGATCAGCCTGTGGCACTGCTGAGGCACTATTGAGCCTTCAGATCATCTGTATATTGTTGGATCAACTGTTTCTCATCTTTCTCTTGAAAATATCCCATAGATTCTCAATAGGGTTTAGGTCAGGCATGTTGGCTGGCCAATAAAGCACGGTAATATCATGGTCAGCAATCCACTTGGAAGTGGTTTTTGCACTGTGGGCAGGTGCTAAATTCCTGCTAGAAAAGGAAATCAGCATCTCCATAAAGCTTGTCAGCAAATGGAAGCATAAAGTGCTCCAAAATCTCCTGGTAGATAGCTGCATTGACTTTGCACTTGATAAAACACAATGGACCAACACCAGCAGACGTCACGGCACCCCAAATCATCTCTGACTTCAGAAACTTCACACTGGACTTCAAGCAGCTTGGATTCTGTGCCTCTCCAGTCTTCTTCCAGACTGTGGGATCATGATTTCAACATTAAATGCTAAATTTACTTTTATCTGAAAAGAGAACTTTGGACCACTGAGCAACAGTCCAGTTCTTTTTCTCCTTAGCCCCCTTAAGATGCTTCTGACGTTGTTTCTGTTTCAGAAGTGGCTTGGTAGCCCTTTTCCTGAAGACGTCTGACCGTGGTGACTTCTGATGCGCTAACTCCAGCTTCATTCTACTCCTTGTGAAGCTCTCCCAAGTGTTTAAATCGGCTTTACTTGACAGTATTCTCAAGCTTGCAGTCATGCCTGTTGCTTGTGCACCTTTGCCTACCCAGTTTCTTCCTTCCAGTCAACTTTGCATTTAATATGCTTTGATACAGCACTCTGTAAACAGCCACCTCTTTCAGTAATGACCTTCTGTGACTTACTCTCTTTGTAGAGGGTGTCAGTGATTGTCTTCTGGACCATTGCCAAGTCAGCAGTCTTCCCCATTATTGTGGTTTCAAAGAACAAGAGATCCCCGGAATTTATACTGTGGGGATGGTCATTTAATGAAACTCAAATGTAAATATTCAAATATTTTGAGATACTGGATTTTTGATTTTCATGAGCTGTACACTCTAATCATCAAAATTAAAACAAAAACTTTGTAATGAATCTAGAATATATGAAAGTTTCATTTTTTTTAAATGTTACAATAAAAAATGAAAAACTTTACAGAAATAAAAAACTTTTTCATGGTATTCAAATTTTTTGAGATGCACCTACATATATATATATATATATATATATATATATATATATATATACATTGTCTTGATTTAAGATTAATATGGATGGTTTGGGAAAAATGAATTTGGGAAAAAACTGCAAGGATTTGTGTACTTTGCATGTTTTTTTTTTTTTATTATTTTATTTATTATTTTAGTTCATGTTTGTGATGTACAGAATACATTGAAACAATGCGCACTTTGAAAACCAAATTTCTCATCCTTTAGAAATAATGTCATAAACAAAACAAAATATAAAACTATTTTTTATGTAATTGTTGTTACTTTATGATTTTATTTAAAAATGCATATTTTCTACATAACTGTAAGAAATTATAGTCTGCCTCGACCCACTCGATTCCACTCCACAATATATATTTAACCATGCTCATTTCCCAAAATGGCTTAATTATTATAGAGAAGAAGAAAGTCAACAGTTACGTTGTTTCTAGACCATTTAGGATGATTACATCCTGAGCAAATGGTGACCCATTGTAGCATGGAAGCGGGTGTGGGACACTGAGAACCATCTCAAAGAGGTGTCAGAACATGATTAACATGCAGACCACAGCTGCTACGAAAGGAGCAACTTCATTTACATTAAGGGTAGTAAACTTTAACTCTATAAAAGGTTTGAGCTAAGGATGTTCTGGGTTCAATCTGACTCAAGGTACAACCCAAGGTACAACATGTACTTTGCCACTTCTATGCTGCAATAAACATCTTCATGAAGATCTTCTACGTCCTCATCACTTTTTCTTACATAACTCACGAAAAAACTCCGCGGCTTTGGTATGGCATAGCCCAAGAAATTGTAGCATATGTCACACTGCAAATGAGTGATCATGTTTACTGACGCAAGATCAAACTTTGCATGTGAGCCCTTGCTTCAGTGTGATCGGTAGACTGGCTTAGGTTTCAACTACTTACATCTGGTCATTCTTTAACTCCCTTCCAGAGACAACAAAATTTATTACTCTTACTTTTTAACTCTTATAATTAACGTAATTCCTTCCCATTGTACTTTGACTTGATAGTTGACCACAACAATATTTGTATGTTGTCATTTTCCTCTCATCCTCTTGTTGAATTTGCACAAATTAGTCATTTTAGATCATTTTTAGTGTGAGACCATTGAACACTCTTCATACCTTCAACCGTCATGTCACAAAATCTGCATGAATGACGCCTCTGAATGGCTCTTTTAAGAGAGAACAATCATAACAACCATGTTTTAGTTTTATTCCCAATAGAGCGCAAAAAATAAGTTTGAAAAATGTTTCGAATAAGTTATTTTTGAGCACATCACCCTTTGACCCTCAAAAGCTCTCATTGTGGAATATGAAGCCTAAAACTTCAGTCACACTAGATTTTGAGCATACAAAACTTTTTCAGACTTTGCAATGGTCATGATATGATGTCACGCTCTGCAGCGTCTTTCTAAAAACGCATTGAATTCAACACGTAATAATAATATATCTAAAATGTAAAACCATAAAATCTTCTCCACTTTCCTGCAAAGCTGCAGTTTTAAATTTATGCTTGTCATCATGCTGTGATGTATCAATCTTTTATTGGTCACATGGTTTCATGTGATACAAATTTGCAGGTCAGAATTCACCAAACTTGAACTTTGGAACAACAAAATGTGAAACTTCTTCACATCAATTTGCGTTTCCGCTCTCTAACATTTGAATGCGTATGAACTGAAGTCAGTGGAATGAAGAGTGTTGTGTGACTGTTAAAAGTTTAATAAAAAAAAATATAGTCAGGAGAATACAGATTGTTCACATAGAAACACCACCATAAATGTTTCCCCATGTTATGTCAACCACTTGAAGGCAGACCTGAACTGAGCATTCAGTTATAATGGCATTGAGGGCTAGTTCTCTTCTTTTTGTTGGTGTAATCTGAAGGAAGGTGACAAAACAGCAGTCCATGAGAGTCCATTAGCTCAGTTGAGTTTCCTGATAACTGCGTTTATGTTCTCAGCTCTGGGTCCAGGATCACCAACATCTTTCATTAGTCCAACTTTGTCTCTTGCAGCATGTCGTGGTACTGACAACTGGAACGGGCACAGAAACCTGTTCACCACCATGAAATTCTTTCCGGCAGAATAGATCTCATGTATAAGGTCCTCCAAACAGATGATCCCATATTGTCCTTGAGACACAAACAAAAGAAACCCATTTAGAATACACATTTTATTTAAATGTTTGATTGTCAGTATGAATATGAGGACTATTAGAGAATCATGTTAAAGGAGAACAAAAATGTACAGACAAATTCACTCGCCCCCTTGTCATCAAAGATGTTCATGTCTGTCTTCAGTCGTAAAGAATTTATTTTTTTTTTTTGAGGAAAGTATTTCAGGATTTCTCTCCATATAGTGGACTTTTATGGTGCCCACGAATTTGAACTTCCAAAATGCAGTTTAAATGCAGCTTCAAAGGGCTCGAAACGATTGGTTATTCTTCTAAACAAATTGACAATTTATATACTTTCTAACCTCAAATGCTCATCTTGTCTAGCTCTGCGTCAACGTGTGTATTCCGGTTCAAGACAGTTAGGGTATGTCAAGAAACTCCCATCTCATTTTCTCCTCAGACTTCAAAATCATTCTACATCATTGCAGAAGTACTGACCCAGTGTTTACAAACTGAACATGCGAAGAAGATCAAACGCTCTTTACAAAAAAACAGCGATGTAGGAGTTTTTCAACCTACCCTAACTGTCTTGAATAGACCGAGTTCACCCAGAGCTAGACAAGACAAGTGTTTGAGGTTAGAAAGTATAGAAATTGTATTTTTTATTTATTTATTTTTTTTAAAATGACCAATCGTTTCGCTAGATAAGACCCTTCTTTCTTTGGCTGTGATCATTTAGAGCCCTTTAAAGCTTCATTGAAACTGCATTTTTAAACTCGCAGGCACCATAGAAGTCCACTATATGGAGAGAAATCCATATAGTTTTCCTCAAAAAACAATTTCTTTATGACTGAAGAAAGAAAGGCATGAACATCCTAGATGACAAGGGGGTGAGTACATTATCTGTACATTTTTGTTCTGGAAGTGAAGTTCATCTTTTAAAAAAAAAAAAAAAATACTCTCTCCAAAAGTTGACTGCAAAATTGCTTTTACTTGTTAAAACTCATTCTTAAAGTTTCATTAGGTACCCCAAAAATCCCCAGTCTTCTAGTGAAATGTATCTACCAGGTCAGTGACTTACCAAGATGTTGCTCTATGAGTGTATTGTCGGTCAGTGGGACATTTTTCTTATTAATCCTCGTCAGACCTCTTTTCAATATGAGCTCACGGACTGATTTCAAGTTGGGATATCTGTTAAGGGATCACAATAATAAATCAAACAAGTGAAATTCGATAGCAGAAAGGACAGAAGAACAATGCCAGCTATAGTCCGATTTGGAGTAGACGTCACTTGCAGCTGTGCATTGCGATGGCCGAAAAATGCTGATAACAAGTGTTGTGTCTTTGGATGTCAGAATCCGAATGCAAATAATTTTTAAAGAATATTGTCGTCAAAGACGCCATTTAGAGCTAAACAGGGATGTTTAAAGGAGAAGTCCACTTCCAAAACAATGATTCACCTATAATGTACTCACCCTCCTTGTCATCCAAGATGTTCATGTCTTCGTTTCTTCAGTCATAGAGAAATTATGTTTTTGAGGAAAACATTTCAGTATTTTTCTCCATATAATGGGCTGCTATGGCGCCCGGATTTTGAACTTCCAAAATGCAGTTTAGATGCGACTTCAAACAATCCTAAATGCAGTTGTAAATGATCCCAGCTAAGGAAGAAGGGTCTTATCTAGCGAAACAACGGGATTGTTTACAACTGCATTTGGGATCGTTTGAAGTTGCATCTAAACTGCATTTTGGAAGTTCAAAATCGGGGCACCATATCAGTCCATTATATGGAGAAAAATGCTGAAATGTTTTCCTCAAAAAACAATTTCTTTATGACTGAATAAAGAAAGACATGAACATCTTGGATGACAAGGGGGTGAGTACATTATATGTGAATCTTGGTTTTGGAAGTGGATGGACAGACCAATGGATGAAACCTGCCATGGTTACTCTACTTTTAAAGCATAAATTTGATTTAAACAATAGGTCTACATAATAATTCACATATGCTGTTCACAGGGGACATATATTAGCACTACAGTTACAGTTACTATTTTTACCTATAACATTTTACATTTACCCTTTTTATCTCACAATTTCGGACTTTATAACTCGATTTAAGTCATCGATAGCGAGTTTGTCAATTCTGAGGGGGAAAAAAAAAAAAGGCAGAAGTGTGGGACTCATGATTCTGAGCTGAGGGGAAAAGAGAGAAAGACGAGTTATTGTTTCTTATCAGAATTGTGAGATATAATCTCGGAACTGCAAAAATACAGTCAGTTTGAAATATAAACTCAAATTCACTTTCTTTTTTATTCTTTTATTCCATAGCTTCCATAGTCTGCTACTTGAAAACTGTCATTTTCTGCCACCAGGCTCTGCCCTCAAAAAACATCATTGTTTGCAAATACCGAATTTGTCTACATGAATCAAAATAAATCTAAAAACCTGAAATATTCTACACAACTTGACAAGAGTCAAGGGCTGGGCGATGTTTCCAATTTTATCGATTCATTCTAATTGAATGTTTTGCCATGATTTTATTTTTTAGAAATCGAGGAATTGCGATTTTGAATAGAAATATTATCAAATGTCAGAATTAGACACTTTGACAATATTCCAATGATAACAGTAAAGAGAAGAGGACGATCCAACTGAATGTCGGCGCTCACGTGTGATGCGCTCAAATCACTAGGCGCCATTAACACAGGAATGCGCTTTTGTGTTGCCAAGTCCATGGTTTTCCCGCAGAATTGGACTACTTTAACACTGTTGCCGCAGGTTTTTTTTTTATGTCTAGGGGTTGAATCGACCCCAATAACGTCATATTTAGCCCCTGAAATGTGTATTTACCAGGGGAACCCTAACAAAAAAATGTGTATTTTATCCTCCAGAATGCACTTTGGCAACCCTGGCAAAGATGTGACGAGGGCAGCGGAACAAGAAAAACATGCAAGAGAGGAGAGTGCAACAGTCAAATGCGTCCATGTTTACAAAGAAAAAACAATGGAAAAGCAGTGCAATCGAATAAAAAAAAAAAAACAAACAAACCTGTGAATAACTACTACTGTATGTCTGATATTTCATGTTTGCATCATAATGACAGGCTGAAAGCTGCTGTTCATTGTTTTTATAAAACATTTATATTTAATAATAGTCTACTGGTGACTTTTGGGAATTTTTTAAAGCATTTTCCTTGTATTATTTTATATAATATGTATAAGACAAGTTGATGTAGTTGATGCATCTTTTCTGCAAAGATATTTAACAAGTGATTTGTTGTGGTGCACTGGGAAAAGAATCATCTTTAACTAGAGGGTTAATAAAGAAAAAGTTACTTGAATCTTGCCATATCGCCCAGCCCTACCAATAGCTGCTAAAAGTCAAAGCCAATCTGCAGAGCTGGTGTTTTTAAAACTTAAAAGGGACGCTATATGATTACTCACCCCCATGCAACATAAGGTTCCACAGTTTTAAGCATTCTTATAGAAGACCTGCTGACTTTCACAAAGGTGCCACTGAAGATCTTCCTCAGCCTCAGCATCTGAACAGCGTGCATCACTTTTGTGCTCACACCTTTGATCCTACAGAAGAGAAAATTAAAAACTTAAATTAAAAAAACATATTCAAACAGATGTGGAACAATCAATAATGGACAACACAACAAATCTTAAAAGAATAGCTCACCCAGAAATGAAAACCATTTCACTCATTCATCCTACTATCAATCATTTTATGAAAAGTAGATATTCTAAAGACTGTTTTTGTCCTCAGAACAAATGTTAGTGAGATGTACTTTATGTTCCATTAGATGTAGAATGACATGAAGGTGAGTACATGATGACAGAATTTTCATTTTTGGGTGAACTATCCACCTTTTTCTTCCCATAAAAGTGGGCCATTTGTAAATTTTACGGGTCTGGCTTCTGGTCTCATCCGCGCCCAGCTATTTTTTTGCTGCTTGATATTGCAAATTGGTGCATCTTACAATATTATTTTCATGCGTTATATGAGCACACTGGTTTGTAGTGCAAACTTCTTGTATTCTTGTTTTTCCCCATAGCGGATAATAAACCAGAAGTCTCACCCAAAAAGATGTTATGAATGATGAATAAGGACTTACTCTCTGATGCGGACAGCAAACACCAGGCTGTTCTTTGCTGGCGGCATGGGTGGCGGAGGTCTGTATCTGAGTCTGGCGAGTCGTGACTCATCTCGATTCTTCTTCTTGCTGTCCTTCAAAAAATCCTCCAAGCGCTTAAACTTCAAGGGAATTCCTTTTTGTACCTGGTGAGGTTTGACAATTTCAATTTTGCTCTGAAGCAATTATTGGACTATTCATAAAAGAAGGGTATAAAGAAGGAATTCTCACTTTTCTCTTCTGCTGTAATGCAAGTTTGGCTTGAGTGGCTTTGATAGCCTGGTATTTTTTCCGTTTCTTGAGAAGATTCTCAGGAACAAGCTTGATTACTCTCTCAGTTCTGATTGAAAGACATAAATATGCACAAAGTTATAAAAGGTTCGTATTTGGGGTTTAGGAGTCCCCAACAACAAGTTGAAATGCATGCAAGGTCAAAAAACACTAAGTGTGCAACGGATCGCGACCCACGGTTTGGAACGCACGTGACCCGCGGATTAACTCATTTTTAAAACTTGTAGATTAGTGTTTCCCCTGCCATTATATTACACTTATGTTATTTATCCTATTTACTCAACGGCATGTCATTTCTCTCTCTAACGTTACGTTACGTGGTCACGCGTCTACAATTTCTCCTCCGCTAAAACGCGGACGGGATTGCGGACTCCATTCATTAAAACGGATTTACTCTATAGCACGGGATGCCACAGAATTCGTCAATGCTTGGATTAATAAATCAAAAGTAGGTCTCTCACTTAATTCGAATCGCGATATAGACTAGTGTCTGTGAATATTAAAACGCAAAAAGACGGTTTAAATATGAATCATCCATGTTCCGCTTGGCTCTGTAAAGAATGGCGGAGACGCGGCTTTGTTTACGTGAAGCACACGTGACGCTCGCGGTTATTTTCGGCCTCTGCGCCTCATTATATAACGACATAAACGCGTAAGCTTAATCTCCAGAACTGCTGTAAGAGTCAATTCATTTAAATTTTACCGGTTCATTTGAGAAAATTAGCATCATATCATAGTGTCTACACACAAAAACTAACCGGCAACCTGTCAAAATAATAGTAATGTTTAACATGTAACAGAAATGTATTAGTCTTGTATTACTTTTGTACAGTATAATGTAGGTGTTTAAATATTCCTATTTCTGGCAAATTTAAATAAAACAATTAAATGAAGAAATTATAATAATAACAGCAATAACAGAAAAAAATGTTTGTTTGGCAGCAAATAAAAAGGTTTAATTTTCATTTTATTAAAAATAAATAAATGTTTAATGCCTGTATTTGATTATCAGAAAAATTAAAACAAGAATTTCTGAAAGAAAAAGAAAAAAAAAGATTGTAGGGCCCTATTGTTTAAAATGTTGAGATTTTTCGACTTATTTTTTCACTGAAATAAATGTTTATTACACAGAGACTAATGCACCAAAAAAAAGTACCGTGCTGTACCGTACCATACCGTAAACCAAAAGTTTCTTGCCATACTGTCCTTGTAATAAATGGAAAGCAAACTACATTTGACTCCTCCTCTTTTTTGCTGATCCGAAAAATGGTCCGATCCGTGACTCAAAAACCGTGAGTGATCCGAAACGTGAGTTTTGCAATCCGTTGCACCACTAAAAAACACTTTTATTGTCTTATAATATGCATCTATTTTTACCTTATTTGCAAATCAATTGTCCAGACCACTCCTTTGCGTGACACTAATCTGCGGTGATTGGTCCGATGACAGTCTTTTGTGATTGGTTTAACGTTACCGCACGCAGCGAATTTCAAACAAGGAACGCCTAGCCCACAACTCGGTGGGAAACAACACCACCCAAACAGCCATAGTATTTGCGTCAACCCAACGCAGAAACATATTGATAAAGCACTGCAGCTTGTACACCAACGTATTGTTCTATTCTTTATCAGAACTTCAAGTAATAACAACGACAAACATTCACTATTCATCGACACATTTCTAGACAATAGCGAGTGAACAGATAAAGCTGTCAGCTGGTTAGCCAGAGACCTACGAGCTGGGCAGAGCGAACACAACACAAAAATCGACATACTGAGAAAACCGCCTTTGTTCAAATAAAGTTGACCAATGGAGGGTTAAGCAGATCTCGTTTTCACATGGAGCTATTGATATTAACCCTCTGGGCCTCTTCGTTTAGGAGTTACTTCACGGCCAAAAGTGACCGAAGCCTTGAAATGTAACTTTTTTTTTTTTTTTTTCAGGAAAATCATTGTAAAATATTTTTGTTCAATAATATTTTTTAATGATTATTTAGAATTTTGAGGGGCTTTTATGACAATATGCAATATTTATACAATTTTAATGAGCTATTTTTTCCCCATTTCATTTTCATTTCATGTTCATTTCTATATTTCTACATGTTCATTTGATATTTTAGAGTGTCACCCCTTGATTGCTGTGCACCTTTTTTCTGCACAGCGGCTGATTTGTAGTTGGTACCACCAAGAGATTCTCTGAATTTTCATATTTTTTTGTATTTCCCATACATTTCCTATGTTGGTCATTTTTGACCACGAAGGAGCCAAGTGTGACTTTTTTTTTTTTTTTTTGTGTGACCCTTTAACATATCCGAATCATGTCCATGATTTTTTTTTTTTGTGTGTTCATAGAGCTAATGCAACAAAAGTCACCATAAGTTTTGTTTGTCAACAAAAGTGTCATCTCATTCTGATGAAGCTACAATTTTTAAAATTTCAAAATATATTTTTTTTTGGTCAAAAAAGAGGCCCAGAGGGTTAATACATAATTGATATTAATACTCCTGACAATTCCTGTTTGTTTCCAATTCTGGTCTATAGGACTGAATTTCTGTACTGTACTATGTAGACATTCACTATGTAGACATTAATCCAACATTAAAGCGAAAGTGATGAAAAGAGGAAGTAAATAAAGGCAGCACAGACAGAAGGCTGTTCTATGTTGCATGTTAAAGTCTATAGTGTTAGATTTAAGCGTTTTATTTTCACATACTGTGCAAAAGTCTTAGACGACTAGTATTTTCACCAACAAAAAAAATGGTTTTAAGTCAGTTATTTCTTTTTAATTATCTTTTGCTGTAGTGTGTCAGTAGGAAATATCAGTTTACATTTCTAAACATTCATTTTGCCATTAATTGTAATAATCCAGTGAGATTTTTGTTTGCACAAGGAGTCTGACAACAGCCAGTGCTCCACACAGAGATGATCTCACCATCATCCAGTCTGTCTGGAATGAAATGAGGAAACAGAACAAACCGAAACAGACTAAATACAGAAGAACTGTCGCAATATCTCCAAGATGCTTCAAGAAACCTACATGCAAAGCTACCTGATAACTTATCCGCAAGTGTACCTAGGGCAAAAGCAGTTTTAAACGCAAATATGGTTTACCAAATGTTGATTTAATTTAGTTAATAGAAGTTAATTGATAAATAAAATCTATTTAAGCCATTATTTTTGACAGCATCCTCATTTTACAGCATTTTTACACAAGCACCTACATTTAACAGTACTTTGCAGGTAGGTTTCTTGAAGCATCTTGGAAACACTGCCACGGTTTCTGGATTTAGTCTCAGTTTATTCTGTTTCTTCATGTCATTCCAGACAGACTGGACGATGATGAGATCAGATCTCTGTGTGGAGCACTGGCTGTTGTCAGACTTCTTGTGCAAACAAAAATCTGATTGAATTTTTATTACAATTAAAGGCAAAACGAATGTTTGGAGATGTAAACTGATATTTCCTACTCACACACTACAGCAAAAGATTGAAATAACTGACTTCAAACCATTTTTTTGAGCTGGTGAAAAGACTAGTAGCCTAAGACTTTTGCACAGTACTGTATAAACGCGCAATTTCAAGCATTTTCCACAAAGTACAAATAAAACTAGTGCCGAATATTAATATTAATTTTAATTTAATTAATTAATATTAATAGTCAGGGGTATCAACATCAGTTTGGGCAACCATGTGAAAAAAGCTCCACTTAAACCCTCATATACTTGTGTTTATGTTCATCCGTAAAAAAAATAATTGTCCTAGAAAATGAAAAACGTTATATAAGCAATAAAAATGTAAAATAAAAACAAAACAAGCAGACATTCAACACAGATTGTTTTAGATTCACTATTTGTGAATTCCAAATACGTACCCTGATTCTGCCATCGCGTTTGCTGTGACAGTTTCCCGTCGCACGCAGATGACGTTTTGTTTTCGCCTCTATTTTCGTAATACTGCCGCCTTGCCCTTTGGAGTATGTATTACGATTCAGAATCAGGCTATAGGATCAGACTCGCACTCACGTTGGCTACAATGTGACTACTTCACCGATATAGAATTATCATGTGCAAACATGCTGCACAATTTAACAAACACGCATATATATATTACCTACCTATTTATATATGTCTGTATATAGCCTACATGTGTTTGCGTTTTTGTATGTGTATATGCATTATTTATTTATTTATTTATTGTGTTTGTTTGTTTGTTTGTTGAACCTATGTCTCCAAACATTTTTTAAGACAATTTTGATTTAATTAACGATAAGTGCAGGAACCAATCAATTAGATTTTTCTTTATTATTTCTTCTCTTCCATCAAAATTTGTTTAGGTAAATATATTTCCCTCATTTGTGTAGGAACATAAATTGGAAAGTTCTTAGTCGTTATTGTATAACAATAAAACTAAAGAAGTGCAATTTATAAGTAGTGTACTTATTTATTTATTATTAATGTCATAACCAAGAACAATACAATGATAATTATCCATTGCAAAACAGACAAAAAACAACAAAACAAAACAAATTTACAATAAACTACTGCAGAGTATAATACAACTAAAACAAAAATATACATAAATTCCATTTCATCAAAAAATACAATTTTATGCAACAATATCATATTTAGATATAATGTTTTTATGCTCTAATTGCGTTTTTACTTGTGTATAGGGTATTAATTTATTATTATTCAATGTATATTATGATGAGGTCACACACAAGAAAAAAAAACTATTTTTCTTTCACAATATCTCTTTAATAAGTTGTCCCACCTCCCTTCTGCAGGCTGTTAATCATTCACACTTTTTAATTTCACTTCTATTTTTGGCTGTTTTTTATTGCAGTTTTTAGAACAAGGAACATACAAGGGCAATAAAATATAATATACATCAAATCAGATACAATAATAAACATAAACAGTAACCAAAATGAAACAGGGAAAGCAATAAGAAAATCACATGTCGGTAAACAAGTACAAATAATTAAAAATTATTCAAAGAATAGATTTAAGGCTAAATTAACAGTATACTACTAAAAAATATAACATCCTTCTCTTTGAGCTGCAACTTAATATTAGTACTTTGTTTAAAAAAAAAAGGTTTTTCCTTCCCTCTGCATATTGATGCAAATCTATTGTACTTATCATTACTTATTTACGTTCTTGTTTTAGTTAATTTTGTTAACTTAATAAAAATAAGGATAGAATACCGATATCTGTGTAATAAACTTTTAGCTAAAAACGAAAATCACGCATCTGTATTTTATATGATGTGCCTGAAGCTTTCAATAGATAATGATTACAAAACGTAAAATGGGACGTGCAGTAAAGCAATCTAGGTCAAATAACACGTGTAGATCATCGACTTGTGTCACCCTCCTTTCCCTTTTGCCACTTACGGCAATTTCCCACGTGGGAAGGCAAAATAAAAACACGACCTGTCACCCTATAAATCCAGCGTAAGCAAACTGAATCATACCAGTTTCACATACAGTTTCGATACACCAGAAAAAGAGGAAAAACGAAAAAAAAACACAGCAGCCCAGTGAAGTTTAGTCAAATTCAACGAAAACTTAGGTCATATTCATTCAAGCCCATACCCCGATGGGCCTCTGTGAGCGGCCGCGCTCTCTACCCTACAGTGATGGGCCTCGTCATTGTACGTCCATACACCACGCAGCCCAGCGATTCCTCAATCACACACAAAACTGCGCAGCCAATCGGATCTCCAAGTCATGCGTCGCTAAGCAACCACCACAAACTATGCCATAGAGATCAGTGCAGTCGCGCACTTTCTGCGTGACGTGAGCGAATCCTCCTGTTTGTTTGTGTAGCTCGAGGATGAAAATGGCGGTGGGGAGAGATCAACGCGAGAATTAAACACACAAATGACCATTTGACTTGGATGACAGCAGCACTGCAGCTCCGTGAGGAAATAAAGAAGTAGCTCGTCGTCAATAAAGTGCATTTAGGACAACAAACACCCGGAGTTCAAGAGGGAAAAACTGCGTCCTGGATTTAAAATAGCTCCTGAAATTAGCCCGCTAACCTCGTTAGCTTAGCTAGCCCTCAACTGGAAGGTTTAACGGACACTACAGCACCACATTAACGGAATTATTCTGTCCGAATAAGATGAACTGCGCTTTTCTCGACTTACCTCTTAAATGCAAGCTCAGTCGTCAGCACTGGGCTTGTAGAAATATTTGCATCTGACTGAATGCATAACTAATCGCTCCGTCTGGCACAATTAGCCAGCAAACACCAGCCTCCAAGCTTTCTCAAAGTTCAACGAGCATCTGTAAGAGGAGAACGGACTAAACAGGTAACTGGAATGCGTTCGTGTTTTGTATTTATTGTTGATGTTGAGCGAAGAGATCATGTGGCGGGGCTGATCCAGCTTGAGGTTGCTTGATCTGAAAAACCATATGCATAAACATTGCTTAGATATATGGGTTAGTTTATCAAACAGGTGGAGAAGATGTGGCGTTTACACATACTGCTTTTCGAGTGATTAGAAATGCATACGATCGTTTCGTACGGTGAAATACAAATCTGCACAGTGAGGTCAAAAGATTTGGATTGGATGCTTGCAGTGTGGTTGTGTTGCTCTTTTTACTTTGTGCTTTTGGTTGAAGTGCAGGCTAATGTCATGTCAACAGATTCAGCATGGTGTTTACTGACACCTAAGGTTTGACAGTGTCAAATTGTAGCTGCAGGTTTGAAACTGCTTTGATTTAGTTGAGAATCTTTTAGTTATTCCAGTTAAATAAAAGTAAAGATTGTCTAACAATATTCAGCATATATAAATGTTTTCAGTAATAATAATAACAAAAATAATAATAATAATTATTATTATTTAGAGTAAAATAGTTACAATATAGTTTTATTTTATCAAACAGTTAACAATTATTGTTGTTATTATGTCTGATCAGGTGAATAAAATATTTTATCCTGCCATATATCATTATACACTGACAAAAATAGGTGCAGGATTAGAATGCAGTTATTTGAGTTTAATAAAAGTAAAGATTGTCTAACAATATTCAGCTTATATAAATAATAATAGTTGTTTTCAGTAATAATAGAAACAATAATGATGATAATAATAATTAGTGTTAGTATTGAGAGTAAAATAATTAGTTTTATTATTTTACCAACCAGTAAACAATTATAGTTGTTAGAGCACAGGTGAATAAAATATTATTTTATCCTGCCATGTATCATTCTACACTGACTATATCGATGCAAGATTTACTTTGAATTACAAATTATCAGCAAGTATGTTGAATTAAACATGGAATTTTAAAACAGAAAGGCTTAAATATTAAAATGTACTCCAAAAATCTGTTTTATTTACAAGTTATAAAATATACTACTATTGTTGTTGTTGTTTATGTCAGTATTAAGAAAATAATAATGATTATAATAGCAATTATTGTTGTTATTATTTTACCAACCGCTTATACCTGTTTTTGTTATTGTTAGAGTCTGATCAGCATCATCACTTATTATTTTATCCTGCCATATTTCATTCTGTTTGTGCATTGATTTAATCACGATTAATCACGTTCAAAATAAAAGTTTTTGTTTACATAATGTGTTTGTGTACTGTGTATATTTATTATGTATATATAAATACACACATGCATATATATATATATATATATATATATATATATATATATATATATATATATATATATATATATATATATATTTAAGAAAAATGTTTATATATTAAAAATATTGATATATAATACCAATTATATGAATATAAATATATACATGTAAATAAATGTAAATATTTTTAAAAATATATTTATGTATGTGTATTTATATATGCATAATAAATATACACAATATACATAATGTAAACAAAAACTTTTTTTTTTTGGATACAGTTAATCACGATTTATCGTTTAACAGCACTAAATTTAGGGAGAGACTGCAATTAGTTAGATCTTACAAAAACTGAATGAATTTAATTAGAGTAACAATAATTTTCTACCAGTATTCAACTTTGTAATAATAGTAAGAATTATTTAAAAAAAAAAAAAAGAATAATGTTGTTGTTATTACTATATAGGAGGTGATGATAATGTTATAAGTTATAAAATTATTATTTTCATTATTTCATTATTTTCAGAATTATTATTGATACTGACAATAATAATAATAGCAATTGTTGTTGTTGTTGTTATTAATTTACCATCCCCAACTCATCAGGTGCATCAAATAGATTTTATCCTATATATTATTTTACTTTCTCTAGTGCTTTCTTTGCTTGCCATTTGAAAATGCTTTAATACTTTTTGGGCCCCAAATATGCAAAGCTTGTGGTTTGAATTCACAGCTCACTGTCACCCCTCGACATTCCAGCACATGTTCATATAAGCATGTCCCTTACGTGAACCTGCCAGGAGAGAGATAGATGTGGACTTCCTTGTTTTCAAGTTGCATTGTGCGTTTACTCTTTAGTGTAAAGTGTATACCTGCCTTATGACTTAAACTTTATTTCCAGAGTTTCCGGTGGAGGAGCTCATGGATATGTAAATTCTAAAATTGAAATAAACAGATGGCTTTCCATTACACAGAGCTATGTAAATAGTCTGATTACTGGCTGTTTTTCTTTGTTTCATTGGTGTGGTCCAGCTAATCTTTATATTTTTTTTCTAAATGTCAAGGCAAGTATTTTAAGTATTTTCATACAATGCAACTGTTGATGATGTAGTTTCTGTACTGTCTTACGCAAGTCCCTAATGTTTTTGTTTACATATCCTCACAACTCAATGAGTAAATGATCAGCGGTCAAATCCAGATTCCAGCGTGACCACGATATCTTGCGTCGCGCTCTTGCAGTTTGCCTCCCTGCGTGTCGGTGTGAGCGTCTCTCTCTGCCGCAGCGTGGAGAGGGGCGCTCAGCTGTGCCTCCCCAGACGTCAGAGCGCTGACCTACATCTCTCTCGAAAAAAAGCTTGTGCAGCAGCCTGTGAGAATGTGTGGGGGTAGGGAGAGCGCGCCAGAGTGAACTAGCAAATGAACGAGTGAGAGGGACAGGAAAGCGAGCCTGCTCAATCCAGGCGAACAGACGCCCACCCTGTGCAAAGAAGAGAACGGCGAGAGGGGGACTCTGGGCTCAGCGTCCCATGTCTTGTTATCAGATCATGCCCGGGTTTAACAACAACTCAGGGTTATTTTTCAAAGCTCACGGGAGACGGACAAACTCCGCTTCCATTCTGCATGGAAGTTTGGGCGAGGGGCAACAGTTTCTGTGAGTGCAGCATCTGCTAACTGCTTCCTTTGCCTCAGGAGTTGTATTTACAGATAGCAGAGGTGGGAGGGACAGTCTCGCCCCCAAAAGTTCAGAAGTACAGGATGTTGTAACAAGCTCAGTGTGAGTGAAACATCAGTTTCTCCATGGAGAACATGTGCCGCACTCTTTGCTGTTATAAACCTTGCAATTTTTGACACCCCTTTCCACTCTCTCACTCTCTCAGCTGTTACTTTTTAAAAAAAAAAAAACATTTCTGCATTTTTTTTTTTTTTTTTTGTGTGTGTCTGTGGGAGGCATTGAATTTAATTTTCTCTCAATTAATTTAATCAGAGTTTGCTATGTTAATAATTGGTATTTTAATCTTTGGTTTGTGTTGATTTGTTGTAAAAATCAGTGCATTTTAAAAAGATCTCTTATGATAAAAAATTTCTAAGACAATTTATTAATTATGAGGAACATTATAACTTCAAGGATGCTCTAATGTAAGGTTTATCTGTCATGAGGTTGTTGTGATTTATAATAAACATTCTAAACATTCTTATTTACGCTACCAGACAAAAGTTTTTGAACAGTAAGTTTTTAAAGTCTCTTCTGCTCACCAAGCCTGCATTTATTTGATCTAAAGTACAGCAAAACAGTAAAATTCAGATTTTTTTTTTACTATTTAAAATAACTCTTTTCTAATTGAATATATTTTAAAATGTAATTTATTCCTGTGATTTCAAAGCTGAATTTTTAGCATTATTTCTCATCACATGATCCTTCAGAAATCATTCTAATATTTTGATTTGTTGATTAAAAAAACATCTATTATTATTATTATTATTATTATTATTATTATTATTATTATTATGTTGAAAACAGCTGAGTAGAATTTTTTTAGGTTTCTTTGATAAATAGAAAGTTCGGAAGAACAGCATTTATCTGAAATGGCAATCTTTTGAAACATTATAAATGTCTTTATCATCACTTTTGATCAATTTAAAGCATCCTTGCTAAATAAAAGTATTAATTTCTAGAATTTCTTTCCCCAAAAAAAAAAAAAAAAAAATACTGACTTCAAGCTTTTGTATAATGTTACAAAAGCTTTTTATTTCAGATAAATGCTGATCTTTGGATCTTTCTATTCATATTCATATTCATATAAGAATCCTAAAAAAGTACTCAGCTGTTTTAAATATTGATAATAATGTTTCTCAAAAAGCAAATCAGCATATTAGAATGGTTTCTGAAGGATCATGTGACTGGAGTAATGACGCTGAAAGGTTTGTTTTAGAAAACAGTTACTTTAAATAGTAAAAATATTTAGAAAATGTTCTGTTTTTGCTGTAATTTGTGTCAAATAAATGTTGAGCTTCTTTAAAAACATTAACGTTTTAAACAAAATGACAGGATATTAAGTCTTTTCATTTATCAAAATTAAGTGAGTTTTTGCTTAAAGCAAGTAAAAATATTTTCCATTGGTAAGAAAAATAATCTTGTCTTCCCTTTGAATTAGGTTAATTTTTCTTACACCATTGGCAGGTTATTTTTAAACACGAACTGTTTAAACATGAACTTAATTCATTTTGTTCAGTTTTTCCCGAAAACAAGACTAAATATCTTAAATCATTTTGCTTATCAAGTAAACATCTTGATTTAAGAATATTTAGATATTTGTACTGGAAAACAAGACAAAAATACAAAGTAACTCAACAATCCTGTTGACAATTATGTTAGTTCCCATGGAGTTGAATGTGTAAACAAAGGACTAGTAAAACTGTCTTCCAGTCTGGAAGCTGTGTGATTGGTAGTATGAGACAAAAGTAGCAAGATGTTGCAAATAATGCAGAGATTGCTTAAATATGTATTGAAATTGCAAAATCCAGAGGGACTGACTGCTGTGGGAACTTGTCAACATTGAGCAGCTGTTTTAGGACTCTGGAAAGTGGTTGAAAGTCAACACCTTCTTCTAAATATTTTGCATTTCGCCCTTTCCATCATTTTATTTGTAAAATACTAAGTTACCTGTGAGGCATAAGCATAAATAGGCCTCTCCCACAGTAAGACTAGAGATCTAGAACAGATATGATTCAAACTTACAAACTTTACATTCATTGTGATCAATATGTGTGCATAGAGAATAGTTTTGTCTTCAAATGCCATTGGTCATCTAGCTGTCATAAATGTTTTGTTTTCTCCAGTATTCGCAGTCTGTGACTATATTAAGCAAGTGAATGAATAAATATGAAAGATTTTATCACTTGGTTTACTTTTCAGTTTGCAAATTCAGAGAACAAACTTTGTAGCAATGGGGAAGTGGACTATTATTAGATTCTTATTACTAACAATCAGTTGTGGAGATATTTTGTTGCATTGCGTTAGTCCAGTTTAACGTCCCTCTTCTTCTATCAACAGAGCATACAGATGGAAACATTTAGTGAAATCTGCTTCTATGCCCTAATTCCCTCGGTTTCTCCAGAGGTTATTGTCATTATGCTTCTTGAAGTGTTTTGAATTTGAATGTTTCCTGAAAGTCGTTTCAGTCTATACACAGATGTTACGTGCATGGAAATAGTGGTCAGCGTTCTCATCTACAGATGTTAGTTAGATCTGTCATTGTTTGGAGATGTAAGTAATTACTACACAAACTGTGGACACATTAGAAGAGTCAGTATATCTGTGACTTGCAGTGAAAATCTGACCTTCTTTTTTTTTAAAACAAAGCTTTATGCCTTGCTTTTGTGAATGACAGCAAACACCTTTTTCTTTTCTTGTTGCTTTTCATACCATCTTCCTTTAGTGACTTTCAAAAGGACAGCATTTGTAATGTTTTTCTATTAGATGCGCTAAACATCTGGAATTTCTTTCTCTTATTTCTCAGTGTTTCAGTCAGATTTGCTCCTTATTAAATATCTTTAAATGTCCTACATTTAACAGTTATTAGCTGTCAAATAGGGCTGTCAAACGATTAATCGTGATTAATTGCATACAAACAAAAATTTTGTATTTACATAATATATGTGTGTGTGTGTGTTGTGTATATTTTTAATGCATATATAAATATGTATACATGTATAAATTTTAATTAAAAATTGTCAACATATTTAAATTAGGGCTGTCAAACGATTAATCGCAATTAATCGCATACAAACTAAAAGTTTGTGTTTACATAATATATGTGTGTGTTGTGTATATTTTTAATGTGTATATATAAATATGTATACATGTATAAATTGTAATAAAAATACTGTCAATATATATTTATATTAGGGCTGTCAAACGATTAATCGCAATTAATCGCATACAAACTAAAAGTTTGAGTTTGCCTAATATGTGTGTGTACTGTGTGTAATTATGTATATATAAATACACACAAATTAATGTATATATTTAAGAGAAATATGTTATGTACAAAATATTTTTATTTATATATAGTATAAATTATATAAAAATTATAATAAATACATATACTTCTAAATATTTCTTAATTATGAACATGAATATGTTTGTATTTATATATACCAAATAATTACACACACATATATTAGGCAAAGTCAAACTTTTAGTTTGAATGCGATTAATCGCGATTAATCATTTGACAGCCCTAATTTATATTTATATATAATATAAATACATACAAATATTCTATTCTATATATATATATATATATATATATATATATATATATATATATATATATAACAGACTTTTATTTTGCATGCGATTAATCACTATTAATTGTTTGACAGCCCTAGTTTTTAAAGCTTTATGACAATTCGAAAGATCCACAAAAATGTCCCATTCGTTATTATGGAGTCAAATCTGTTTTCTTTTCCTTTTTGAAATGTGTTTTGAAAATGTCAATTTTGTTACTTTTAGTCACTTATTTAGGCTAAGTTAAAAAAAAAAAAAGTTTTCTAACTTGCAACAAAATCTCAGTTTATGTTAGTTTGTCAAAGTTTGTGTCTCACTCAAAGACATATTTTATGAGTAACAGAATAGGTAGATAAGAGTTTTATGCATAATTTTGCCCTCATGTCATTTAAATACATTCTATTTTGTGTTGAAATGTATTCTATTTTAATGTTTTAAAATGCAATTTATTCCTTTTCCTGCCACATGATCCTGAAAACATCTGCTGCTTTTGATCAATTTAATGCATTCTTGCTGAATGAAAGTATTAATTTCTTTCAAGAAAAAAAAAAAACAGACTAAAATGTTTAGTTTACACGTTTGTGTACGTGTTTGAAAAGTCAATATTATGATTAAGAGCTAAAGAAGACAACGTGAAATGCGTGTGAAGACATTATTTACAGGTGGGAACTGAAGCGCTTGCGGTTGTACTTTGCATTAGCTTGCAAAATGTGTGCATTTCGCTCATGCATAATCACAGCCGATGCTTAATTGTCACTCATTTGCATAAACCAATGTGGCTTAATATCATTTCCAAATCAAAATGTACACCAGCAAGTACACTGATGGCTTTATGATATCTTGAGTTTCTCACCATTCCTTTCTAGGACGGCATATGATTGTGGTGTTTAAAAAAAATGCTGATGCCACTGGTGCTTGCAAGATGTTTTCACAAAAGAAACATTAAGAGTGAACAGCTACTGCGTTTGGTATTCTTTGATCATGCTGACATGCTGAATTATATTTTTTTCTCCACTATGTACTAAATTTGGTTAATTAAGTAGGGCTGTGTATTGCCATGAATCTGGCAGTACGATATGTATCAGTGGTTACAGGGGTTGCGATATGATATGTTGCGATACATTGCGATATTGTAAACAAGGCGATATATTGGGGTATTTTTTATTTTATGAATAGGACAGAATTTTAGGAAAGCTGTAATTAAGAACACACCATCATATGCAAACCATTCAGTGTTATTGAATCACTTTTTGTGCAGTACGAGTAAAGGGGGAAAATAAAGTGCTTGCAGAATTCTTTTGTTATTAAATGTATAAAATATAAGCTTTTATAAACAGACCATATATATTTTTAAACCCTGCTTTACAATTTAAGTTTACAGTTGTAACCATGTCAGATCATTTTGATCTGAACTTAAGAATTACATCTGCTTAGTATCAATTAAAAATAAAGTGCTTACAGAATTTCTAAAGAAAACAAAAGAACTGTAAAGCAATAAAATAAATACGGATATTGGACATTCTGAGAACCTTTTTGTTCTGAGAATTTCAAAAGTTTTGGATTTCGCAAGTGTTTCAGTTTGTAATTATGCACCGCGTGGAATTGCCGAGACCGCAACGCGAGTAGCACCTTAACTGCACAAAACAGCCCCACCATGAGAGAAAGCATCGGGTCCGCTGCTTGCCGCGTCCTGGAGCGAACGTTACCTCAAAAGCCGACATGATGCCACACTTTACACCGAGGCGGGAGCAAGAACTATTCTTTCATCCTCCATTAATGCTAACATTAGTGGCATGCCCTTATGCTAGTATTTCCTGTCACTGTTTAAGTTCGGAGATAAGAAGACTGCAATCTAGCGGTCAGGATATACGCTTTTTTTTTTTTTTTTAAATATCGATTTTTCATTTTTGAGAATCGATACAGTATCGGCAAACAAGATATTGCGATACACACGTGTAGCGATATTTTTCTTACACCCCTATAATTAAGGGTGTTTCTTTTTTGGCCAAATCTTTTTTGTAGTACTTAAAGGATGAGTTCACTTCCAGAGCAAAAATGTACAGATAATGTACTTGCCCCACTTGTCATCCAGTTGTTTTTTGAGGAAAACATTTCAGATTTCTCTCCATATAGTGGACATCTATGGTTCCCCTGAGTTTGAATTTCCAAAATGCAGTTCAAATGCAGCTTCAGAGGGCTCTAAAGATCCCAGCCGAGGAAGAAGGGTCTTATGTAGTGTTATTTTCTAAAAAAAAAAAAAAAAATTACAGTTTACGTACTTTTTAACCACAAATGCTCGTCTTGTCTAGGTCTGTGTGAACTCTGTTTTTTCCGGTTCGATACAGTTATGGTATGTCAAAAAAAAAAAAAAAATCCCATCTAATTTTCTCATCCAACTTCAAAATTGTCTTACATCACTGTTTTACCCTTTTTGTAAGCACTGGGTCGGTATTTCTGTATTCTGTAAAAATGAGATGGGAGTTTTTCGACATACCCTACCTGTCTTAAACCGCAAACCTAGACAAGACAAGTGTTTGAGGTTAAAAAGTATATAAATTTTAATTTTTAATTTATTTTTTTTGTTTTGCTAGAGAAAACCCTTTTTCCTTGGCTGGGATCGTTTAGAGCCCTTTGCATGTAAACCATATTTTGGAAGTTCAAACTCAGGAGCACCATAGAAGTCCATTATATGGAGAGAAATCCTGAAATGTTTTCCTCCAAAAACATAATTTCTTTACAACTGAACAAAGAAAGACATGAACATCTTGGATGACATTATCTGTACATTTTTATTCTGAAAGTGAACTACTCCTTTAATTCTGATTTATTGATTATGGCATTCACAGATATTTTCTATATAACAAGTGAAATGAATACCAAACTGTTTAAGAGACTTTTCTGTCATTTCACAGCTCTCATATCTTTCAACAGTATCTTTTCTCACATAATACAGAAATTTGTGTCCATCTAGGCTATTCAGTATGTAGCTATGAAATGCATGCATAATAGACCTTTTTAATCAAGTTATGGCTTTGAACATTGACTTTCAAGACTTTCGTTTTGTGTGTAGTTCATTGAATTCACACATATTATGCTGCACTGTAATAGCCTATTTGCTAAATGTAGCCCATAGATTTAGGCTCATAGTTTCGGAGCACTCAAGAGCAAACAAAGTAATATGTGGTATATACGGCCACCTCTGCAGAGAAGAAAGAAGCTTTGCATTGTTATATGAGAAGGATTTTAATTTTGAGGTTGCCTCGTCCCACCGTCTGTCTAAAAACCACAGCGATCAATATACAGTATGGCTAGTGTTTAGGAAAATGAGTGGTTTAGGGTGATACGTTCATTTGCCATAGATTTTTTTTAAAGACATGTGTATTATTCATCGTAATGAGGGCTAATCAATAGTTCTCAAGCATCCTAAAAGCATTTTTTCTGCTACGCTTCAGTTTTCTCGTTTACGCTTCCATTACATTGCGGGAAACTTGTCAGTAAAACATTTTTTTAATCTTAAGCAGGCTTTAACTACAGGCAGTTTTTGTATTAAATACCCAATGCATTTTAATCTTATTTTTGGCTTATACAGCTCAATATAATGGCATTGTAGTACATATCTAGGTTGTGTTTCAAAGTAATGGGCAATAACCGTTTATTATTAAAGGGATAGTTCACCCAACAATGAAAATTCTGTCATTCCAAACTTGTAAGACCTTCATCTTCAGAAGAAATATTAAGACATTTTTGATGAAATCCAAGAACTTTTTGACCCTGCATAGACAGCAATGCAACTGACACGTATAATGCCCAGAAAGGTAGTAAGAACATTGTTTAAATAGTCCATGTGACATCAGTGGTTCAACCGTCATGTATGAAGCTACGAGAATGCGTTTTGTGCGCAAAGAAAACAAAAATAACTTTATTTACCAATTTCTCCTCTTCCATGTCAATCTTCGATGCGTGTCAGTTGCGTTGCTTTCTATGCAGAGTCAGAAAGCTCTTGGATTTCATCAAAAATATCTCAATTTGTGTTCAAATTTTTATTTCATATTTAACTATTCAAAATCTGTATTGGTCCATCTCAGGCAACTTTAATAATTTTTTTACTAAATTTTAAAGTGGAAGATGTATGGATTTTTCTCAGTCCTGTTACCAAAAAGCATGTTTACAAATATGTCAACAAATTCCTTTATTTTCCCCTCAGGTGGGTGTTTATTTTAAAGAAATGGTCAAGAAAATGATATTTATCATAGGGCTGTCAGACGTACACAGAGTTTGCTTTGTATATGTGTGTGTACTGTGTGTAGTTATGTATATATAAATACAAACACATTCATGTTTATATCTAAGAAATATTTACAAGTATATGTATTTATTATCATTTTTATATAATTTACATTATATATGAATACAAATTTTTGTACATAAATAACAGTTTTCTCTTAAATATACATAGATTTGTGTGTATTTGTATATAGATAATAATTACACATAGTGACAGCCCTAATTTTTCATTAAAAAAAATCACTATTTATCTACACAAGGTGTATTTTCCCAGAGTACACAAACCCATTTTTTAATTTTAAAGGTGACAAACCTCAAGCTTATCAATTTTTTTGTGATGCAATTTTTTTAAACAATGGGACAAATGATGGACCAAACTCAATTAAATAATTTTTTTAAGAAAAAACTATTTAGTAACAGGGTTATGAGGTGAGATATAAATAACAAAAAATAGTAAATATAAAATATGAAATTAAAAATGATATTAAAAATAATAAACTTAACAAATAATGCCTTTTCAGATTTTTTGTGGATATTGTTTCGCAGGTCACACTCAAACGGCATTCCATGTTTGGATCTAATACATAATTGCCACAGGGCAGAAATTGCAAGTATATTTTCTGTTATAATATAAAACAACCATAAGTTTTCTCTGGGCAAAAACATTGTCCTAGTGTCGACAAAAGGCCAAAACGTTGAGGAAAAAGATGCATTTTCAAATTTATCTAGATTAATATGGATTTAGCCTAAAATTTTCATTAATAAATCACTCATTCCAGTTTCTATTACTCAGTTGCTATAGCTGAGTATAGGATATATGAGTAACAGGACTGAAAGTAACAGGATTGAGATTTTTGGATAAAATTAGCAAATACATAAAATATAGCCACATGGAGTACATACTAATATTATGAGGATACTCAGCAAGTTATAGAGATTTGTATTTTTAAAATAAACAAGTAAAATCTAAGAAATAATTTAGGTAACAGGACAGTATTTTTATAATGACGCTTTTAGCCACAGTTACAATATCATCAAATATACAGAAAAGAAAATAAGACCACATGCTTTCAGACATTTTATTGCCTTCAGAAGATCCAGATGTTGCAATATTATGTTAAAAATGTGTCTTGTGGAATTTTTTTCAGTTTTTTAGAGAGGGGAATGTGTTAGGGTAACAGGACTGTGTGAAAACCTGGGGACACGACTAAAATGTGACGACTAAAAATATACATTTATTTTGAAATAAATTTATTTAAATTCACAGATGGGATATGGAGGTACACAAAAATTTCTGAAGGATTTAAAACACTTTGTTAAAATGTAGCATTAGACACTGGGAACATGTATAAAAACAAATTTTCAGTGTTTTAGGTCATTTTTGATTTTTTTTTTTTTTTTTTTTTTAAAGAAATATTTTAAATGTGCAGTTAGATTAATGTGCAGGACATTTTGCTTAATAATAAAATGTATTTTATAGTTAATTTTTATGCATATTTGCATTTGTGGCACCCATTCGGTGGAATGGCCCTTATGCTTTGAATATACTTGTTCTTTAAAATATGAAAAGATACGATCCCACTGGTGCTTAAATGAATACCCTACTCTTCAAATACCTTAAGGGCCACATGAGAATCAATATAGTTGGTTGAGAATACTGGTCTGGAACAAGAACAAAGGCCCATCTGATGTCAAAAGCTTTATGGTTTCCTAGTTGCTACAATCTACAACACATACACGCACACATTCAATCAAACCATCAGTGCTCTCTGCCTTAGGTCTCACATCTGTTGAGGTGAAGTAAAAGCTTCTTAATTAACACAGCAGGAAATCTTCGCTTTCATCTTCTCGCTGTATACAAATCATTAGATTTGATCACAGCTCAGCGCCGATCAGCTGCTTGCCCAAAGCCGGTTTTCAAATAGATTAGCTTCTCGTTTTATAACCTCTTTCTTTTTGTGAAACTTCATGGCAAAGCTTGAGACAGTGCTGGCTTTCATCACTGTTAGATAATGTGTGCCTTGAGGCGTTCGCAATGCAAAATTTGAGGTTTTGATGTTTTTGTGATTGGTTTTGCACTTTCAACGCAAATTCATTTTTTTTTCTCTTGTGATTGATTCACAGGTTGCATTGAGTGCCCAGTTCCTCCTGCCTCCCCTAGTGGGATGGTTCTGCATGACAGGGAGGGCATGGTTCTGTAACCCCCTCTCTGTCCTCCAGTTCCCATCCCATAAACCCAGTGGACCACAGCCATAGTGTTCCCTTCAATGAACATCCCTCTGGAGCCCTAGATCAAGTAAGTCAACCACATTGGGTTTTACCAGTGACCTCTAATATTAAAAGGGTCATCGGATGCAAAGTTCACTTTTACATGTTGTTTGAACGTTAATGTGTGTTGGCAGTGTATGTACACATCTACCCTATAATGATAAAAATCCATGCAGTGGTTTTTAATTAATCTGTAAAAAAAAATACCCCTTTTTTAAAATCGAGCCATTCTCAGATACCTCAAAGGCCGCTCCCATGATAGTTGATTGACATGAGCGTCTTACCTCAGACCCGCCTTAAATCAGCTGTAATAGTCTGACCTCCATTGTTTCGATGCCGGAGCAGGGGTGTAAGTTAGACAAAAATATCTCAGATTGAGCGATTGAGGTGTTGTGTTGCTGGATGTAATAATGAACATAGTGGTCATCATTTACTCCCGACATCTGAGCCGCTGAAGATGCAGTGGATTACGTTTGTTTGTGAAGGGAATGCGGCTCCCGATCTACATATATCCGTCTATGTTTGCACAAATCATTCGTGATTCATCTTCACTTACAGCGGAAGTGAGTATAAGGTTTTTTTTTTATGAATCTTCGCGATCACCTTTTTCTAATAACATGCTAGTTAGCAAGTTTAGCGGTTAAATGCGGCTAAAGTAAACAGGCTCGTCACTCCACAGAGAGAGGAGAGGGGCGGGGCGAGCAGAGCTCATTAACATTTAAAGCAACTTCTACCAGAACAGGATGATTTTTGCAGAGCTGATTTTGGCGAGGTAAAAAGGGTGTTGTTTTACACTACCATTGAGAATTTTTAACCAAAGTATATTATAGACTTTTCATTAAGACCCTAAAGAATCATATCAACTTGTGGAAAACGGGCATCCGATGGCCCCTTTAAAGGAGAAGTCCACTTCCAAAACAAAGATTCGCATATAATGTACTCACCCCCTTGTCATCCAAGATGTTCATGTCTTTCTTTCTTCAGTCGTAAAGAAATAGTTTTTTTGAGGGAAACATTTCAGCATTTTTCTCCATATAATGGACTGATATGGTGCCCCAATTTTGAACTTCCAAAAGGCAGTTTAATGATCACAGATGCGGTTGTAAACAATCCCAGCCGAAGAAGTAGGGTCTTATCTAGCAAAATGATCGGTTATTTTCATTAAAAAAATCCAATTTAAATACTTTTTTAATCTCAAACGCTCGTCTTGCCTTGCTCTCCTTGAACTCTGTGTATTCTGACTCAAGACAGTCGAAAAACTCCAATCGTATTTTCTCCCTCAAATTCAAAAATCATTTCAAAATCATCCTACATTACTGCAGGCACAGTCGGTACTTCTGCAAAGTGAACATGCAAAGAAGATCAAACATCCTTAACAAAAAAGGTAAAACAGCGATATAGGACGATTTCGAAGATGAGGGAGAACATGAGATGTGATGAAAGATGAGTTTTTTGACATACCCTAACTCTCATGAACCGGAAAAAAAACTGTCTAGGCAAGACAAGACGAGCATTTAACATTAAAAAGTATATAAATTGTATTATTTTTATGAAAATAACTGATTGTTTTGCTAGATAAGACCCTTCTTTCTCGACTGGGATCGTTTACAACTGCATTCGGGATCGTTTGAAGCCGCATTTAAACTGCATTTTGAAAGTTCAAAATTGGGGCACCATATCAGTCCATTATATGGAGAAAAATGCTGAAATGTTTTCCTCAAAAACATAATTTCTTTATGACTGAAGAAAGAAAGACATGAACATCTTGGATGACAAGGGAGTGAGTACATTATATGTGAATCTTTGTTTTGGAAGTGGACTTCTCCTTTAAAAAGCTCTGTACACATCAATTACTTTCGTTTAAAAATTTGGAAATAGACCCATTATATGTGAGACTAAAGCTAAAATGTGTTTTTAAGACATTTACTCCCATTACCTGTACATACAATACTTACGAAAATCATAAATGTTGTCTTTTTTCATGGGCTGGAAAAGTTTGCCCAGTTTTTAACCATCAAGGTCCTCCGTGAAGTCACAATCTGTGGTGATGTGCAGCAGGTTATTGATGTGGATATGGTGCAATTGTATAAACATTTATATGCCAAGCTGTGCTTAGGCTTTATTCGTGTGGCTTATAACTAGATGTAGTGTAACAGACCTTACAGTTGCTATGGCAATGCAAAAAATGATTTTGCACACACATGCATCTATGACTAGACTGTCTCAGTATGTGTTGAATTTTCATATTCGCTGAGAGCATGACTTTCATGTATGCTTGATGTTACATAACTTCTGTTTACTCCTGCGGTTTTATTAGCTTTTCCTTTTACACTGATAGGTAAATGCCAAGTGGGTTAGTTTATTTAAAAAGCAATATTAAATAAATACATTGATTGAAATGATTAAATAGACAAAATACAAACAAAAAAATTTAAATAATGTAAATGAGTTATTTTAATTGAAAATAAATTGAATTTCTATATCCACTGCAGTGCTGTTTTGGTATTATTTATATATTTTTATAGCGTTTTTAATATTTTGGATTTTATCTTTTACATTTTAGTAATTCTGTGTGTTTTGTTTTGTTATTTTATTAAATTGTTTTAGTAATTATAGTACTTAAACATACACTACCAGTCAAAAGTTTTTGAACATTAAGATTTTTAATGTTTTTTAAAGAATTCTCTTCTGCCCAACAAGCATTTATTTGATCTAAAATACAGCAAAAGCAGTAATGTTGTGAAGTATTTTTACCATTTAAAATTACTGCTTTCTATTTGATTACATTTTAAAATGTAATTTATTCCTGTGATCAAAGCTAAATTTTCAGCATCATTACTCCAGTCTTCAGTGTGACATGATCCCTCAGAAATCATTTTAATATGCTGATTTGCTGTTCAAGAAACATTTTTTATTGTTATTATTATTTATTTATTTATTTATTTATTTATTTTTGGGAAAGAAATGATAGAAATTATATAAAATTTTTTTTTTAAGCAAGGATGCTTTAAAGTTCTACTCGGCTGTTTTCAACAACAACAACAATAACAATTTATTTATGAAATAATTTTGAGCATTAAATCAGAATATTAAAATGATTTCTGAAGGATCATGTGACTGGAGTAATGATGCCAAAAATTCAGCTTTGAAATCACAGGAATAGATTACATTTTAAAATATATTCATATAGAAGACAGTTAGATATAAAAATATTTCTAAATTTTACTGTTTTTGCTGTACTTTGGGTCAAATAAATGCAGAATAAATGCTTGGTGACTTCTTTTTTTTTTTTTTTTTTTTTTACGTTAACAGTAATAGCACCATAGGACTGATGACCATATTCTACTGCCGTGTAAATGCTGCTTGTAAATTTTGACACTATATTTTACTTCTTGCGCAGGTTACGTTGGGTGTCCGTTCTCTGCTGCCTCCCCCCGGTGGGATGGTTCTGCATGACAGGGAGGGTGTGCCGCCGTAGCCCCCTCTCCTTGAGATCTCTCCCACCCCGTAAACCCAGTGGACCACAGCCATAGTGTTCCCCTCAATGAGCATCCCTCTGGAGCCCTAGATCAAGTAAGTCAGCAGATCATTGCGAAGCTCAAAGCTGTATTGAAATAACCTGAATTGGCAAGAGCTGAAACTGTGGATCCAAGTCTTTTATAGGAGGAAATGTTTACATAATCATCCAGTGTTTTGGAGTAACTAACTACAAGTTGTGATGGCACTAACTGGACTGCGTTCTTAGTGGTGTGACAGTAGCTCAGCTGTTTTCAAAATAGTGTAGCACTTCCAGTAACAAGCTATTTTCTCCAAGTTGTGGTGGCATGACTAAACGTTACATCACTGTTGTTTATGTCACATTATATTACACATGTAGCCTCGTGTGGAGAGGGAAAAAATCAGACACTTGTAACACGATATTGGTTTGTTTATACATTGTTTTACACTGATTTATTTATGTTTAACACACCACCATTCAAAAGTTTTGGGTCTTTCAGATTTCTGTGGGGAAATAAATGAATATTTTTATTATGCAAGGATGCATTAAATTCATCACATGTGACAGTAAATGTATACATGTATAATGTTACTATTTCTTTGCTGTTCTAAATGCAGTTTGTTTAAACTTTATATCCATGAAAGAACCCTGAATAAAATGTTTCATGGTTTCCACAAAAGCAGCAGAACAGTTTTAATCATTGATAATAAGAACAAATGAATTTTGAGCATAAAATCAGCATATTAGAGTGATTTCCAAAAGATCTTGTGACACTGAAGACTGAAGTAATGGCTGCTGAAAATTCAGCTTTGTTTATTTGAATATTAATAAATATTAATAAATATTCAAATAGAAAATAGTCATTTTAAATTCTAATAACATTTCACAATAATACTGTTTTTACAGAATTTTTTTTTTAATTTTATTAAGTACATGCAGCCCTGATCAGCACACAAGTCATTTTTAAAAAAACATAGTAAAATCTTACTGATCTCAGACTTTTGAATGGTAGTGTAAAGCATTTTATGTTTGTTTATATAAATTAGGCTGAGTTTGTATTTTTATTGGCGTATACACGACTCAAAAGGGAAAAACTTAGCATTAATATTAATGAAAAGATAAAACATTTTTGTGCATATGTAAAGCTGCCCATCCTTTTTTTTAGTTAATGAAATAATTTTAAAATTGCAATATAATTATATATTCTACACCTATGTTTTTTTGTAACTTATGTAGCTTATTCTGTAACACTTTAGTGTTATTTGTTAACATTAGGTAATGTATTAACTAACATGAACGAACAATGAATAATACTTTTATTACACTATCAGATTAATCTTTGTAAATGTTAGTTAATAAAAATACGGTCGTTCATTGTTTGTTTGTTCATGTTAGCTCACAGTGCATTAACTAATGTTAACAAACTTTTGATTTTAATTACGCATTAGTAAATGCTGAAATTAACATTAGCTAAGATTAATAAATGCTGTAGAAGTATTGTTCATTCTTAGTTCGTTAACTAATTTAGTTAATTTAGGGCTGTCCAGCGATTAATCACGATTCTGTTTGAGTTTGCCTAATATATGTGTGTGTACTGTGTGTAATTATTATGTATATATAAATACACACAAAGTAATGTATATATTTAAGAGAAGTATGTTTTTTTATGTACAAAATATTTTTATTTATATATAAAATAAATTCTTTAAAAATTATAATAAATAAATATACTTGTAAATATTTCTTAAATATATACATGAATGTGCTTGTATTTATATATGCATAATAATTACACACAGCACACACACATATATTAGGCAAACTCAAACTTTTATTTTGTATGCGAATAATCATGCCAGCCCTAAGTTAACTAATGAACCTTACTGTAAAATGTTACCAAATATTAAATAGCTTGTATCTTTGTTTCACTTCTGCTTGTATTAAGAACACATCTAGTAAATGTGGAAATACCTTCCAAAACTGTAGATATCATAATTGACAACTGTCAGCTAATGTCATCACTGCAAAGTTAACCGATAAATTGCGTCCATAAGACTTTGAGGTGTTTCAGATATGAATGATTGGTCATGGGGACCGTCGGTGCAGGTGTAACACTTTTCCTAACCCCACTGCAATGGTGTTTCTGTATTTGCTTATACCGTGTTGTGTTGTGGTAGTTCAACAGACCCTACAGTTGTCATGGTAATGTGAAACCCGATTGTGCCTGCACTGCATCAGTCTGCGCTGCTTTCTTTTGCTGTTAAATTTTTACACTTGGGTAGTTTAATTATTAGCATGGTTTTAATGTATGCATGTTTGTTAAATAACCCACTTTTGCTGATTGCTGTGTTCTTGTCTTTGGTATTTTAGAAGGGCCTCCAACTCTTGTTCTTATGTTGCTCTGTTTCTGGATTAGTTCCATGTTACCCATTTTCAGTGGTCGAAAACCAAATGTTGGTCACTTTGTGTTCAGCTGATGCTCATTTAATTTAAAGAACAATGTCTGAAAAAGAAATAATGTTGAAATTAGAGTTGTATAAAACAATGCCAATATGGATTAACCATTTTGGTGACATCACCCTGCATTTCACGCAAATTGCCCACAGCGCATGCACTCATTTGAACAGATAATGCATTCATCCCCTTGTCATCCAAGAGGTTCATGTTTTTATCTCTTCAGTCGTAAAGAAATTTTTTTTGAGGAAAACATTTCAGGATTTTTCTCCATATAATGGACTGATATGGTGCCCCGAGTTTGAACTTCCAAAATGCAGCTTCAAACGATCCCAAATGCGGTTGTAAACGATCCCAGCCGAGGAAGAAGGGTCTTATCTAGCGAAACGATCGGTTATTTTCATTAAAAAAAAATCAAATTTAAATACTTTTAATCTCAAATGCTCGTCTTGTCTTGCTCTGCCTGAACTCAGTGTATTCTGGCTTAAGACAGTTAGGGTATGTCGAAAAACTCCAATCGTATTTTCTCCATCAACTTCAAAAATCATTTCAGAATCATCCTACATTGCTGCAGAAGTACCGACCCAGTCTTTGCAAAGTGAAAATGCAAAGTAGACCAAATACCCTTAACAAAAATATGACGATTTTGAAGTTGAGGGAGAACATGAGATGGGAGTTCTTCGACATAAACACAAAAAAATGTTTTTCAACAAACAGTCCAGGCAGAGTAAGACGGCGAACGTTTGACATTAAAAAGTATATAAAAATTTTATTATTTTTATGAAAATAACCGATTGTTTAGCTAAATAAGACCCTTCTTCCTCGGCTGGGATCGTTTACAACCATTTGAAGCCGCATTTAAACTGCATTTTAGAAGTTCAAACTCGGAGCACCATATCAGTCCATTATATGGAGAAAAATGCTGAAATGTTTTCCTCAAAAACATAATTTCTTTACGACTGAAGAAAGAAAGACATGAACATCTTGAATGACAAGGGGGTGAGTACATTATCGGTAAATCTTTGTTGTGGAAGTAAGCTTCTCCTTTAAGAAACATTTAATATCATGAAGAAGAGAAAATCATAGTGACTGATTAGAAATTAGCCACCTGGGATTGTGTGTTTGCTTAAATTTTTAATGTAGCAATTATGAAAAAGCGTAATTCGTTCTGTTTTCACAAACAGGCTTATATTCTTAGTTCGTAGTAGTCCTGGTTAATAAGATTATTGCAAGTAAATCCAACCAGCTACATTAAATAAAAGATTTACCATACCACAGATTAGAGGAGCTTTATACTTTCTCCACACTTATTTCTATGAGTTGAAGTAACTAAAAATGTAATAAATTTGTAAGTTCAGCGGTATTTCCCTGCGTTTCTGTGTGTATGTTGTACATACAGACACAGATGTAGGGTAAAGCTGTCAGATGGTATGTTTACATCCTGGTTACTGGTATTATACAAGCTGTAATCAAATGCAAAAACCCACGACTAAAATGTAATTTACTCCATTTCCTAATGTATGGAAAAATGCTCACGCTAATCACTTAGTTGCTTGGAAACCAGCTGAAAAGACAGACCTCCCTCTTAATATGAGGGTAATCACTGACTTGCATGAATTAGTCAAAGACCTTAATGGCTTCTCAATTCAGTTTGGAAAAAGGCAGTTTGTTTAGCTTATATGATGATTGCGTGAGTGTGCCTGTGTTTTCTTTAAAGGTGCTTGTGTTGATTGTGCAGCGCTCTGACACCTGGTTTCTTAGCTGTAGTTGTCAGACTTCACTTTACTGCTTCCGCATACTTAGGTTGTACTCTCCCAACAATTTTCCCCATAATTATCGGGTTTTGTTTGACATGTGTTTTGTGTTATGGAACCCATGATCTTTTTCTCATGTCAACAGTACAGTGTTATACAGTGAGGGCTGGGTAATTTAACGCTGATGAGGCTCAGAATGTAAAAAAAAACATCATGCTCTCTTTTTATGGTTAATATTCAGTGTTTTATTTGTGTTCAAATTTTACGTTTTTCCTTTGCAACGCTGCAGCCTGAGTTCAGAGGAGGTGAAAAAGTACTATGGAGGCTATTGGAAAATCAAGTGCGTACTCAAGGGTGCAATTACACTGAATAGAAAAGAGAAGCTATGGTGTAGCACAGTGGTTTTCGAACTGATTCTGAGTTTAAAGCTTTGTGTGTGTTATTGGTTGAGGGAGATTTCTATAGCAGTGTTCTTTTATTATCATTATCGTAGTAAATAACAGACATTTTTTTTTTATTTTTTATTTCTCGAACTGCGTAAGAATCCACTGACCTCATTTTAAGCCAGACTTGTTTGCATGCTGTCGAAGCTGACACTGTAATTTAGAGCTGTTCAGATCCTGTCTCTCTATAGTTATGTCACTTAGTGCATATTGCTGCTACTATAGTTTCTGTGTGTTGTGTTGAAATGAGCCCTGCTGCATTGGACTATTTCTTTCTTAACCCTGAAAAGTCAGAAGTATGAAATAATAGCCTTACTTTCTGTTTTTGATGTCAGTTTATTGACGCTTTAGATGAATATAAAAAGAAAACATTAAAAATGTTTGCGCATGTGTTTTTGTCGAGTATCGTATTTGATAAATCAGGCTTTTATGACACAATAGGTATGATGTAGGAGTGCTCATGTTTGAGTGCTTATATTTATCTGGTCAAAAAGTTAGATAAAATTTCTATAGCTTGTTATATCAATTAGATTTTTATCAGACTATCAGAAATATCAGTTGTCACTGTATATCACTCAATAATATGGCTTATTAAAATGATTTTTAAGTACTTTTATGATACTTACACTGCCATTTAAAAGTTTGGGATCAGTAAGACTTGTAATGTTTTTTAAAGAAGTCTCTTATGCTCAACAAGGCTGCATTTATTTGATCAAAAATACTTGCAAAATGTTATTACATTTTAAAATAGTGGCTTCTATTTTAATATACTTTCAATTATAATTTATTCCTGTGATGCAAAGCTAAATTTTTCAGCCATTATTCCAGTCTTCAGTGTCACGTGAGCCTTCAGAAATCATTGTAATATGCTGATTTATTATCCATGTTGGCAACGGTTGAGCTGCCAAATATTATTTTTGGAATCCAAAATATTTTTTAGGATTCTTTGATGAATAAAAAGTTAAAAAGGACAGAATTTATTCAAAATGTAAATCTTTTCTAACAATATAAGTCTTTGCTATCACTTTTTATCATTTTAACATACCCTTGCTGATTAAAAGTATTGATTTCTTTCAAAAAAAAAGAAAGAATAAAAACTTACTGACCCCAAAATTGAATGGTAGTGTGTATTATCAAAAAAAGTTTTTTATTCATCAAAGAGTCCTGAAAAAAAGTATCACAGGTTCCAAAAAAACTATTAACCAGCTGTTTTTATTGTTAATAATAAATCAGCATATTAAAATGATTTCTGAAGGGTCATGTGATATTGAATACTGGAGTAATGATGCTGAAAATGCAGCTTTGATGACAATAATAAATTAAATTTGAATGTATATTAAAATAGAAAAATGTTATTTTACATCGTAGTAATATTTCTCAATATTATATTTTTTTCTGTATTTTTGATCAAATAAATGCAGCCTTGATGATCTTAAGAAACTTCTTTAAAAAAAAAACATTAAAAATCTTAATGATCCCAAACTTTTTGAATGCCAATGTATATGATTAAAGCTCTGTAGTTTTTATTGTGGAGGGCAAAATGTATAATACAATACAATACAATGCAATGATGATTGAAAGATGTGCAAATTAACATTCTTCAAAAGCCAGATATATTATATTAGATACATTTAAACATGGTTTTTCTACAAAATTATGTAAGGATAATCAAGTAGCCCCAAGTTAATACAGTCCAATGAGAGTTGATCTTGAAATATTAATAACAGTAGGTAACCCTGGACCACAAAACCTTCATCGTCTTAAGTAGCACGGGTATATTTGTAGCAATAGTCAAAAATATGGGTCAAAATGATCGATTTTTCTTTTATGAAAAAAATGATTAGGATGCTTAGTAAAGATCATGTTCCATGAACTTAATTTTTGATTAGTAATATGCATAGCTAAGAACTTCATTTGGACAACTGTAAAGGTGATTTTCTCAATATTTAGATCTTTTTGCACCATCAGATTCCAGATTTTCAAATAGTTGTATCACGGCCAAATATTGTCCTCTCCTAACAAACCATACATCAATGGAAAGTTTATTTATTCAGCTTATGACTGGTTTTGTGGTCCAGTGTCGCATGTAAGTTGTTCTTACATTTACAGCAAAAAACATGTGTACCTTGATCTGAAGGTGAATTTATTTAGAATTAGACTGAAAAGAAAAATTACTTGCTAAACGAGTTTACACACAGGTGAAGCTAAAAACAGCCTAATTATTAAGGTTGTTTTTTTTTTTGTTTTTTTTTTTTTTAATTAAAACAAACTCCTGACTAATCCATTTTGAAAATGTAGTTTGCACATGCCTTGGATCATTATGTAATTTTTTCAACAACAAATTTCTGTTGTGGGAAGCTCACGATCCTTTGAAAAATATTGAATTAGTTGGCACATCATCAAAGAATGAGTCACGACTGTTGCTTCAACCTCACACTGCGTTCAGATTTTCAGAGAGAGCTGTATACATTTTCTCTCTCGTCTGTATTGCTATGGGAAGGTAGACAGCAACAGTGACTCCACGGCTTCTCATGGAGCAAACCATCGACGGACGGAGGGGGACGGGTGTGTGCAGTCAGGCGTGGGATTTGTCTGTTTTGAAACTTCCTCGCTCTGCCGCTGGTCTCCTCTACGAGGGCCTCTCCCCTCTCCTGTTGAGCTGTGCCCTATTAGCTCACTTTTATGAGATGCTTTTTCTCTTTTCGCCTGGCGTGAGCATTGATAAGAGTGTGTAAACAATACTTTTCATCCCCTCTCCTTTAATGCACGGTGGTCTGTCCCTCTCGCTCAGTGACATACGTTGCTGTTCTGTCTGCGCGCGAGGTGATTAGTGTAGCTCTCGACGAGAAGGAGCCCCGTATCCTGGGAAATGGCGAGACACGCGGCCACAGCTCGTGCTGACAGAGGGGTTAGCGCAACTGTTGTGGACCATTCTCTGACCGGACAGCCTGAGTTGGCCAACTTCATAGGTGACAGCTGAGCCCTGCCTCAGGTGCGTGAGTGAGTGAGAAAAAGAGAGAGCGAAAAGGAAAATCCCTCCCACTGTTTTTTTTTTCTCTCTCCCATAAGCAGGTTGTTTACCTTTAGGCCGACTGTGTGTGCGTGCACACACGCGTGGGAGAGTATGTGTGCTGAGCATGTGAAGGGACTGCAGGCCTCCCAGGGCTTTCATAGTTTGTTTGTCTGCTGAAGGAAGTGTGAGGAGAATTTACACATTAGCATGGAGAGTGAGTGACCAAAGTGGGTGCAGATTAAAGTGTTTACATCTTAAAATGTCTTTGTGGATGTAGTGAGGATCATTTGTTTTTGTACTAGTAGAAAGAGTGAGATCCTCTTGATGTGTTCTTCACAATCTGCTCTCCGTAATTATTTCATCAGTGTTAAATAGGGAAAATTGTGAGGGTTGTTTATTAAATCATTTGTATCAAATTAGTGCTAAATAGTTCGCTTTTGTGCACCCAAAACATACTTTGAGTATGTGAATGCTTCTAACTATGCAAGCTCACTTTCACTCAATTTTGCATTGTGAAATTTACATTGTAGCACAAGTATGCATTGCGTTCTGAGTTTTACCACAAGGGGTGCTATAATAGACTTTAAAGCAGAGGTTCTCAAACAAGGGGGCTTGGGCCCACTATGGACCTCAGCAAACTTCCACAGGGTCTCAAGATGACTTAAAAGTTTTAAAATAAGACTTAATCAAATTTTGATACTTACATTTGTGCTAAGTTTCTTAAAAAAGGAGGGACCTTTGAATATTCTTGTGGACTGTAGGGAGTCTTGAAGTCAGTCGATACCGATAATTACCACGATAAGTGTAAAATTTTTATTTAAGTTTAAAGTCATTTTTGTTCTAATGTAAAAGATGTAAGCACCAGACGGTTAATTGTGGTTTTAAACTATTCTTAATGATCAGAACATGACAAACACATCACGTTTTTTAATTGTTTACACTTTTCCCAGTCATTTTTCCTTAGCAAAATAAATAAAAAACAATAAGAAAAACATAATTTCTTAGTTCTGCATGTTCTAAAGAGTAATAATGTTTTAAATCAAGAAACGGGTTTGTGTTGCCTCATAATGTTAATAAAAATATAGCTTTTTTTTTTTTTTCTCTTAGAAATAAACGCTTGATAGTAGCTTGAGTTAGGATGCAGATGTAGAAAATCAGTAATCTGATTAAAAGTAAATCTGTAAAAAAAAAAAAAAAAAAAAATGTAGCAACCTCATTTTATATGATGAAACTGAATTATTCTGACTGTTTGAGGGGTTTTTTTTAGGGCCCTATAATTTTCGCGATGTGTAAAATGGGGACGGAAAAGCGGAATCCAGTCATAAAACGGAATTTATTGAATAACTTTTAGGGTATAATCACACAACATTTCATCCGTTTTTGCCAAAAAAAAAAGTTAAAAGATACATGAAATTTATGTGTTATGCCTTCAATAACCAGAGCACAACACGGAATACACAACACAGAATTTCTGAGGGTAAAAAAAAAATTAAGAATAAATTTGAATAAATTGAAATGCATTCAAATAATTAGACATGGTAAAACGCAGAATTTGATAACAATAAAACATATAGTGAGAAAAAATAAAACATTTCATAGGACCCTAAACATGTCATTTTTGCTAAACCTTTATTAAATTGGTGTGAAATTGTATAAGTTTCATGATTTTAATTAATTAGACATGCTCTTAGATTAATTAAACTTAATTCAACCATTAAAAAGGAGTTGATAAATTAAAATGAGGAAAAAAGCAGAAAAACAGAATTTGGAAAAAATAAAACGGAATTTGGGAAAAAAATAAAACGGATTTTATAGGGCCCTGTTTTTTTTAAATTAACCATTGGTCTTCCATAGTAGCATACATTTCTATCATGATAATCAGTTAAAACAACAAATATAGCACCTCAGTACCATGGTAAATATGTAATATGGTTTCTATGAATTTGTATGGAAAACATTAGTCTAAATACATTTAGTATAAATGCATGAACGCTATAGACAAATCACAAAAATACTGTAAATAGATTCCATTACTCCTCCTTTAATACATTTAATACATGTATACGTTAATAATAGAATAAAATTTGACACGCATACCCACATTTCTGACACAATACCATGTTGCAGTTAGTGCTACTATAGTAAATCTATAGTAAATGGTGGCAATTTGTAGATTAATAAGCCTTCTGGCTGTCTAGTTGCGCACAGCGTTTTTACTGTTTGTTAGCGCTGTTTCATCTGGCTATAAAACAAGTTGTTTGTGTTCTTTTCAAATGCAGGACTGGTCTTTAACATGTTGGCTGTGAACTTTAACATGTCATCAAGCATTGAACCCTAAAAGTAGTGATTCTTTGTCCAGGCTGAGATGTCTGAAATGCAGACATGGATACAAATGAGATCATGGGGTTGTCAGACTGAGACGATGGGTAGTCTTGCGCAGTATCTGCTGTGATAGGACAAGCTGTGTGCCCTTATCACAGAGCCCACTGATGGTGTGTTTATCGAGAATAAGAGGGGGCCTAGTACTGAGCCCTGAGGCACCCCGCACATATTCACCAAGTACATTTATGTACGCTTACAAACTATGCCACACAGAGTGAGACATCAAAATTTAGACATCTGATGACAGGGCGGCGGGTTGCCCCGAGGACAGCATTCATACTGACAGAAGACTTCCCATAACCAGGTCAGCAGCCAGCCAGCACAGGTAGCCGATCGGCGCCAGGGAAAAGTCACACCCTTGATATAAACAGAAAGAGACATACACACACGCACACAAGTATACACATGTTTGTCTGCCTGGTGAAGCTAAATTAAAAACATTTCAATTTATTTAAACTTGTATAAAGAGCTGTTTTTGTCATACCGGGCATCATAACGTGTTTGTATGTGCTTGTATTGCTAAATCATTAGACCTTTTACTATATCAACATCTGTTGATTTCTCTGGGTAAACTCTTATGATAATAGGTATGAAGTCTTACCATGCTCATGATATTCTTCTACTAACAGCAAATGCAAAGATGGCAGATGTGTATGAATGAAAAGAATTAGTTAATTTAGACATTAGAGTAACATGACAGCACTGCTTGAAAATTAAGACTTTTTGCCTCTTGGCAGAAGAAGATATAGTATGCTCTCTCTTATCCATTGCTTTCAAAGAGATTTAATTATAGCTCCATTAAACAGCCCCACAACTTATTAGCAGATATAAGATAGAAGCATCAGCTTACATGCAAACCTTCTCAACCAAAGACTGATGACTCAGAGTTTATAAACAGGACTAAGCTGACCTATAGACAAGATTCATGACTGTTTCGTCAACTTCTTTCGTACAGCTTAGCGGTTAAAGCGTGTTACATCCACTGCATTTGGCAAGGGAATTTAAAATCAGATTGGACGTTGCCAAATATTTCTTATCTAACGAGAAATATGAGCTTCAGCAAACGGCAGACGGTAAGAGAAAGATTAACTTGGTTGAAAGACAAATGCAAAATATTGTTTTTGTTCTTGAACTACAGTGCAGATGTGTAAACGTTGGTAATGTGAATGGACATGCATTGATATATTAAAATATCACTGGTCTGGTAGATTTAAGGGACATAAATGGTGTCCTGCTAACAATGATTTGACCTCCCGTTTAAAAAACGAAAAAGGTGCTGTTAATCACCCAAAACAAGTTTCTGCAAATAATTTTGTGTAAGTCACATGTCCATTTCTTTTGGCATCAGCTTTAGCTGACCAGTGCGACTGGTTATTCTCAAGTTTAAGCACATGTATCTTCATTACCTGTTGGATGGTTTTCCTCAACACTTGACTGAGCAGGGCTGAACTGAACACTGAACACATTGGCGCAAGCTGTTGATAATTACAGTAAGGGCCGCACATGCACGGGAGTCATTATGTCCTCGTGGTTTTTTTTTTTTTTTTTTTTTTTTTTTTTAAGGATCTAGCCTAATTTCTGAACAATTTTATATGTTCACATGCTTGGTCATGTTTCACATTCTCCAGAGCAATGGAGTGAGGGGCCTCAAAAAATGGGGCAGTCAACTCAAATGTCCCCTTAGTTCCTCCAAAGAATTTCTCAAACGTGTGAATTAGGGATTTATACTGTTATTGATTTGTAAATGCTTGTGTTAATCCTTTAAGTATAGGAATTATATTCAGTGGATCCTTCAACTCTGATTGACATTGTGGAATGTGTCACTGCTAATGCTTGTAAGAAAAGAAAATTGCCAGAATTGCTTGCTTTTTCTCCTAAAATGGCTGTTCAAGTGTTAAAATTTTAAAGCCAGCCTAAATTCTGTGATTTTTGTTTTCTTCCTCAACTTAAATGGGTCTGTTTGAGGTGAATTTGCTGGAAATGGAGCTGCCAGGGATTAGGGGCCACTGGAGGTTTTCAACAGACCCACAATAGCAGCCTGTTCAGGCCTTGCAGATCAAAGCGGACTATGCCTGAGGAGCCAGGCTTTGGCCTGGGTGGTGGCCTCCCCAAGTAGAGAAACCAGACACAAGATATGGCGAATGATCTTCTTCAAACTGTAAAGATCGTCAAAGCTGCAGGTAGAGCAGGAATTACTTTAGCGTTCAGTTTCAGTTGGCCTTCCAATGTGAACAGTTGCTGTTGAGGTGAAATCATGCCGTTGAGGTCACCAGAGTATGGGATGGTGCAACCTGCTCCATTGCTTTTAAAGGGTTAGTTCATTTCCAGAATAAAAATGTTCTCATAATTTACTCACCCCCATGTCATCCAAGATGTTCATGTCTGTCTTTCTTCAGTCGAAGAGAAACATTCCAGGATATTCTCCATATGGTGGACTTCAATGGGAATTTGGTGGGTTGAAGGTCCAAATTGCAGTTTCAGTTCAGCTTTGAAGGGCTCTACACGATCCCAGCCAAGGAATAAGGGTCTTCTTAAGGCTGGGCGATAAATCTATAACGATAATTATCGTGCAATATAAATTTCCTTGATAAACGATAACAAGAGTTTGATAAATGTTCGATATAATCTTTATGCGGCAAAGGTGGAATGAAAGAGCTCTAGTAATTTTAAGTGCATCACTCAGACTGTTTATCCGCTCGGATCAAAGCTCAAACGACGGCGTGGCGCAAACTTCCGCCACTAAACTTCCGGTCACTAAACAGCTCTTTGAGATCCAGTGTGAAACGCTTGAATTCAGTGAGGAACACAAATGACTTGGTTTAAAGCCAGATGAAACAGCGCAGACAAACAGGAGAAACACTGTGCGCAATGATACAGTCAGAAAGCTTTTTAATCTACAAATCGCCAGCATTTACCATAGATTTACTATGGTAGCACTAACTGCACCATGGTATTGTGTCAGAAATGTCGGTATATTTGTGTCAAATTTTATTATATTTTCAATGTAGACATGTATTAAATAAATTGAAGTATTGGAATATGATTGCAGTGCTTTTTTGTGATTTAAGCTACAGCGTTTATGCATTTATTCTAAATGTTTAGATTACTGTTTTTTATACAAATACCTAGAAACCATATTACATTTTTACCATGCTATTGAGGTACTATATTTGTGGTTTTAACTGTTATTACCATGATCTAAATGTATATGCTACTATGAAACAGCAATAGTTTATAATAATATAGTATTGGAATATGATTGCAGTGCTTTTTTTGTGATTTAAGCTACAGCGTTTATGCATTTATACTAAATGTTTAGATTACTGTTTTTCATACAAATACCTAAAAACCATATTACATTTTTACCATGCTATTGAGGTACTATATTTGTGGTTTTAACTGTTATTACCATGATCTAAATGTATATGCTACTATGGAACAGCAATAGTTTATAACAATAAAAAAAACTTAAGCAGTCGGAATAATTCATATTAGTTGCTACAATTTGTACAGATTTTGATAATGAACATAAATCTACATCTGCTTCCGAACTCAAGGTACAATCAAATGTGTATTTCTAAGAGACAAAAAATGTTATATTACTGTTAATATTATTAGGCAACGCACCTGTTTCTTGATTTGAAACAATATTACTCGTTGAAACGCGCAGAACCAAGACATAATTTTTTTCTGTTAAGATATTTATTTTGTTAAGGAAAAAGGACTGGAAAAGTGTTTTATCATGTTCTTATCATGTTCTGACCATAAAGAATAGTTTAAAACCACAATTAGCTGTCTGGTTTTTACAACTTTCACATTGTAGCAAAAATCTGCTTTTAAACTTGAAATAAATAAAAATTTGACATTTTATCGTGCTATTTATCGATATCGACTGATATGAACTTTGTTTCTTTTTTTCTTGTTTTTTTGGGGTTTTTTTTTTCCCTTTTTGGGCCGTATCACCCATCCCTGGGTCTTACCTAATGAAACGATCTGTCATTTACCAAAGAAAAAAAAAATACTTATTTTATTTTTAATTAAAAATATATACTTACTTATATGGTATCCTGGAATTATATATATATATCCTGGAATGTTTTCCTTTAAAAACCTTAATTTCTTTTTGACTGAAGAATGAAAGACATGAACATCTTGGATGACAAGGGGGTGAGTAAATGACCAGGATGTTTTTATTCTGGAAGTGAACTAATCTTTTAACTTAAGACTTTTATTTGATTGAACATCAAGTTGAAATTGTTTATCTGCTGGAATTTAGTGTGGTCTTGCCATTTAAGTGCAGTTGACCTGGATTTAGCCACAGCCAACTATATTCACCATATTATTTATATTTTATTACTGACCTTGCTTTTCATAACTGAAGTTTTTTTAGCTGGAATAAATTCTAGCTTTCTATCCAAACATGGTTGAATAGTCAATATCTGTAGCTGCAGAGTCTTTCTGTGTTATGAAGGATTGGTTTGTGGGCAACAATATATTGGTTCTGAATACCTTCAGTGGAATTTTGTGCAATGGTATGTATGTTTGTTGTATCGCTGTCATATAATGCTGTGAATGCTCTTTAGGATTCCCTTATGTGCAGCTTGAATGTGTCCTGTTTCTATGGTTACATACTGCAACTGAGGACACCTGATGCTTAGAGAACGTTTGCTCAAGTAAACAGGACATGTTTTTTTTTCCTAACATTTTCTAAAAGTAGATTAGAAGAAGTAGATTTAAAAGAAATTTGTATATAATAATGACATAGAATTGTAAATTACATTTGTAAGTACACAGCTGTTCCAAAGTTTTGGGACATTATTTTTTATTTTATTTTATTTTATTTTATTTTATTTTATTTTATTTTGTAAATGTAACATTCTCATTTCTAAAACATAAAAAGAAAAGAAAAAGTTTAGGGGCCTTTATTTTATTTTATAACATTCTCATTTCTAAAACATAAAAATAAAATTCTATATAATAATGATATGGAATTTCAAATTAAATTTGTAAGTACACAACTATTCCAAAGTTTGGGGCCATTTTATTTTATTTTATTTTATTTTATTTTATTTTATTTTATTTTATTTTATTTTATTTTATTTTATTTTATTTTATTTTATTTTATTTTATGAATGTAACATTCTCATTTCTAAAACATGAAAAAGAAAATTGTATGTAATACTGATTTGGAATTTTAAATTACATTTGTAAGTACACAACTGTTCCAAAGTTTGGGGTCGTTTTTTTTATTTTTTTTTTATTTTTTTTATTTTTTTATTTTATTTTATAAATGTAACATTCTTATTTCTAAAACATAAAAGGAGAGAAAAAGTTTAGGGCCTTTATTTTATTTTATAACATTCTAATTTCTAAAACATAAAAATAAAATTCTATATAATAATGATATAGAATTTTAAATTACATTCCTAAGTACACAACTATTCCAAAGTTTATTTTATTTTATTTCATTTTTTCTTTTATTTTATTTTATTTCTTTTTATTTCATTTTATTTATTTTTATTTCATTTTATTTTATGAATGTAACATCTTCATTTCTAAAACATAAAAAGAAAATTGTATATAATAATAGAATTTTAAATTACATTTGTAAGTACACAACTGTTCCAAAGTTTGGGGTCATTATTTTTTATTTTATTTTAATTTATTTTATTTTATTTTATTTTATTTTATAAATGTTTTGCAATTTAGTAAAAAAAAAATGTAATATTACTCTTTTGGATTTTTGATCAAATAGCCTTGGAGAGCAAGAGAGTTTTTTCAAAGATATGAAAAAAGAAAAGTAATAATAAAAACATATTAAAACAAACAACTTTTAAATGGTATTGGTTGTGATTTTAATTTGTCATGAAAAAAAGCTTGATCAGAAAGAAAAAGTAAAAAAATTGTATCAGAAAATTTTTCAAAAATGTAATTCTGCATAATATACATTCAAAATGTATAATCCTGCAGATTTAAAGCTTGCATTCTTTTAGTTCAACTTCTATTGCGATAACAATTCACTGGGCAGTTCACCAAACTTGAATTTGAAATTGAGCTTGTGTTTCCTGTCTCTTGCGTTTGCATGCGTGTGAATGGAAGTCACTGGAACGAAAAGTGTAGTTTGACCAGCCCTTTAGACATGCACTGTATCCTCACGAATGACGGTTCAGCGGTTGCTTCTTCTAGCAGTTCACAGCGTGGCTTAGATGGTAGCGCTGGGTGGATAGCACCACAGATCAGAAGGCTTTCAATTAACAAGCCCTTTCTCAGCAGATTTACGATTGCCCTGCAAGGAGCCATCGATTATGCGTATTGCTAGCGGGAATGAGCTGTCACCTCTGTCTGTGCCTGATATGGAGTCATCTGACTGTTGCACTCAATCAGGTCAAGATATGTTACCTGTCATAACGTTTACAGTAAAATGGGGACTAATTCAGAACTGGTTTAACTTGACATTTGCTGGTTTTCCAGAACACGTTGGTTCGATAGTTACACCATTATTATGTAGTTCTGGATGATGTTATTAAATCAGTTATGAACAACAACATATGGGCATCAGACAATGACAACTGATGCATTTCTATTGTTTTCTTTATTGGATGACTTAACTGCATTGTTCTGCTTTGTGTTTATTTAATAGAATGGCTCCTTCGAGTTTGACTCTTTTGGCTCATTTTTATGGCTACCCCTGTTTTGCAGGTGTGCGTATGCTGAAAATGAGTGCTGCAGGGGAGAATGCCCTTGACCCCAACACCCCAGAGTCACGGAAGAGGAAGGGCTCTCCTTGTGATACCTCTGGTCCCAGGTGAAGTATAAGATCGTCTTTCCTCTCCAACTCTGAGTGTTTCACATTACTGAGTGATTTATAATATATCATCAAGTCATTTATGTAATACAGTGGCTTACAAGCAGACAGCTGACAATGTAGTCAAAGTGTGCTTGAAGTGTAAATACGAAAATATTTTTTATGATTAAGTTCTTGTTTTTTTTTTTTGTTTGTTTTGTTTTGTTTTTTTTGTGATTGTTAACAAAACCTCAAACCCATGAACAAAACATTTCTGTGACACTTCAGTTTTTAAATTGTTTGTTTTTGTTTTTTTGTTTGTTTGTTTACTTATCAATAAATAAAATATTTTAAAAACTGTTTATTATTTTAAATATACGGGCCATTTAAGATTAATAGTTAAGATTTTTCGTTTGTTTACCTATAAGTGATTTTTTTAAATAAAAAAAAATGTGTGAATTTAAAAAATTGAAAAACTTTAATTTTAGAATATGGGTGACAATTTAGACATTTTAATTATCAATAAATTAACATGTTTATAAAATGTATTTTAAATATTAGAAAAAGTGCAACTTTTTTGTTTGTTTGTTTGCATATCAATAAATAAAATGTTTAAACAAGTGTTTATTAAAATAGTATTTTAAATGCTGGAATAAGGGCAACAGTTAATATTTTTCATTTGTTTACCACTAAGTGAATTTTTTAAAAATATGTATATCAAAAACTGTTTTTAATTTTAGAATATGGGTGACAATTTAGACATTGTAATTTTCACAGCATTTGTTTAATTTATCAATAAATTAAATATAATGTTTATGAAATGTCTTTTAAATATTACAATAAGTGCGACAGTTTAGACACTTCAGTTTTTGTTTTTTTGCTTATCAGTAAATAAAATATTTAAAGAAGTGCTTATTAAACTAGTATTTTAAATGCTAGAATAAGGGCGACAGTTAAGTGAATTTTTTTTAATTTGTTTATTAAAAAATGTTTTTTAATTTTAGAATTTAGACATTTTAATTTTCACAGCATTTGTTTATTTATCAATACATTTTAAAATACTTCTAAAAAGTCTTTTAAATGTTAGAATAAGAGTGACTTTAGACAGTTTTTAAACTGTTTTGTTTTTTTTTTTTTAAATAGAAAAAAATATTTGTACTGTTTGCTTCTTAAAATTGTTGTTTTAATATTAGATTAAGGATGACAGTATAGATTTTTTAACTGATTATCAATAATTAAAATATTTTAAAAAGTGTTTATTAAAATAGTATTTTAAATGCTAGAATAAGGGCGATAAGATAAGATTTTTTGTTTGTTTACCAATACATTTATTATTTTTATATTTTTTTTATTTTATAAATCATTTTTTTAAAAATATTTTAATATTTAAAAATGAAATATTAATAAATTAAATATTACATTTTAAAAATATTAAAAAATTAAATATTTTTAATTTAAATGTTTTTAATTTTTAAATATTTTAATTTACACAGCATTTGTTGGTTAATTTTCTCAATTGTTTGTTACTTTGTTTTCAAACCGATTGTTTATCAATAAATAAAATTTTTGTAAAAGTTTGTATTAAAGTAATATTCAAATTAGGGCTGTAGCTATCGATTATTTTAGTAATCAAGTATTCTACTGATTATTCCATCGATTAGTCAAGTAATCGGATAAGAAGTTTTTCTTTATTAAAGAGCAATACTAAATATACAATAGAAAATAAGATAGGTCTCTTAAAATAAAAAACTAATTTGTTTTCTTTTTAGAAAAATAAACATTTTTATTGCTGAAATTGCATACATTAATAACCATGAAAACTAAACCCATTTAATACATTTATTTGCCAAATTACATTTAAAATGCAAATGCAAATATATCAATTAAAATAATAATAATAATAATTTATATATATATATATACACATATAAAGATATAAAATAACAAAATATTATTTATGCATTTGTAACTGCAAGTTAAATGCATTCATGTCCCTCTGAGCTGAATTAAATAATGTGTAAATAGGCCTTCATCTAAATGCCTCAATTTCTTGATTTATGGCTTTGTTTTAGGTTGTAATGTTTACCTTTTTCTAAATTAATGTGAAATTGATTTTTGTATTTTTATTTACAAAAATCTTAGTAAATCAGTTTAGTTTTTTAAACTGATTGTTTGTCAATAAATAAAATATTTTAAAAAGTGTTTATTAAAATAGTATTTTAAATACTAGAATAAGAACGACAGTTAATATTTTTAACTTGTTTACCGATAAGTTCATATTTTTATATATTTTTATAATATTTTTGAATTTCGTTTATTAAAAAAAATAATAATTTTGGAATATTTTAATTTTCACAGCATTTGATTGTTAATTTATCAGTAAATTTAAAAAAAAAAGATAAAAAGTCTTCTAAAAAGATTTTTGTTTATTTACCAATAAATTTATATTTTTAGAATTAGTTTTTTAAAAACAGTATCAGTAAATCAAAAAAAAAAAAAAAAAAAAAAAAAAATATAATATATATATATATATATATACCTTTATAAAAATCTTTTAAATGTTGGAATCAGAGTAACAGTTCATACGTTTTTTATAAATAAATAATATTTTAATATTTGTTTATGAAAATAGTTTTTTAAATGTTAGATTAAGGATGGCAGATTAGATTTTACTAAACAATTGTTTATCAATAAATAAAATATTTTTAAATGATTGCTTATTAAAAAGTTTCTACATTGTAGAATAAGGGTGATAGTTTAGACACTTTAATTTTTACACCATTTCTTTATTATTTTTTATGTATTTAAGTGTTATTGGGTTTTGCCAGTATGATAAAGGACAGTGGGAGTGGGAGTGTATTCAGGACATAGCCCAGACCGGATTCAAACCTGTGCCCGAAACAGCTTAATAAATACAATTAAAAGACAAACTCAATAACGAACTAAAAATAAAATGAACCCATCCCTTAATTATCTGTCATGAGCAATGCGTGATATAGGTTCAAAAGTGGGTTGCTTTTAGGTGTAACATAGCAGGGCAGCGTGTTTTTTTTTTTTTTTTTGTGAAGGTTTCCTTGTGTCAGGGTTGGTTGGAGGAGAACTGGTCTGTCTGGCTGAGTGATACTCTTCCATAGGGCCTTGGCGGGGCTGATGTAACAGCCTGTTTCTACAGCAACCCCACGCAGCGCCCTGACCTGTGTGAGCAGCGCGCCTGCGCGCAACCTTGGCGAAGCGCTGACCTACTTTCTCTGCCGTCTTCTCCCACACACACACACACACACACGTTAACATGCGCTCGCACTTGCAAGTCATTCGTATGTACATGCACTCACTCACCCAGAAGCGGGACAACCAAAAACAGATAAGCACTTTCCTCCATCCTCACACACGTACGGCGGCCGTTGGTCTCACATGCGTGGCATGCAGTCACATGCAATCTTGGATCTTGAATTTTTTTTAAATGGACATTTTTCATTTACAGATAATACAGATAATACATGTAATTTTGATTATGAACCAGGCAGATATAGCCGCATTTATTTTATTTTATTTTATTTTATTTTATTTTATTTTATTTTATTTTATTTTATTTTGTTTTGTTTTATTTTGTTTTGTTTTGTTTTTTTATTTTGTTTTGTTTTGTTTTGTTTTATTTACCATAGGTGACTGAGCACTTAATATATTATTTTATTGTTTACAGAAATATATGATTACAAATAAATATAAATATTTTTTATGTATGTTTTTTGGATTTTGTAGAAAACACTATATATTAATATATTGCATATTTAATTTCTGATGTTTTATTGTTTTTATTTACATTGTAAAGTACAGTGTATTAGACTTTCAAGAATTATTGAAATTCTTTTTACATATACACTACTATTCAAGAGTTTTTTCAGATTTTATTTTTATGATTTAAGATTTTTGGTTTCTGAAAGAAGTCTCTTATGCTCTCCAAGACTGCATTTATTTGACCAAAATACTGTAAAAACAGTAATATTGTGGAAAAATTAAAAAAAAGTTTAGATACTTAAAAAAAATAATTAGATACTATTTTTAAACTGTTTTGTTTTTATTTTTATTTTTAGTATTTGTTTATTAAAATAGTTGTTTAAATGTTTAAATGTTAAATCTTTCGGAAACATAAAAAATCTAAAATCAGAAGAAGAAAAATCTGAAAATACACTTGAATAGTAGTGAATAAAAACAATAAAACATTACAAATTAAATATGCAATATATTAATATATAGTGTTTTTTTTTTTTTTTTACAAAATCCAAAAACATACATAAATAAAAACATTTATATTTATTTTTATCATATATTTAAGTAAATAATATATTTATTTATCAAGTGCTCAGTCACCTTGGGTAAATAAAATAAAATAAAATAAAATAATCTGCCTGGTTCATAATCAAAATGACATGTATCTGTATGACAGTTTAGATTTTTTTATCAGTAATTAAAATATTTTAAAAATGGTTTTAAAGTAGTATTTTAAATGCTATAATAAGGGCGACAGGTAAGATTTTTAATTTGTTTACCAATAAATTAATATTTTTAGATTTTTTTTATTAAAAAAAAAGTTTTCATTTTTTAAATATTTTAATTTTCACAGCATTTGTTTGTTAATTTGTCAATAAATAAATAAAATTTGTATATATATAGTTAATTGTAAATTAAATGTTTGAAATCTATTTTAATATTTAGAATAAAAAAATTTGAATTTTTAGAATATGGGCGACAATTTAGAAAATTTTCACAGCAATTGTTAATTTATCAATAAATTTATAAATGTTTATAAAACATTTTAAATGTTATAAATAGGAGTGACAGTTTAGACACTTTGAATTTTAAAGTGTTTTGTTGGTTTTTTTAATAAATAAAATATATATATATATTTGTTTATTAAGAAGTTGTTTAAATGTTAGATTAAGGATGACAGTTTAGATTTTTGTTAAACCGATTGTTTATCAATAAATAAATATTTTAAAAAGTGTTTTTTAAAATAGTATTTTAAAAGCTAGAACATTGACTGAAATTAATATTTTTCAGTTTGTTTATTAAAAACAGTTTTCAACAGTTTTAGAATTTTTTAATTTTCACAGCATTTGTTTGTTAATTTATCAGTAAATGAAAATGATAAAAAGTCAATTTCTAAAAATTCTTTTAAATGTTAGAAATAAGAGTGACAATTTAGACATTTTTGGTTTTTAAACTTTTGTTTGTTTTTTTAAATAAATCAAATATTTTTAATATTTATTTAAATGCTAGATTAAGGATGGCAGTTTAGATTTTTTTTATTTTAAACAATAAATAAATATTTTAAAAAGTGCTTTTTTTAAATTGTATTTTAAATGTTAGAATAAGAATGACGGTTAAGATTTTTCATTTGTTTACACATCAATTAATATTTTTAGAATGTGTTTATTCTATATATGAATTTGTTTGTGTATTTATCAGTAAATTAAAATGTATTTTGGTAATTCAGTAATTTAAAAATATTTGTTTTATTAAAATAGTTGTTGAAATGTTAGATTAAGGATGAAGGATATTTTAAAATGTAATTTATTCCTGTGATGCAAAGCTGAATTTCCAGCAGTCATTACACCTTCAGAAACCACTGCATTATGCTGATTTAGTGCTCGAGAAACATTTTGTTCTAGCAAGGCATATTATCTTCATTGTAAACATTTGTTGTTGAAACCGTGATGCGTTGTGATGAAGAGATAGTTCAAAAGAACAGCCTTTATTTATCCTTGCACACGTACAACAACCGTTGGTGTGCGGCACACACTCGCGCGCACACGTTCCTATACTCTTTATAAACGTCAGCCGCTGAAGCTCCCTTATTCTCCGTCTTTAGAATGCGTCCATTTCTGTCAAATCTTTTCAATTGCTTTTAACACAGTACACGCCTTCGGTTACAGCGCTTTTTCACCTTGCCGTCGCTGATCTTTTGTTTTTGACTGGATGATAAATGGGCTCGGATCTGAAGCCTTTGCATTCCATTGATATCTAACATTACTTCAGCGTAGCCCTTGACCATCTGTCTTTCTCTTTCCTATTCAGCCTCTCTCTCTTTCAGTGTCTCCTCTCAGCTTGATAACCCATGTGCAGCATAAGCCTTTGAGGAATGCCTGCTAGCGCAAAGACTGTATGCAGCCCAACCCTTATTAGCTCTACAATGATACGTCTATGTAAAAGTGTGTGTTTTAGCCTCGCTCTGCTTCCAGGCCACCCACAGTTTTTCCCTGAGTGCACCTATAGTCTCCCCTCGCCCAGCATTCCTCCTTTCAGCTGCAGAATCCTCTGCCTCTATCAGGTGGCAGAGCGCTGAGACCGCGAAAAACGGGGTTCGGGGGCTGTTTGTGATCATAGTGCTCTTTGAGCGGCATGAATTATTCAGGACCCAAGTCCTTGCAGAATGCCCACTCAGCCCCACTGCCAAACTTTACCACTTCAATGCTTTGTCTTAAAAACATCATAACAGAGCAGCAGCAGGCTGGCTTTTTTTCTTTTGTTGATTTTTTTTTCTCCGAGTGCAGTTGGTTGTTCATGTGCCAGCAGAGGAAGGGAGAGCTGATTGTGAGTTTCGTTTTGTGTATTGAAATGAGCATTTCAGTCATTTTCAACTAAGATGATTCATGTTATTTTTTATTATTATGAACCAGAAATGTTTCCTCCCCAGGTGACTGAGCACTTGATAAATAACTATATAGGTATATATATGTATATATATATATATATATATATATATATAGCGAAAAG
>CM070026.1:25190999-25413499 GCA_036247105.1 Cirrhinus mrigala
AGATCCAGCAGATCAAACGGCGCGAGCAGGGTGAGTAGCCAGTGTCCACTCTTTTTTGGGGGGAGGGTTGTGCGTAGGCTGTGAAGTATTTCCATATACTTCACACAGTTGCATGCTGCAAAATTTTTTTAGTGCTTATGATGGTTGGTTTGTTGACATGACACATCTAATCTGATAAGAGCTTGTGTTCCTTGAGTCTTCTTCGAGATAAATGAGGGGAACGAGAAATAAAGTGAATGTATAACACACAACAAAAGGTTTTAATCTGGTTGTTAGACTGGCTGTAAATCACAGTGGTGAGAACAACATTGTTCCTTCGTCAGTCCTTTTTTAGGAGCTTCTAAAATGGTTGCGCAGTGCTTTTACGGAGATATTTTTGGGGGGCCCAGAGGATGTTATTATTTGCTTGCCTCTTTGGTTTGTTTTAATCAGTAACTGGGCAGAGCTCTTAGACAAAGCCATAAAATCAAGAGAACACATATTATGTCCAACACACAGTCAGTGATTAAGTACATTTTTGAAGTTCTGCTGGGACGTTGACTTCCTGTGCAATGTTAAAAAAGTTTGGGGTCAGTGTTTTATTTTATTTATTTTTTATTTTATATTTTATTTTTTATTATTTAATTGAATTTAATTGTATTTTTAATTTAATATAATTTATATTTATTTATTTAATTGAATTTGTAATTTAATTTTGTTTTATTTTATTCTAATTTAATTGTATTTTAATTTTATTAAATTGTATTTTTATTTTATCTTTAATTTAATTACATTTTATTTTATTTTATTTTTAATTTAATTACATTTTGTTACATTGTATTTTTAATTTAATTTAATTTATTTTTAATTAATTTATTTTTATTTTTATTATTTAATTGAATTGAATTTTATTTTTAATTTAATTTAATGTAATTTATATTTATTTATTTAATTTAATTTAATTTAATTTAATTTTTAATTTAATTTTTAATTTTATTTATTTTTAATTTTATTTTTATCATTTAATTTAATTTAATTTAATATAATTTATATTTATTTATTTCATTTTATTTAATTTTTAATTTAATTTTGTTTTATTTTATTCTAATTTAATTTAATTGTATTTTAATTTTATTTAATGTTATTTTTAATTTAACTTAATTGTGTTTCATTTTATTTAATTTTATTTTTGCTAAAAATAATTGTATTCAGCAAGGATGCATTAAATTGAACAGCAAAGCCATTTACAACTTTGGTAATAAGAAATGTTTCTTCAGCAGCAAATCAGCAAATTAGAATGATTTCTGGAAGATCATGTGACACTGAAGAATGGCTAATGGGTGCTGAAAATTCACTAGAATAAATTCTGATTTAAAATATATATTAATGTAGAAAACGGTAATAATATTTCACAATTTTAATGTTTCATTCTTGCTGTATGAATTTCCTATAAGGTCCATTTGTAGAATATTTACAGAAAAAAAAAAGTATTGCAGGTTTGGAATGACATAAGGGTGAATAATGATGGTTTTTGGCTTAACTCTTCCTTTAAGCCAGACATTTTGGATCTATGGCTAGCCCAGTGTTGACCGGTCATTAGATGTTCGCTCTTATCAAAGCATAGTTGTCTGCGTTATGTTTAAAGACAGATCTGCAGTGAAGTTTTTTGGCTTTATAAGACTGGTTGCTTAAGATTATGTTGAGTTCACTTGGTACATAAATAATTCTTTTTGGCAATGTGTATTTAGCAACGCCATAAAGCATGCAGTGGACACAAAAGCTAAATGACAGCATATTTCAGCACATTTATTTATTGCAGTTATTGCGTCTGTTTTCTGTAGTTTTTCTTGCATCACTTTGTTATAGTTCAGTTGATTTCCTAAATGTCTATTGTCTTGGGTTTAAAAGCCATATAAACTATAGTATGCTTGGACCAGTCTGGTTATAAGTAGACTTCAATTTCCTCTCAGTGGTTAAACATTTTCTAAGACCAACCAGTGAGACCTTGAGTTGAGTAACGTCCTTGTGACCCAAGCTCTTTTCCTTATCATTGATCGTTTTATTTGTTAGGAGATTATTTTTGGTTAACCTTAAAGCTAAACCAATGTAGTATTAATTTCAGCGGCATTGCCAACGCATGAAACGTGCTAGTATTTACCTTGGCTGTTATTCCCAAATGAGAGGAACCTTTAGAACTTAAAAGTAAATTGAGAGGAACCTTTAGAACTTAAAAGTAAATTGAAGTGTGAACAAAGCATGTCAGTTAGCTCCAAATCACCCCCCGTTATCGCACACTTGAAAGTAATTCAGAACATGCACTCTGTCGTTCTTCATTTTGACAGCGGTAAACATGTCATCTCATGATTTGCAGGCCTAAAAAAGGGGTTTGTTGGCGTGGCAAACTAAGGAGCCCCTGGAATAGTGAATATCACTTATGCAAAGAGGCCACGAGAGGATGTTTATCCGAAGATCTAAAAATTCATCAATGTCAGAAGGCTGTGGGGTCTGCATATTAGGCGGGCAGGCACTGGCTAGCACAAACATTTTAAGCTGTCTCTAGTTTCTGTGCAGGACTGTAATGTATACACCATAATCCTTTAAAATGACACTTGACAGATAGTTGCTGGAGCCGCTCTGCTATATGTGGCACATCTGCATGCACTGCAGGAGGAAATGCAGTATTATTATTAGCTTTTTTAACTAAAAATGAAGGAAGATATGTGTGACCACTTGTGGTAGGTGATCCGCTTTTGGGAACACATTGTGCGCCAGTTATGCTTCATTTTCACTTTTGCATAATTTCCAACATTTTTGTGGGCAGATGATTACAGCATGTTATGCTTTCACACATTTGTAATGAGAAGCATTTGTAAACCTGTTGTCACAGACATTTAAAGGTCTCGCTGGAGTTTTCTGCCAACATAAATGCTTGAGGGTTTAAGTTTTGCAAGTATAGAAGTCTTGAGTATTATAATTTTACAACTGTAAAGTAAAAAAATGTATATACTTATTGTAAAATATAATATATAATATATATATATATATATTTTATTTTACACTTTAATTGTATTGCAAAAGTAAAATATCCCAGTTTTATATTATTGTATATTATTATTATTATCATTATTATTTTTGTATAATGTCTTCAGTTGAAAAGAAATATAAAATTTAAATCAAAATTAATTTAATATCTATACCGTTCAAAATTTTTGCCCTTAATGTGGCAATTTTTCCCTCTGGTTATTTAAAATAGTTTAGAATATTGCTATACAATGGCTCCACTGGCGACCCGAGTTCGAATCCGCATTTTGCTGAACTTTTTTTTTCTCTCTTTAATTTCAGAAAGGCATTTATTTTCAATAAAAATGCAGGAAATAATCGGAAAGTTGAAAATAAAGTATCGGGTAGGGTTAGGGTAGATGTAGGGAGGGATTTATTGTCCCAATAAGGTGGCACCCATTTAATAATTATAATTTAGACTCAATACATTATTATTGAATGCTATTTTATTATGTACCACAATACTGAGGTGCAGTTATTTTGCCGCTATTTGCAATAAGTATTATAAATAGCAGAAAATCCTGTTATTTTAACATAGTGTAGAATCTATTTGCACTTAGTGTAAATAGCATATTGCTAAGAAAATACTGCTATTTGCACTTAGTGTAAATAGCATCTGTTGCTATTTGCACTTAGTGTACAGTAAATAGCCTCTATCGCTATTTACACTTAGTGCAAATAGCTGCTGCCTATTTTTAAAGGTGATGTATGAAAGATACTAAATTATAATACTGTGACAACCCTAATGAATATAAATTATATGTAATATAATGTATTTATTTATATTTATTTATATACAGTTGAGATCAAAAGTTTACATACCTTGCAGAATCTGCAGAATGTTAATTATTTCACCAAAATAAGAGGAATCGTACAAAATGCATGTTATTTTTTTATTTAGTACTGACCTGAATAAGATGTTTCACATGAAAGCCAGTTACATATAGTCCACAAGAGAAAATAAATTTATAAAAATAACCCCATTTAGAAGTACACTTGATGCATACGCTTGATTCTTAATACTGTGTAGCTACTTGAATGATCCACAGCTGTTTTTTTTGTTTGTTTTGTTTAGTGATAGTTGTTCATGAGTCCCTTGTTTGTCCTGAACAGTTAAACTGCCCACTGTTCTTCAGAAAAATCCTTCAGGCCCCACTAATTCTTTGGCTTCAAACCCTTTCCAATAATGACTGTATGATTTTGAGATCCATCATTTCACACTGAGGACAACTGAGGGACTCATATGCAACTATTATAGAAGGTTCAAACACTCACTGATGCTCCAGAAGGAAACTTTTTGAATTTGAAGATCAGGGTAAATTTAACCAATTTTTTTCTTCTGGGAAACATGTAAGTATATTCTATAGCTTTTGAAGGGCAGTACTAAATGAAAGAAATATTTAGGTGACATAAGAAAAATGTACTCATTTTCATTCAGATAAAAAATTTACACCCCTGGCTCTTAATGCGTCAATTTTTTCCTTCTGGAGCATCGGTAAGCGTTTGAATCTTCTGTAATAGTTGCGTATGAGTCCCTCAGTTGTCCTCAGTGTGAAAAGATGGATCTCAAAATCATGCAGTCATTGTTGGAAAGGATTCAAATACACAAAAATGCTGAAAAATGATTCAGGACAAACAAGAAACTTATGAACAACTATCCAAAAAAAAAAAAAAAAAAAAACAGGTAATCATTCAGGTAAAAGCACAGTATTAAGAATCAAGTGTGTGTAAACTTTTGAACGGGTCATTTTTATAAATTCAACAAATATTTTCTCTTGTGGACTAATGTGAAATATTCACGTCAGTACTAAATAAAAGTACCCCTCTTATTTTGGTAAAATAATCAACATTTTGGAGATTCTGCAAGGTGTATGTAATCTTTTGACCTCAACTATACAGTTTATATTTTGTATGTTACATACAAATAAAAAAGTGGCATCATAAATCAACAAATCATCAACCCAGTTAATTAAATCACAAATGAATTGAACTTTTTTTGAGTGAATTGATTTTTAAAATAAAGTCTTTTTTGTTTTTGAGTCTTATGATATGTGCACACTAAAAGCGAAGTGAATATGCTTTCCTGATACAACCAGACGTGTCAATAAACTCTTCGCTAGTAAGCTTGCATATTTTTTCAAGTTGAAATTGTTAAATTTGCGTGGAAGTCGCAGTTGAGGTGAATATTGCATTTTCACGGCAATCGCGTTGCCCAATTCATGTCGCTCTGCTCAAATTCAAATTCTGTTTGCGTCTTTCCATTGACTTTGTATGTAATCTACTCATGCGAATAATTACATTTGTGTTTAGTGTGCACTTATTCTGTTATAGCCAAAACAAAAACACATTCAAATAATGTCAGTATTAATGATATTGGTTCACGTTATATCACCAAAAAATATTGAACATATGGTGAATATTTCATATAACAGCCAGCCGTAACGTTATTCAGTATTAATTATTCTTCGAGCCCATACTTTTACTTATGTAAAGAATATTGTTTAAAAGTTGATGTGGTGTTTGTTTTGTTTTTTTTTCAATAGGTTTATCTCACGCATTCACTTACTCTCGTTCTACAGTTTGTCACCCAGAGCGCTGGCCCTCTCTGTTTTCATTCAGAGCCTGAGGAAAGGGGGGCCGCAGGGGCGTGCGAGAGAGCAGCCAATGGCGACGCTGCCCTGACCTTGTGCAAGAGAGGGCCCTCAGCTTTTCCTCTCTCCCTGCGAAAGGAGAAACAGGAACTTAGCGCCCCTCCTCTAATATCCCTGATTTAGGGTGGTGCTAATGTTGTCAGACAAGAACACACTTTCACCTCTTGAGCTTAACCTTTCAGATGTGTACCAACATGTTTACCTGGACTGTCACCTGAAGGGCCTCTTATGACAGACACTTTTAGAGCTTAGCGGTATGACATACAATACTGTGCAATGGTAGAAGCGTGTCCTTTTATGCAGTTGTAGGTTATGTGTGAGAGAGAGGTGATGAAACATTGAATAATGTGATAAAATAGAGAGCAGGATGCGTCTTGGGAGCTATTATTCTATTGAATTTCTAGTGTCACAATAACATAAAACTACTCATACCAGGATTTTAATCAAGCCGTGCTTCTTTAATTTTGTTCAAGGATATCAGCTCAAATTCAGATAATTCAGAAGTGCAGCAGTAAATTGGAACCATTTGCAACTTCTGAATTTTTGAGGCTACTTCGCATCGATCCTGTCTGTTTGTGGGTGTGAGAAAGGTTGTCGATGTGTTTGTCGGATGATATGAATGAGGACACTAGGACCAAATGTCACTTTCAGTTGGATGAAGGGTACATCAAAGACATTTTTCACATTTCAGCTATGCTCTCATACAGCACAGTGCACTTCATTAACATTCCAGCCTGTCAGAAAATACACTTGAAAAAAATCAAAATCCGATTCAATTTGAAACCTGAGAAACGAAGTCAGAGTACAATTCGCGTGGCAAAGGTCACGAAAACTGGCAGCCATTAGCTTTGTTTGCTCACTGTGAAGTTCAATGCCTGGGTGAAATTACTTGAAGTATTATTCAGCTTTTTGAGGGCTCTGTATAATGATAGTAATTTGTTCACTTTGCCACTCTTATGTAAAGTGACAGGATGTATTTAATAGGAGGAGAATCTTTACGCACCTCACAATTTTATCTATTTCAATTCAGTAAATCACAGTCTGATTCTAGAATGATTCTTGATGCATCACAGTTGTGATGGTTAAATACATTCCTTTTAAATGTAGGCTATTTCATGATGCAGAACCTTGTAAGATGGTTTAGAATGAAACTTATCCACTCAAAACTTACAGCATTGATGTTAAAGGAATAGTTCACCCAAAAATGAAATTTCTGTCATTAATTACTCACCCTCATGTCGTTCCAAACCTGCAAGACAATTCGTCTTGAGATCACAAATTAAGGTATTTTTTGATGAAATCCAGTCACCTTTCTGACCCTGCATAGACAGCAACGCAACTGACACTTTCAAGGCCCAAAAAGGTAGTAAGGACATCATTAAAATAGTCCATGGTTCAACCTTAATGTTATGAAGCTACGAAAATACTTTGTGTGCACAAAGAAAACAAAAATCACATCTTTATTCAACAATTCTTCTATTGGTATGTGATTGCAAAGGTGTTTTCAGTATTTTTTAAGCTGTTTGCTATATATTATGTGCTTATTAGGGTGCTTGTTTAGTGAATATTTGTGGGTGGAATTAAATAATTTCAATAGAAATCCATGTGATTTTGTGTGAGGGTGAAAGATTTCCCCCATGCTGATTTTGTAACTGGATTTGCCGCATTTATCAACAGAAATATGCTTGGTTTGAAAGTTAAAGGAGTTCACTTCCAGAACAAAAATGTACAGATAATTTACTCACCTCCTTGTCATCCAAGATGTTCATGTCTTTCTTTCTTCAGTTGTAAAGATATTATGTTTTTTGAGGCAAAAATTTAAGGAAAGTTCTTCGTATAGTGGACTTCTATGGTGCCCGCGTGTTTGAACTTCCAAAATGCAGTTTAAATGCAGCTTCAAAGGGCTCTAAACGATCCCAGCCAAGGAATAAGGGTCTTATCTAGCGAAACGATGAGTTATTTTCTAAAAAATCACAATTTATATACTTTTTAACCTTAAATGCTCATCTTGTCTAGCTCTGCGTGAACTCTGTGTATTCCGGTTCATGACAAATCATCCTACATCGCTGTTTTACCTTTTTTCGTAACAGGCGTTTGACCCTCCTTGCACGTTCACTTTGTAAACACTGGGTCGGTACTTCTGCAGCGATGTAGGATGAAGTTGGAGGAGAAAATTAAAAGGAAGTTTTTCGACATACCCTAACTGTATTGACCCGGAATGCACAGAGTTCAACGCAGAGCTAGACAAGACAAGCTTTTGAGGGTGAAAAGTTAAAAAGAGGTCAAAAAAACTAAGGGCTTTGCTTCATTTCAGAACACTGCTAACCGCTGGTTAGTATTACGTACAGTGTGGGATGAGTTACGAAAGTTTAATTCTTATGGTAACCCTAAGTATGAGCAATAGTATTGGTGATTCATGCCTTGGCGGACAGCAATAATAAATGAATTGTGAAGTGTTTTGCTTTGATTCATGTTTCCCCTTTGAAAACGAGTAGGAGAGTTCTGGCAGTTCTGTATCTATAGGCCAGCTGTCAGTGTATGTATGTGTGACACACCGAACACATAAAGCCCTGACATCACGTAGATCGGAACCCTTCTTTTATGAGATCAGGTATCGCCTGCTGCACCACTGCCACAGTAACACTGCTGCCATGGCAACTGGCTGTGTTTGAAGTGGGAGTGGTGTCAGAACGTTGTGATTGATCGCCAGGGAGGCTGATTGTGGGATTGACTGGGACTCCCATTTGTATTCATTTGGTTAGAGCTTATCGTGAGGATGTGGAGCTTGGTTCCTTTTCTCTTTTGTTCTTCCACAGATTCTCCTAATATTTTTCCACTGACCTAACCACATGTTGACTCATTTCAGTTCCTACAACCCGGGTTCAAGATAATGTCACAAAGTTCAGTTTTCAAACCACAAAGAAAAACGACATTGTTTATTTCATGATCCATGAAGCTGCATACACTTCAGTGTCTCAAGGTTGCAGTGCTTCTTCAATTGATGGGCATCACCAATACATTTTCATTATCCAAAATAGAATGAATATATTTGCAAACATCAAACTGGTACAGTACCAGTCAAAAGTTTTTGAACAGTACAATTTTTAATGATTTTTAAAGAAAAATCTTCTGCTCACCAAGCCTGCGTTAATATGATCGAAGGTATAGCGAAACAGTAAAATTGTGAAAATTGTGAAATTACTATTTAAAATAATTGTTTTCTTTTTGAATATATTTTTAAATGTTACTTATTCCTGTGATTTCAAAGCTGAATTTTTAGCATCATTACTCCAGTCACATGATCCTTCAGAAATCAATCTAATGTGCTGATTTGCTGTTCAAGAAACATTTTTTTTAATTATTTTTACTACATTGAAAACAGCTGAGTAGACTTTTTTTTTCAGGTTTCTTTAATGAATCGAAAGTTCAGAAGAACTGCATTTATTTGAAATAAAAATCTTTTGTAACATTATAAATGTCTGTATCATCACTTTTGATCAATTTAAGCATCCTTGCTGAATAAAAGTATTAATTTCTATAATTTCTTTCCCAAAAACAAAAAAATATATATATACTGACTCCAAGCTTTTGGTGTAGTGTATAATGTTACAAAAGCTTTTTATTTCAGATAAATACTGATCTTTCAATCTTTCTATTCATCAAAGAATTCTAAAAAAATGTACTCTGTTTTAAATATTGATAATAATAAAAAAGTTTCTTGAACAGCAAATCAGCATATTAGATTGATTTCTGAATAATCATGTGACTGGAATAATGATGCTGAAAATTTAGCCTTGATTACAGGAATAAATTACATTTTAAAATATATTCAAATCTAAAAATATTTGGTAAAAAACTGTAAAAATATTTCAAAATTTTACTGTTTTTGCTGTACTTTGGATCAAATAAATGCAGGCTTTGGCTCGTCGCCCCCTGCCATTTCAAAGTACAACGGTGAACGTAAGAAGTATAAAAGCCTCATCCGTTTAGGAACGTCAGCGGAGGGTTGCGCTGCGGAGCCAGGTGAAAGTATAAATCCCGTTTTACTCTGTGGCGTACTGAACTGGCTAGCAATTCCAGCTGCAGTGTTGAACCGATTCTTCATTGAGACTCTCCACATTATCCTGTCTTCTCGTGCATTTGTCATAGTGGACAACAAACCTTTTTGGGGAACTTGAATGCATTAGTGCAAGAGACCAGCTTCTCTTGCAGTAGCTGAAAGGGTCATTCTTTAGGCCCACATCTGGACAACCTCCACGGTTTCAGAAGTGTTTCCCCTGCCATTAAATTAGGGGGGCGGGCCGCCCCGCCAACGGCACCCCCCATCCCCTTGAAGATCAAGTTCATTTTATTTTCTATAAACACTGTAAAAAATAAAAAACACAATTTGTTGAGTCAGCTTAAAATAATTTGTTACCCCGCTGCCTTAAAATTTTAAGTTCAGTCAACTAAAATAAGCTTATTCAACTTGAAATGTTAAGTTGTACTAAGTAACAACTTAGATATTTGTGTTTGTTAAACTTAACAGATGGTAAGTAACCCAGCTGCCTTAAAATGTTAAGTTGATTCAACTCAAATATCTAAGATGTCACTTAGTATAATTTAACATTTCAAGTTGAATAAACTTTTTTTGAGTTGACTTAACTTAAAATTTTAAGGCAGCCAGGTTACAAATTATTTTAAGTTGACTCAACAAATTGTTTTTTTTTACAGTGTAGCGCCATATCACAACAAAAGTCATTTAAGGTTACCTTTCCTATGGAACAGGTCTATACCTTGTTATTTTATTAAACAAACTAAATGATCTTTATGTATTTCTATTTCTGGCCAATTTAAATAAACCAGTTAAATTATAAAAATAAATATTACAACCAAATTAACCACTTAATTGTAGAAAAAAATTCTACAATTATTATTAAAACTTTTTTAACAGAATATTCAAACACATTTTTTTCCATGTATTAATTTTAACAGTAAACCTCTGTTTGTTTGCCACAAAAAAAGAAAAAGGGTTTAATTTTTAATTTGGCTAAAAATAAATAAATGTTTAATGCTTTCATTTGATTATCAGAAAAATTCAAACACAAAAATTTCTGAAAAAAAAAAGAAAGAAAAAGATTATAGGACCCTATTGTTAAAAATGAATTTATTTATTTTATTTATTTATTTATTTATTTTACCTGAAATAAATGTTTTTGTTATTATACAGAGAGTAAAGTATCGAAAAAAGTACCCCTACCCCCTACCCTCCACCCCCTCAAAGCTGTGAACCTAGGGGAAACACTGTTCAGTCACCTTAGAGTGGGATGCAGTCTTACAATCTCAGTGAAAATTGGAGGAACGCTGCCTGTTAAGTAGGGTTTGTCATATAATTAGGGAAATTAGCACCAGGTGCCAGATTAACACCAGTAACTTGGAGGTATCTGTAAGTGTTCTCTAATTTGATTGGTGTTCTTGTTCAAATGTCTCATTTACGTTTTTATTCTGTGCTTCAGAATACAACAAATTAATGAAATATGCTTAAAAAACTGTCCTTCTACTCCTGTTAGGATAACTTCAAATAGAACTAAGCAGTCACCTTGAAATTTAGGAAATCTCCACTGTATTATAATTAGTTTTATATAATCCCAAGATATCGTCATCAGCCACCAAAAAATCCACGACGATTGACCACTATGCAAAATAGAAAGAACTAGTTGTGCAGCCATTTGAAGTTAACTCTGTTCCCTTTCCTTACAATATATGGGCCAAACGTCTCTGTAAAACCCCCAAAACTCCTATCCCCTCCCACCAGACTGACCTCATTTTAAACCTTTGCGTTCCAGAGTTCAGAACGCAACAAGCCAGATTGATGTCGTCGCCGAGTCAAGCGCTCTGCAGAAGTTCCTCGGTGAGAGCTACGTTGCTATTATGTGTGTAAATACGGCACCCGAGCTCTGATCTAAATTTAGCCTTTCCTTCAAGAAGTCTTCACTTAAAATGCAGCCCAAAACAAACAGTCTCGTCCTCTCTTCTCTTCAGCTGCTGGACTGAGGCGCGTTCTCATGCGGTCCCTCAGAAGCTTTGATCTCGAGAGGAGAAAGAAGGTTAAGTAGTTTGGCCGCAGAATAATCATTGACACTTTATATCAGCTCTTTGAGTCGAACTGGGACGGGAGTGACCGAACTGTGACTCTTTGGTCTCGAGCTTTTCTCAAGAGTGCTCGCTGCACTTACTGCGGCTGGCTCCTGTCCAAAAGTACCACTTTGCTCACATTAGTCTTAGAGAGGCTTCCGCTGCGTAGCTTTCATCCACCCAGTCCAAGAGAGGAAGGAGGACAATAGTGAAATGATGCATGTTTTTTGAGTGTGAATAAAAGCCGCTTGCACATTAGAGAAAGCTCTGATGGATAGGGATGTGTATGATTTGTTTGGGAGGTGTAGATTACATTCATAACACAAACTGGACTCAAAACCAGGAACCAAAATGTGAGGCAACACAACTGTGTGAATGTGTTTCACTATATGCAGATAAATCCAGATTACAGTAGCGTTCCAGTATTTGGGGATTTTATTGTTAAGTAAAGAATATCTATTTTATTTTATTTTATTTTATTTTATTTTATTTTATTTTATTTTATTTTATTTTATTTTATTTTATTTTATTTTATTTTATTTTATTTTATTTTATTTTATAATGTATATTCATGCACTCAAATTTTACATGTGTGATTGTACAGCAGTGATCCAATATTTGTTTTAGTTTTTTTTTTTTACTTTTTTAAAAATCTTTTTTAATGTTCTTGAAAGAAGTGTAATATTGTGAAATATATTTCACAATATAATATATGGTATTATATATTGAATATATTTAAAAATGTAATTTTTACTTCAGTCTTCAGTGTCACATGATCCTTCAGAAATCATTCTAATAGGCTGATTTACAAGAGACATTTCTTATCAATATGTGATTTTTTTTTTTATTTGTTGAAACCATGATACTTTTTTCCAAGATTCTTTGAACAGTATGTTTAAAGGAACAGCATTTATTGGAAATAGAAGTATTTTATAACATAAATATCTTGACTGTTACATTACATTTATTGCATACTTTTTTATAATTAAATGATTAAGTAAAAGATATTTATTTTATTTTATTGTTTACTGATGCCATAGTTTATATTAATGCATTTAAACTTTAGATGTGTAAATGTGTTTTACAATATGCAGAAAATCCATATTACAGTAGTGATCTAATATTTTATGCTTTTTTAGTCTTTTGTATTGTTTTTGAAAGAAGTGTCTTATGCTCCCCAATGCTGCATTTATTTGATGAAAAATACAGTTAAAAACAGTAATATTGTGAAATATTATTTTAAATATTTTTTGTTTAAATATTATTTTAAATAAAATATATTTAAAAATTATTATTTTATTTTTTTTACTTTAGTCTTCTGTGTTACATGGTCCTTCAGAAATCATTCTAATAGGCTGATTTGTAAGAAACATTTTCTGTTATTATCAATGCATGGATTTTTGTTGAAACCATGATACTTTTTTTTCAAGATTCTTTGATAAACAGAATTTATAAAAGAACAGCATTTATGGGAAATAGAAATATTTTATAAATATCTTGACTGTCACATTACATTTATTGCTTACGTTTAATAATTAAATTAAGTAATTAATAGTTTATTTTAATTTTTACGTTATTATTTTATATTATTTTGTTTTATTTTATTTTATTGTTTACTGACTCCATAGTGTATGTTCATGCTTTAAATTTTAGATGTGTGAATGTTTTGCTATATGCAGATAAATTCAGATTACAGTAGCGATCCATTTGTTTTTTTTTTTTAAGCTTTTTTTTCTTTTTATTTGTTTTTGAAAGAAGTGTCTTATACAATAAATACAATAAATATTGTGAAATATTATTTAAAAAAAAGATTAAAAATGTAATTTTTACTTCAACCTTCAGTGTCACACGATCCTTCAGAAATCATTCTAATAGGCTAATTTACAAGAATCATTAATTATTATCAATGCATGAATTTTTATTGAAACCATGATACTTTGTCTTCAAGATTATTGGATGAACAGTATGTTTAAAAGAACAGCATTTTTGTAAAAAAGACATTTTTTATAACAAATATCTTGACTGTCACATTACATTTATTGCATACTTTATTATAATTAAATTATTAAGTAAAGAATTTATTTAAATGTTCACTGACTGACTGTAGTGTATGTTCACGCACTCAAATTTTAGATGACTTTGGTGTTAGTTATTAGAAATTTAAAAATGATATTCTTTGTATGTCCACAGAGAAAGCAGCTCTGATGTCTCCAGATGATGAGGTGCAAAAGAGTGACATATCGTCCAGCAGTCAGGGCATGGTGGAGAAAGAAGCCCTTGGGCCACTTCTCTTGGAGGTACGTTAGACTGTTTATCTATAGAAAAGACTGATTTTTAAGGTTGTATGACCAGCATTTTTATTCTCTCCTCATCTGAGCCTGGCCCAGTTCCCATGGTTGAGAATGACAAACTTTTGTGCAACGTACATCTTATTTTTGTCTTCCATCTCTGTTTTCTACCTGTTCCTCAAGGCCCTGGACGGCTTCTTCTTCGTCGTGAACCGCGAGGGGCGCATTGTGTTTGTGTCTGAGAACGTCACCAGTTATCTGGGTTATCCCCAGGAAGAGCTGATGACCTCCAGCGTCTACAGCATCCTTCATGTGGGTGATCACAACGAGTTTGTGAGCAAACTGCTACCCAAGAGCCTTGGTGAGTCTCTTGAAGAGAGCAGAACGATAGCTAAAGATTTAACGGAACATATTACACCTAACCAGCACAAAGGTTAGAGGTCAACCTCTTTCATTTCAGAGCTCAGTGACACTCCACTGGTGGTCTTTATCTCGCACTTAACTTACCTTGCGCATCTGTGTGTATTTTCAGTCAACGGTGTGCCATGGCCTCAGGAGCAAGGCCGAAGGAATAGCCACACGTTTAACTGCAGGTTGCTGAAAAGGCCTCCAGACGAGGTGGACGCAGAGAACCAGGAGGCCCGTCAACAGTATGAGCTCATGCAGTGCTTCACGGTCTCTCAGCCCAGAGCGGTGCAGGAGGAGGGCGAGGGTGAGACCACACACATTCTCATAAAGTCATACCCATATAAATATTTAGCTTAGTGCAGGGAGTCTGATGAAGCTGTCATTGACACGCCAGTGTTCAAATATGAAATCGCTTTTTTTTTATTTGGGGCCCACTAATTAAAACTCTTCTATTTTGCATTTTTCTGATTGAATTATGTTTGATTGTGTTCTGTGCGGTATGTGTTGCATATAGCACTTTTAGCCATTATGTCTCTGTTGTCCACAGACCTGCAGAGCTGTTTAATCTGTATAGCATGCCGAATGCCCCGTCCACCTCAGATCCCTGTCAGTACAGAGTCCTTCATCACCAAGCAGGACCCTACAGGTAGTGTTTCAGTATATACACGTACATACACGAGTCTCAGCTGCTATAACCTGTTGATCTGGCCACATTATCATCGTGTAAGAGCTCATCCAGGGTTATTGTCGTAGGCTAAAACTAAGATGAAAATGTTGAATTAAAAATACCTGTTAAAATAGAACAAATACTGCAAAGCAAGTAAATTAAGTATCTGTACTTACTGAGAGAAGCTAATAGATGCCATCTAGATGCTTTCATTTTGTTCCATTTCATTGCGCTCTTTTTTTATTATTAATTTTTATATATTTATTTTTTTTAATTTATTTTTTGTTGGAATATCACATCAACAAGCAACAGGTACATTGAGCCGACACATTGTTTCCCATAATTCCTGTCTAAATACAGACAATATACACTACCAGTCAAAAGTTTTTGAACAGTAAAATTTTTAATGTTTTTTAAAGAAGACTTTTCTACTCTCCAAGCCTGCATTTATTTGATCCAAAGTACAGCAAAAACAGTACAATTTTTAAATATTTTTTACTATTTAAAATAACTGTTTTCTGTTTGAATATATTTTAAAATGTAATTTATTGCTGTGAATTCAAAGCTAAATTTTTTGCATCATTACTTCAGTCACGTGATCCTTCGGAAATCATTCTAATGTCCTGATTTGCTGCTCAAAAAACATTTATTATTGTTGTTATTATTATTATTATTATGTTGAAAACAGCAGAGTAGAATTTTTTTCTGGTTTCTTTGATTAATAGAAAGTTCAGAAGAACAGCTTTTATCTGAATTAGAAATAATTTGAAACCTTATAAATGTCTTTATCATCACTTTTGATCAATTTAAAGCGTGCTTGCTAAATATAAGTATTAATTTCTATAAAAAATAAAAAATAAATTATACTGACTTCTAGCTTTTGAATGGTATAGTATATAATGTTATAAAAGTGTTTTATTTCAGACAAATTTTGATCTTTTGATCTTTCTATTCATCAAAGAATCCTGCAAATTAAATAATAAATAATTAATAATTTATATGTATTATAAAAACAAAATTAATTAATTATTATTAATATTAATAATAATAATAATAATAAACAGTGTTTCTTGAGCAGCATATCAGCATGTTAGAATGATTTCTAAAGAACTGTGTGACACTGAAGTCTGGTGTAATGATGCTGAAAATTTATCTTTGATCACAGGGATAAATTACACTTTAAAATATATTTAAATAGAAAGCAGTTATTTTAAATAGTTACTGTTTATTAATGTTTATGCTATATTTTGGATCAAATAAATGCAAGCTTGGTGAGCAGAACAGAATTCTTAAAAAAAAAAAAAAAAAAAAAATTGATCAAAAACCTTTGACTAGTAGTGTAATTAAATAGAAAACAATTATTTTAAATTGTAATTATATTTTGCAATATGACTGTTTTACCATATTTGATCGCTTAATTACAGCCTTAGTAAGCAAGAGAAACTTCTTTCAAAGACTCACTGACTTCAAACTTTTGAGTGGTAGTGTAAATATATAAATATAAAATATAAAACAAAAAATGTATAGAAAAATAAACTACAACCATCAGAATTGTTGTTAAAACAAAGCAAAGCAGAGTCACTACCTCAAAACCTTATCAGCAGTGGGCAGAAAAAGTCAGCTGGACAAGAATAACAAGCATGCAGACCGAAAATGAAACTCTTCTTTTTTTGTTCTTGTAAAAGGAAGCGCAAAAAAAAGTTTGTTGTTAAATCTGTGATTTGAAAAGCTTCCTGCACTTGAACCTGAAGTCCTGTTTACAGAATCAAATGATCTTTCCTGATGTTTGATGTGTGTGTGTACGCAGGGAAAATCATCTCTATTGAGACGAGTGCTCTGAGGGCCACAGGCCGACCAGGTTGGGAGGACCTGGTCAGGAAGTGCATCTATGCATTCTTCCAGCCTCAGGGCAATGAGCCCTCCCATGCCAAGAAGCTGCTTCACGAGGGTGAGCGCTTTCACCTCTATTAAAGCCGTTTTGAGTAGTACTTGACATTTTAAAGCAGTTATGATCTGACCTTGCATTTCTTTACTTTATGATTTATTTGATGATTTACACTCACATTTTGTTTCATACTTTTGGTATGCCAATGTAACCAACATGGCTGCAGCCAATAATTATTTTGATAACTGATCACTGAAAAATATTTGCGTGCAATTGTAGTTAGCAAATGAGCCTTGGTGTTGCTTTGATATTTGTAAATATGGTAATTTTATGCTCTGTGTATGTGTGTTGACAGTGATGACCCACGGCACGGCCATCAGTCCTCTGTACCATTTCACACTCAATGACGGGACGTCCCTCAGTGCGCAGACACGCTGCAAATTCTGCTGCCCCCCAAACCCAGATGTACAGCCCTTCATCATGGGCATTCACACTATAGACAGGTAGCTGATGATGTCCTTTGTATTTATATGAGCATATCACGCAATGATGACTTTTGCGTCGCATATATATGACCCCGGACCACAAAACCAGTCATAAGGGTCAATGTTTTTACAATTTTTGTTTGTTGGGATAGGACAGTATTTGGCCGAGATACAACTATTTAAATATCTGGAATCTGAGGGTGCAAAAAAATTAAAATGTTGAGAAAATCGCCTTTAAAGTTGTTCAAATAAAGTTCTTAGCAATGCATATTACCAATCAAAAAAGTTTTGATATATTTACGGTAGGAAATTTGCAAAATATCTTCATGGAACATGATCATTGCTTAAAGGAGAAGTTCGCTTCCAGAACAAAAATTTACAGATAATTAATTCTCACCCCCTTGTCATACAAGATGTTCATGTCTTTCTTTCTTCAGTAAAGAAATTGTTTTTTAAGGAAAACATTTCAGGATATTTCAGATTCTGTGGTGCCCACGAGTTTGAACTTCCAAAATGCAGTTTAAATGCAGCTTCAAAGGGCTCTAAATGATCCCAGCTGAACAAGAAGGGTTTTATCTAGAGAAACGACGGGTTATTTTCTAAAAGACAATTTATATACTTGTTAACCTCAAATGCTCGCCTTGTCTAGCTCTGTGTGAACTTTGTGTATTCCGGTTCAAGACAGTTAGGGTAGGTCAAAAAAACTCCCATCTCATTTTCTTCTCCAACTTCAAAATCATCCTACATCTTTGTTTTAAATTTTTTTGTAAAGGCCGTTTGACCTTCTTTGCACGTTCACTTTGTAAACACTGGGTCGGTACTTCTGCAACGATTTTGAAATTGGAGGAGAGTTTTTCGACCTACTCTAAATGTCTTGAACCAGAATACACGAGACAAGGCGAGCATTTGAGATTAAAAAGTATATAAATTGTCTTTTAGAAATTAACCGATAATTTCACTAGATAAGACCAATCTTCCTTGGGCTGGGATCATTTAGAGCCCTTTGAAGCTGCATTTAAACTGCATTTTGGAAGTTCAAACTTGCGGGCTCCATTGAAGTCTACTATATGGAGAGCAATTTTGAAAAAACAGAATTTCTTTACGACTGAAGAAAGAAAGACATGAACATCTTGGGGTAAATGATCTGTAAATTTTTGTTCTGGAAGTGAACTTCTCCTTTAATATCCCAATGATTTTTGGCATAAAATACAAATTGACCGGTTTTGTGGTCCAGGGTAATGTGTATATATATTTTTGTGTGTTTTAGGGAACACAACACTGCTAGCTCTCAGGAAAACACTACCCCCAGCCTTCCGTCTCCTGCTGCCCCACCTTCCCGCTCACCCGCCCTGCAGCCCTCCAGTGACCTCAGCCTCCATCTCAACAACAGCAATGGCACCTGTGCCACTCCTGGACCCCCTACACCCACTCCACCAGGCTACCTGACGCCCAGCCGCGTTGGGCCCTCCCAGCAGGTCAGCAGCCCCTCTCCACTTGGCAGCCCTCTCACAGCCACCCCTACCTCATTCATGTCGCCTCGACCTCCACGGGGCAGCCCGGGCCTGGCCAGCAGCCCACGCGTGCCGGGCCATCCTTTTTCCCCCTCGGCGCCCGGCATCCACTCACCCGCTGGCGGACTGACCAGGCAGCAATCTGGCGGCGACAGTGTCAGTTTTTCTCTCCCCTCTCCCTTACCCCCCAGACAGACTCCGACCCCCAGCAGCTCCCCGGCACGTCAGCCCCCGGCCAAACCGCCGGAAGCGTCCGCTGATGAGCCTAAGGCCGCTGCGGCAGGCAACCCCAAACTTAACCAGCTCTTGGACGGTGCGTCCGAGCATGACTCCCAAGCCCGTCCCACACCCGTGGCCCAGTGTCCAGCTTCTCACAGCAGTCTGACTGAGCGGCATAAGATTCTGCACCGCCTGCTCCAGGACAGCAGCCCTGCAGATGCGGGCAAGGAGCCCGACATCAAGAAGGAGCCTCCTACCAGTCCCAATGCGGCCTTGCTAGCACAAAGACATGGGAAGGAGCCCCAGGACCACCAGCTGCTACGCTTCCTGCTGGATACGGATGAAAAGGACCTGGAGGATTTGCCACCTCCGGCCGTCCTCAGCCTCCATACGGTCAAGGTGAAGGCAGAGAAGAAAGGGAGCAGAGAGAACGTGCCCTGTGGCGCTGCTGCTGGCACCAACACCGTGTCTGCAGTCGCTTGCTCGCCTCAATCCAGTGACAAGCCCAGCCCGGTATTTACATCCTTATTTCCATTATTTGTACTTAAAAGGGATAGTTCACCCAAAAATGAAAAAGACCCACCCTCATGTCGTTCCAAACCTGTAAGACGTTCATCTTCAGAACACAAATTAAGATATTTTTGATGAAATCTGAGAGCTCTTTGACCCTGCATAGACAGCAACACAACTACCACGTTCAAGGCCCAGAAATGTAGTAAAGACATTGTTAAAATAGTCCATGTGACATCAGTGGATCAACCGTAATGTTATTAAGAATACTTTTTGTGCAAAAGAAAACAAAAATAGCTATTAATAGTATTCTCGTAGCTTCATAACATTACAGTTATATTACAGTTACATTTTAAAGATGTCTTACTACCTTTCTGGGCCTTGAATGTGTCAGTTTTTTTGAAAGAAGCTCCTTCTGCCTAGTCTGTATCTATTTGATTAAAATACAGTAAAACAGTAATATTGTAAAATATTATTACAATTTAAGGAGCTGTTTTTTATTTGAATATATTTTTATATTTATTCCTGAGATGGCAAAGAAAAAAATCCAGCAGCAATTACTCCAGTATTCAGTGTCACATGATCTTTCAGAATGCACTCTAACATGCCAAAATATATTTGGTACTCAAGAAACATTTTTTTGTTATTTTAAAGATTTCTTGCTGCTTTGTAGAAACCGTAATCTTTTAGTAATTCACCGTAATCATTTTTTCCAGGATTCTTCGATTAACAGAATATCCAGAAGAACAGCATTTTTTTTTTTACTTGAAATAGTTTTTTTTTTTTTTTTTTTTGTATCATTATAAATGTCTTTACTTTCACTTTTGATCAATTTAATGCATATTTGCTGAAGAGTATTAATTTCTATTAAGAAAAAAGAAAAATACTGACCCCTTTACTCCTGAGCTTTTGAAAATCTGGCATCAAATAGGATGTTTGGCTGATTGGAAATATTCTATTTTGGCAATTCACTGCTTCTCTGGCCATCAGTATTAATCTCAGCAGCAGAATTACTGTTTTTTTTTTAATAATAGTTCTTTTTTATTTCATAAATTCTAATGAGAATGAGGTGAAAAATGCACATTATGACAATACTTCAACAATTTTAATTAAAAAATTTTGAAGACAGAGTAAAGAATTCACAGCATTGTATTACAATAGTGTAGGTATTATAATGTTATTTAGGAAAGTTCAGGTTTTCACAACAAGGTCATTTTTCAGACATTTTTGTTAAATGTTGATACATGTTCTAAATGAATTTTAAAAAGTTTTATATAATTTGTTTGCACTTTATCCTTGAGTAAATTTCGATTTTAATTGCCATTTTTGTCAGAGTAGAAATGACTAAAATGAATGATTATGACATGGTGAAATATTACAGTGGTGGCCAAAATTATTAAAACACTAGTATTTTCATCAGCTAAAAGTGGTTTTAAGTCAGTTATTTCTATCTATTGTTGTAGTGTGTCAGTAGGAAATATCGGTTTACATTTTTTAAACATTCATTTTGCCATTATTTGTAATAATCCAGTGAGATTTTTGTTTGCACAAGCAGTCTAACAACAGATAGTTCTCCACACAGAGATCTGATCTCATCATCATCCAGTCTATCTTGAATGACATGAAGAAACAGAACAAAATGAGACAAACTAAATCCAGAAGAACTGTAGCAACATCTCCAAGATGCTTCAAGAAACCTACCTGCAAAGCTACAGTACTGTTAAAAGGTTTTAGGCACAATGCTGTAAAATGAGGATGTTCTCAAAAATAATGTCATAAATAGATTTTCTTTATCAATGAACTTCTATTAACTAAATTAAATCAACATTTGGTGTGACCATCCTTTGCGTTGAAAGCAGCTTTTGCCCTAGGTGCATTTGTGCACAGTTTTTCAGGTATCTTTTCAGGTAGTTCTTGAATCATCTTGGAGATGTTGCCACAGTTCCTCTGGATTTAGTCTGTCTCAGTTTGTTATGTTTCTTCATGTCATTCCAGACAGACTAGATGATGATAAAATCAGATCTCTCTCTCTCTCTTTCCAAAACTCTGATGTCTTCACATCCGTTGGTAGTCGCTGCATTGCGTCAAACTTTTCTCACTTTTGTGGCTGGACATGCCCACATCTCATCATTCATGTCACAGGAAATCTCTCTCAGTCTTTCATGAAAATAAATTCAAGGTTTATTGTGAACTTAAGCGTGAATATTAATAATATATTTTGCAGGCCTTGCTCTTGCTGTGTTCACTCTATTACTGTGTTCTTAAACTGTCAAACCCATGTGTTGATTTGAGGCAGTCACGTGTGGACTCTGACTTTCTTGTGCTCTGATGACCTTTGGTCTCATTTCCACTCCACCGCTGTGTGTGTTTACATGAGTAGCAGTTTCCCAGTACCGATCTGGACACTTTGAACCAGCTCTTGCCCACTTTGAGAAGCTCTGTGGGAGGTAAAGCAGTCGAGGAGCAAGTGCTCGTCCAGCCCAATGAGGACAACCTTTCCATCGGGTTGAATGTGAAAAGAGAGTCACCAGGAACATCAAATCAAGGTGAAGCCCGTTCCACTGGAGTTATGAAAAAAATCATAAGATTTAATTTATCTAAAGTTCTGCTTTTTCTTCCACCCACCTCCTTCTGTAGCATTCCCTGATGGATCAAACCTTTCAAATCAGTCTTCGTTTGAGTTCTGTGACCCCTCCACACCAAACCAGGGTCAGGTGCCGGATCTTGGGCAGACAGACCCGTTTCAGCCACCCAAGGAGAGCAGCAGCCCCTTTGCCAATCCAACCAGCCTCAACTCTTTCAACACCAACACAGGTTCAGGATTGAATGTGTCACAATGTTTGAAAACAGTTTGATTATTAAACGAAGCAGAGAAGTTAGACTGTTAACAATTTTTTTTTTCCCCCTTTGATTCAGGTCTGGCCAAGCTGGAGCTTCCTGAGTCCCAGCAGTTCCAGTCCTTATCCTTGGTTGAACCAATGACCTTCGATAGCAGCTTGGGCAACCAGACACAGGCCCCTCTATCCTCTCCTCAAGAGTGAGTGCTTGTGAATGTCATACAGTAATTCTTGATCTAATCAGGAATGAACAAAAAAATTATTAGTATAATAATAATAGTAAATTAAGTTATATTTTACTGAAACCTCTTGCTTCTGTCCATTTTTCATGCGTTGTATACTAGGGATGTAACGGCATTATCAATTTATAGCAAAACTGTCTCAATATCATTGTGGTCACATGACATTGTGGTCACACTTCTGGGAAAAAAAGTGTAGTTTTTAAAATGTATTTAAACTTCTTATTCTAACATAAAATTCCTTTAACGTTGTGTCTTGGGCTGTTATGCTTTGACACAGTATCTGTCAAACAAACTAACACCAAAAGCACAATATGACTTAATCCCTTCCTCAAGTCTGTTTTCGCTGTGCGTTTCAAAGCACACGTCGTGTTTTTGGTGTTTTCCACGGCTCAGAACGGCTCAGTTCACAGTGGATGCAGTGAACTTGTTTATTGCCTGTGCTCTGAGTTTAGTGCGCATTTGGAAATGCATCGGCCACCAGTTACGCTTTATTTTTGTGACAGTGTTTCACTAGATTTGTAGTGAGATGCATGTTTGTAAGCCTGTTTCCACTGAAGTTAGAGTTTTCTGTCAAAATAAAAGCTCCAGTGCCGTTTCTGTCAAAATAAAAGCTTAAAAGTGCTGTATGAATTAGTTTAAATGAGTAGCGTTACTACAGTCCAAATTTGAAATATAATTTTCAAGTGTAGAAATTAGGAAAGAAGTATTGTGTTTTCCCTACTGTAGTGTAAAGCAAAAATAATATACCAAATGAAAAAAAAAATGAAAACTTCATTTTTTATTTTTCAATGCAATTGAATGAATGAATGAGAGCATTTATATAGCGCTTTCATCGTGTATTGCCATACACCCAAAGCGCTTTACAATCATATGGGAGGATCTCTCCTCACCCACCACCAGTGTGCAGCATCCACATGGATGATGCAACGGCTGCCACAGGACAACGGCGCCAGTGCGCTCACCACACACCAACTACAGGTGGTGATAGAGCCAATTCAAATGAATGGGGATTATTACTAGGCCATAATTGACAAAGGCCGGAGGAGGGAGTTTGGCCAGGACACCGGGGATACACCTCTACTCTTTACGAGAAGTGCCATGGGATTTTTAATGACCACAGAGAGTCAGGTCCTCAGTTTAACATCTCATCCGAAGTACGGTGCTTTTTACAGTATAGTGTCCCCGTCACTATACTGTGGCATTAGGACCCACATAGACCACAGGGTGAGCACCCCCTGCTGGCCTCACTAACACCTCTTCCAACAGCACCCTAGTTTTCCCAGGAGGTCTACCATCCAGGTGCTGACCAGGCTCAGCCCTGCTTAGCTTCAGTGGGCAACCTGCAAGAGCTGCAGGGTGATATGGCTGTGATATGGCCATAATTGTTTTACAAAATATGGCTATTACTGTCATCGTTGTTATTATTACTATTATCATATTCTAATTTGTTCCTAAAACACCAGTGTGAATGTAATTTAGGCTGAGACAGCATACCACAGCTAGAAAGATGGTTGAGTTGATAAATGGTTGATAAAATTCAGATACAAGTAAATTCACTTACTTTTTTCTGACTTAAGTTTTGTTATTTAAGAACAATGGTTGGGGCTCTTAAGTTTGAACTCTCAAAGTGCATTAGAATAATTTAACTTTAAAATGTACATTTTTCATTTTTTTCCAAGTCTTCATTTGTCTTTTTTTTCAAAACTACTGATTTTGTTTAATTAGAACAAAGTCGCAATGTTATAATAGTAATATTTGTGTTTTTACAGTATTATTATATTTAATTAGACTTTTATTTTCATTTTTCTTTTTAATTTAAGTTTTAGTAATTTTGTACTGTGTCTGTATTATGTTTATTAATTTTTTTTTTTTTAAATATTTCTATTTAGCTTAATTTTAGTTTTAGTTTTACATTTGTGTTTACATGTGTTGGGAACATTCAAGTAAATTATCTGTTATTAAAGGGATAGTTCACCCAAAAATAAAAAAATCTGGTTATTAATTACTCACCCTCTTGTCATTCCAAACCTGTGAGACCTTTGTTCATCTTTGGAACACAAATTAAGAAAATTTAGATGAAATCCAGGAGTTTCTGAGCCTGCATAGACATTCAGTGCCCAGAAAGGTAGAAAGGACATAGTTAAAATAGTTGATGTGGCATCAGTGGTTCAACCTTAATTTTATGGTGCTTTCTTGAACGCATGTCAAAGATTGACACAGAAGAGAAGAAATTGTTGAATAAAGTCGTTATTTTTGTTTTCTTTGCACACTAAAAGTGTTTTTGTAGCTTCATAACATTAAGGTGGAACCACTGATGTCACGTGGACTTTTTTTAACAATGTCTTTACTACCTTTCTGGTCCTTGAACGTGATAGTTGCGCTACTGTCTATACAGGGTCAGAAAGCTGTTGGATTTCATCAAAAATATCTTAATTTGTGTTCCGAAGATGAACGAATCTCTTACAGGTTTGACATCAGGGTAAGTAATTAATGCTAGAATTAAAATTTTTGGGTAAACCATCCCTTTAAACTCACTGTGTAAGTGTTATTTTATGAACTATTAGCAGGTGCAAATGTTTTGTCTTGTCTCTCAAGAATCGATAGAAATATTTACATTTCCAGTCGCAATTACTGCTATAAACATTCATGAGTAACAGGGAAGCAGATGTGCACTTTCACCCAAATTCTTCTTATCTGCCAAATCAGTTAACTGTGCAACTTGACAGAACTGTCATCATAGACTGCCTCTGTCATTTCGTTTCTTCGCTCTGAGCAGGCAGTGTGTTCCGTGTCCGCTGGATGAGATGCTGTGTCCGCCCACCACTCCCGAGGGTTGCAATGACGAGAAGGCCCTGCTGGAGCAGCTGGTCACTTTCTTGAGCCGCACTGACGAGAGTGAGTTGGCCGAGCTGGACAGAGCGTTGGGCATCGACAAGATCGTTCAAGTTAGTATTGTAAGAAATGCATTCATCTCATGCCCTTTACGGTGTGTCCGAATGTTGACCGGTTTACTCTCTTACCTACAGAGTGGCTGCCTCGAACCCGTCACCCAGACCTTTCCTCAGTCTCAGCCTCCAACACCTGTACCCATGGACCCCAAGCTGCCCAGCTACCCCTCTCAGTTCCCCACCTCACCCTCACAGTTTCCTGCTGAGATGGGCACAGCACAGGGCATGAGTTTCGGGGCCCCACGGATGGCGTTTCCAGGCAACGTGGGCATGACGGTGAGGCCCGGCATGAATCGAGCTCCTGGTGTGCCCAACCAGCTGCGGCTACCTCCCAACCAGCTGAGACTCCAGCTCCAGCAACGTTTGCAAGGCCCACAGCAGGTAGAGCTCCAGCTTTCAGTTTATTGTGTAATAATAAATGTGATCGCACAACTTCTAAATCCCCCTTTTGGATTTTCTTGCGCTGTGTAACGGCTCCAGTGAATGCTTTAGATTTCACCCTTTCGAATAACATGCTGTGGAACTAACCTATTCTTTTGTGGACTGCAGCTGCTGAGCGAACGCGTGATTAGTTGCACTTGTTTAGTGGTGATATATCTCCTCTCTCCATCAGCTCCAGAACAGGCTTGCGGCCATGGGCCAGTTCCCACAAGGGGGGCATGTTGCCATGGGGATGCGTCAGGGCATGCAGCAGCCTCAGATGCCCTCTCAGGTTAGCGTCACATGCATCGAGACAAATTATGAATGTCATTTATAGGGATGCAAGCATTTGCTCCGACAATGGTTTGATTTGATTAAGATTGTTTATCTCAGATTTGAATCTTGGCCACAATTTGGTTTAATTTGATTAGTTTTCGTATGCTTCATAATTATTTATATCTATATATATTTTTATATATACTGATGATATAACCAATGCTTTTTGTTTGTTTGTTTGTTTTAAAGCTAAATTATACATATATTATTTTTTTATAAATATTCTGAAGGACACAATCATTGATAGAATTTTTCATTTTTTATTTAATCATTTGTAGTTTATACCTTTATATATTTTATATTTTAATACAAATCTAATTATTATTAATAGTAGTAATAGTGGTAATAGTAGTAGTATTATAAATAAGCTGGTTAGTAGTATTTATTAATAAAAAATTATTTGTGCGTGTGAGCGAGAGAGGAACATAATTTTTCTTTATTTTTAGTATATTGTTTATGTTGATATATTTGAAATAACTTAAGTGATGCATGTTATCATTATTATAGTTTTGGTGTGGTTTATAATTTATTTAATATACTGATGATGCAACCATTGTTTATTGTTTGTTTGGTTGTTTTAAAGCTGAATTATACATATTATTTTGAATAAATATTCTGAAGACACATATATTGATAGTATTATTGAAGTTATTAGTAGTATTATTAATAATTAGTAATTATAATTATTTTAATAATAATTAGTAATTATTATTAAAATTATATATGGTTTGTACATTTTACATGTTTCATATTTTAATGAAAATCTAAATGTTGTTATTATTATTAATTATTATGAATAAGCTGGTAGTATTATTTATTAATAAAATTATTTCTTAATCATTTTCTTTATTTTTATATATTATATTGATATATTTGTAATAACTTAAGTGATACATATTATTATTATTATTATTATTATTATTATTATTATTATTATTATTATTATTATTATTATTATAGTTATTTAGTTTTGATATGGTTCATAAGTTTTTTAGTATACTGCGAATGCAACCATTGCATTTTGTTTGTTTATTTATAAACAAACTATAGTTTATAGTTTTACATTTAAATCTACATTTTATTATTATTATTAATTATAAATAAGCTGGTAGTATTATTTATTAATAAAATTATTTATTAAACATTTTTCTTTATTTTTATATATTATGTTGATATATTTGTAATAACTTAAGTGATACATACATATTATTGTTATTATTATTATTATTATTGTTGTTATTGTTGTTGTTATTATTAATTATAGTTTAGTTTTGATATATTTTTAACAACTTAAGTAATACATACATATTGTTATTATTATTATTATTATTATTATTATTATTATTATTATTTACTTTTGATATGTTCATATTTTTTAATGTACTGCAAATTCAACCATTGCTTATTGTTTATATAGTTTATACATTTAAATGTTTCATATTTTAATAAAAATCTATATGTTGTTATTATTATTATTATTATTTATTATTATAAATAAGTTGGTAGTATTATTTATTAATAAAATTATTTATTAATAATTTTTCTTTAAGTTTATGTTGTTACATTTGTAATAACCTAAGTGAGACATTATTATTATTATTGTTATTATTAATGTATTATATGGATTATTAATATTAATGTACAGATTTATATATTAAATAAATAATTTTTCTAACATATTTTATGTATTAATACAAAAGTTGTGCTTTGGGACATAATGGATAGTATACATTTACAAGAAAATGTGTTTTGTTTAAAAATGTAAACATTATTATTATTATAATTATTCTTGTTGTACAGAAGATATTTTCTTTGTCAAATTGATTCATCTGTGCATTTTTACTTTCACAATCATTGTTTGTATTTCTGTATGTGACTGTGAATGAAACGTAAATCTCTGTCTTCTCTCTCACAGCCTCCGCTCAACGCTCAGATGATGGCCCAGCGGCAACGGGAGCTTTATAGTTTCCAGCACCGCCAGCGGCAGCTTCTGCAGCAGAAGGTCATGCTGATGAGGCAGGGGATGAACACAGGACCTCTGGGCGCTCAGCGAGTTCCTAAAGGCCCCCAGCAGCAACAGCCTCCACAGCAGCAGCAGTTCGGCTTTCCTCCAGGCTACAATGCCGTGCCTGGAAACACCCCTACCTCCCCGAGCCATTTTAACCCCATGGGAGGACCTCTGGACCCCAAGCTGCCTGCCAGGGGAGGCATGGGAAACCAAGGCATTATGGGAGGCATTCAAGGGCAGTTTGGGGGGCCTGTGAACACTCCTGTTCAGCAGGGGCTTTTCCAGCAATTTGGGGGGTCTGGTAAGTCATTTGCAAGCTACTAATTTATCATCACCCTGGTTATATTAATAAAAAGCAAATGTAAAAGAGCCAGTGTTCAACTTGTCTCTCACAGGCATGATCCAGCAAGCAGATCCATCCTTCGCTCCTGAGCTTAGTCCGACCAGCCCCCTGCTTTCACCTCAGAACTCCACCTCACAGAGTCCTTTGCTCCAGCAAGCGCAGCCTCCACCTGGTTATCAGTCACCTGACATAAAGAACTGGCAGCAAGGGGGCATGGCCAACAACAGGTATGGTGTTTGATATCAGTCTCCAAAAGGTCACAAAACTGTATGCCGGTCCGTGGTTTTGATGTGTGTTCATCGTTATTTAAACCTTTTCGTTTTGTTTTGTGTCAGTATGTATAACCAGGCAGGCCAGCCTGTCTCTCAGAGCTTTGGGCAGCAAGGCGTGTATAACAACATGAGCATCACCGTGTCAATGGCGGGAGGGTCAGGAGCGGTGAGCACTCTACCTCCTATTGGACCATCTGTCGGCATGGGCAACAATAACCTTGGCAACGTCACTTCAATGTGTAACGATCAGGTAAGATGGCCACTGGTTATTTATTGAGATATCTTAATGGGATAGTTCAAAGAAAAATGAAAAAACAGTCTTCATTTACTCACCCTCATGTCATTTTTAAACCTGTGCCTGTGTAACTTTTTTCCTCCTGTGGAAAAGAGTAAAGAAACATTTTAATTTAATTTAACATAAATTTTAATTTAATTTAATTTAATTTTAAATTTAAATTAAATTAGTAATAATTTTGTATCATTTAATCATTTTAATAATAATTAAATTTATGAATAACCTACTGTATAATTTGAGTAATTTTGATCATCATAATATGTCTTCATAGTTTTATTTTTAGTTTATTTAGAAATGTTGTCAACAAGGTGAAGTAGAATGTTAATAAAGTAAGTTTATTTTTTATGTTTTATTTTATTTTCAGTCCATGTTTATTTTTTTCCAAGTAATGAAAATGTTTTTTTTTTTTTTTTTAATGATTTTAGTTGATAATAGCACTGTATACTACCATTAAAAAGTTTGGGATTTGAAAATTTTTTTTAATGTAAAGGCAGCATTTATTTGACCAAAAATATAGTAAAACAGTAATATTATGAAATATAATTACAATTTAAATACCATTAAATAGCAGTATTCTATTTCAATATATGTCCTTTATTCCTGTAATGACAAAGCTGAATTTTCAACGGCCATTAAAACAGCATTCAGTGTCACATGATCCTTACTTTAATATGTTGATTTGGTGCTTTAAAATAAAATAAAATAAAATAAAATAAATAAAAAGTTATTATTATTAGTGTTTGAAACTGTTGTGCTGCTTAATATTTTTGTGGAAACAATAACACATTTTTTCAGGATTCTTTGATGAATAGAAGGTTAAAAAGAACAGTAATATTTTAAATGTTAACTGTCAGTTTTTTCCATTTAATAAATCCTTGCTGAACAAAAGTTTTAATTTCTTTCAAATATTTTTGAGCAATATGTGACACATTTTGATCAGGATTCTTTGATAATTAAAAGGTTAAAAAGAATAACTTTTTTAAGTAATCTTTTGTAATATTATAAATGTTAACCGTCAGTTTTATTCAATTTAATTCATCCTTGCTGAAAAAAAAAGTATTAATTTACTTCAAATATTTCTGTGCAATCCATGACACGTTTTTTTTTTCAGGATTCTTTGATGAATAGAAAGTTAAAAAGAGCATAAAAAAAATAATCTTTTGTGATATTATAAATGTTAACTGTCAGTTTTGTTCAATTTAATGCATCCTTGCTGAATAAAAATATGAATTTCTTTCAAATATTTTTGTGCAATCAATGACATTTTTTTTCAGGGTTTTTTGATGAATAGAAAGTTCAAAAGAACAGCTTTTTTTTAAGTATTTTTTTTTAAATATAATAAATGTTAACTCTCAGTTTTGATCAATTTAATGCATCCTTGCTGAATAAAAGTATTAATTTCTTTCAATTATTTTTGTGCAAACTTTTTTTCAGGATTCTTTGAATAGAAAGTTAAAAAGAAAAAAAATAAATAAATAAATATATATATATATATATATATATATATATAATATATATATATATATATATATATATAAAAGTACAGTGTTTATTCAAAATATAAATATTTTATAACAATGTAGATTATTTATTATTAACTTTTAATAAACTTTTAATTATTAACTTAATACATCCTTGGTGAATAAAAGTATTAATTTCTTATATATATATATATATATACACTACCGTTCAAAAGTTTGGGGTCAGTAAGACTTGTAATAGTCTTTAAAGTAGTCTCTTATGCTCATCAAGGCTGCATTTATTTGATTAAAAATATAGAAAAAAAAACAGTAATATTGCAAAATGTTTTTACAATATAAAATAATGTTTTTTATTTTAACATACTTTAAAATAGAATTTATTCCTGTGACGAAAAGCTGAATTTTTATCAGCTGTTACTCTAGTCTTAAGTGTCACATGATCCTTCAGAAATCATTCTAATATGCGGATTTATTATTAGAATGATCAATGTTGGATAATATCAACAGTTGTGCTGCCAAATATTTTTTGGAACCTGTAATTTTTTTTTTTCAGGATTCTTTCATGAATAACAAGTTTAAAAAGTACAGTGTTTATTCAAAATATAAATATTTTATAACAATGTAAATTATTTATTATTAACTTTTAATAAACTTTTAATTATTAACTTAATACATCCTTGGTGAATAAAAGTATTAATTTCTTAAAAAAAAAAAAAAAAAGAAAAGAAACAATAAAAATGTACTGACCCCAAACTTTTGAACGGTAGTGTATAACACTCTTTTTTTTTTCTTAGTAGTATTATATTTGTTAATTGTCAATTTTGTTCAATTTAATGCATCCTTGCTGAATAAAAATCTTAATTTCTTTCAAAAAACTCATACATGACGGTCTCTCCCTTTTCAGGTACAGCAGGTTCAGGTGTTCGCTGATGTCCAGTGCACGGTAAACCTGGTGGGCAGTGACTCCTACCTTAACCAGTCGGGGCCCATCGGGTCCCAGAAGGGCCCGAGCGGACCCCCCACAGCCCAGTCTCAGCAGAAGAGCCTCCTCCAGCAGCTCCTGACCGAGTGAGCCGTCTGCCCACCGTGTCTGCCAGAGGACTGTCTCCACATGTAGAGATTTTTATTCTTCACCTTTGGTTTCTATACAGTATATCTGCAGGGTCGGTGTCTGGGCCCAGGCTTGTGAGGTTTCATAGCCGTTCGACAAAGCGCTCATTCCTGGTCACCTTTTTAAACGTTAAAAGTTTCCGGAAAGGAGAAAAGATCACGTTCCAGAATTTGCCAAGTCTGTAAAAAACGAAAAAAAAAAACACAAAAAAACAAGGACCTGCTGCTTCAGCCAGCTACACGTCCTGTCGGTCAGGCCAACGTTGCAGTGCTTCTTGGAGAGCAGCGCAGCAGCTGAGCTCGGATTGGTCGGGATCGGAAACTGGGGCAGGCTGTGTTGCTACGTTCATGGTATATTGCTCAGTTTCAGCTGGATCTGTGACTGATAGGCTCTCCTCAGCAGTGCCTGATGATGGGAGGAATTTCCCACCTCTTTTTATTTGTTGGTCTGTTCTGTTTGTTGTCATTTAACTTTTTTTTTTTTTTTTGTTTGTTTTGGGTTCGTTTGTTTTTCTCTGTTGTCATTTTCAGAACAAGCATCGCCAGGATGGGAGACTGCTCTGTAGTGCGTATCCGTCTGCCGCAGGCTTTCCTGGCTACACTGTTTTGAAACAGCAGACGTTTTTTAACAATGTCCTACACATTTCCCCCCTCAGCAGCTGTGAATACGAGCCACTTAGGGTCAACTCAGCCTATCAGTGTTGTTTGCGGCGACGTGTTGTGCAGGTTGGTATTATTGTACAGCACAAACGGACAAAGTTGGGACAAGCTCACACTTTGTAATTTCCTTTCAAAACAGAAACATCAAATTACAGGCAACGCACCAGTTCCTTTTTAACGGCTTTGAGAATCTGTCTTCGTTATTTTCAAAAGTAATCATCCACGGGGGTCTCGCGCGCTCTCGCACGTCACGACGCGAGAGACTCCAGTTTTTTCGATTGCTATTGGTTATCGAACACCCCGATAAATGTTACAAACCCTCTGTTGCAAAAATGTAGATTGTACATTGATTTTCACTACACAGTTTCAAGGATGCTTCTCAAAAACACAGGTGCTCTCTCCCGACTAGAGGAGCGAGGTGTTGTTTCGCGCAACGTCCGCACCGTCGGCTGCATTCTCCAGCTCTTTGACTGCTCATGAGACTACTGTTGCCCAGTCAGACACTGTTCATCAGCATTATCCTTTGTTCATTTACCTACTAGTCACCCTTGATTGATTCGAACCTAAACATCAAGATGTCAAATTGACACGGCCACAAAATCCGAAAACGCGGCGCATGCGCGACCGTCTCCCCCTCGCGTATTTTCGTTCTCCTTCAACAGTGTTCTTTGGTTCGTGGAGTTTAAGTGCCGTGTCTTTGTGCGTATGCTCTGTATACAAAGAATGGCTCTTTTTCTCCAACGCTACACCAGCTTAGATCGTCCTTACACGGGAAAAAATGTTCAAGCAGATTCTCATTCGTCTACGAAATTCAGCCGGGTTGAGATCGAGCCACTTTTTGCTATATATTAATGTACATAGACATTACAAAAAGCGTAATGAATTGACATTATAAGTCGGTCTGTGTTTTTGGCTCACCTGAAAAGAGAAAAACGCAGACGCTATCGTAATTAATCATTTCTGCCCTCCTCTTTGGGGAACAGGCATTCCTGTATAGATAAAATGGTTTTTACGCAGTGGTTAAGATTCATTTAATGAACCCTACCTGTCATCACTACCGTGTTTATGCCAAATATACCAAACTAGCAAACAGCGCCTATTAATAATGTTTTTATCGTTTCTCGTTTATAACGGCTCTCACAGACAGTACAAAACATCAAGGTACAATAGAACTATTCAGAACCTGGATTATCAAAGTATTGTGTATATAACAGATAAATGTGAATATGTATCTGTTCAGAATCAACAAAATGTAGTGCTCCGAGTTTGTGGTAATAACTACTTGCTTCCATTTTGTTTTGTTTATTTTATTTTATTTTTATTTTTTTTTGTTGAGATGTGTATGGCTGTCTGAAAGCGTGTATGTGTGTGATTAATACTGTATATCTGGTGTTTAAAATGGAAAAACAAGACAAATGTCCTGATTTTAATTTTTTTTTCTTTCTTTCTTCCTATCTTTTTTGAAATACCTGCAACTTTTCCTGTGGGTGTTGAGATTGCTCTATATGTGAGAATGGTTTAGCGACTGCTGAATGTGACTTTGCTGAGGGAGAAGCAGCATGGACTGGCTTTTGTACGGGTTAATTTAAAAAAAAAAGGCCATATTATTTAATTTCTCTGTTGTCAAAGTTTAAACAGCTCTGACAAAGTGGAACCTTGGTTTGAGAACGGCGCCGGCCTGTCGTAGTGGGGGTTTCGTCAACTGCCTGATGTAGTTTTTGCCATGTGTAAACGCTCTTAAGAACGCAAATATGACCAAAGCTTCAAGATACTAAAAGATCCATATCATATGCAAGGTTCATGCAATTGGACAAATGTAGCATTGAGTTTTTTCCTGAATAGGCGTCCCGTATCCAGTCACGTTTATAACACTACCGTTTGGTCTGACATTGTTCCCCTAGACGTTCCGCAGTCTCGATCTACCGAACATGCAAATGCCTCCTCGGGAGGAACTTAAGTCACTGTTTTCAGGAAGACCGATTTCTAACCGCTAGCTATGCACCTTCAGAGGTTAAATGACACTCAACTGACACTCGAAACATGGATTATTGCTTTGAATGCAGTATTCTAGCAATGCATGCTGACTAGTATCTCCTGTTTTTCCTCTATTTTGTTTTTTAACTCAAGGATACAGTTCGAAACGAGTGGTTTTGAGCTAAAAACGAGAACACCGTACTGATGCAACTACACTTGGATATTTGACTTTATTTAGCTGGATTCTTTATACCAAATTTGAGGTGCCTCTTGTACATATTTTCAGCATAGAGGACTGCTCCTCAGCGTTTGATGAACGTTTTCTTGTTTATGAGGATTTTCTTATACTGACCTTTGTAAGACTTTTGCTGTATTTTACATGACGTTTTTTACTAAAAACCTAAATGTACCAGGAACTTGCAAGGAATACAATCTAGTTTTGCACTTTATACATGAATTACAAGGAAAGAGGCCATGTTTAAATCAGAAGTTAAAAAAAAGGCGACGACAAAAAAAAAAACAACAAAAAAAAAACGAATACCCCCCCTGAATGTATTTTCGCAAAAAGTGAAACGCCATTTTCGCTTTCCACGAAAACTCCAAACGCGTCTCAGGTTCTTCGGGAAGAACTTGGCTCGTCAGGCCCTCGTCATCGGATCCCTTGAAAGAGCAGGGTAGCGGAGCCTTTGCTACATGGGTGTTTTTTCTGCTGCAGAACCGTAGATCTAACTATGCCTATCTTCTTCAGGTGCTCCACCTCCCTTTTGCCCTCCCTGGCTTTATCTTTTGAAGACATTCCTCATCAAACTGCTCTCTGTCCATCGCGGTCTGTCATTTCAGGCCTCGCACGCTTGGTGCCAAGTGCTAAGAACCATTATGCAAAGTCGTACAATCTGCATTTCCTCACATCATAGTAGCGAATCCTACGTATAGACCACCACACACTATCCTCGTCATTCAGATGTCATGGTATCATCTACAGTAGCTACTGTTTACCTGAGATTTTTCGCATCTTGTAAGTGCTGCCTTATTAATATACAGATATTAGTTGTACTGGTGAAGGGAAGTCACGTGTTTGTAGCTCCACTGAAACGGCGCTCGTTCTCCCGAGGCAAGGTTCCACTTTTCACCTGTAAAATTAATATAAATAAACAAATATATATAGATATATACATTTTACTCATTTTGTCCAGTTTTGTATAATACTTGTGAACTTTTTATTTTTATTTTTTTTTTCCTTAAGAGGTATCATTGCAGCTGTGTGTGGGACATTATGAATGAAGATGTATCTGGGAGACTTCTGCATGTTTTGTCATGTTTTTGTTTTTTGTTTTCTCTATATCCAGGTTTATCTGGAGAATCCTACCTTTCTTAGGACGTTGTAGACAATCAGTCACATGCTGGGTCCAGCACCTGCAGGATTGTCCTGCGGGCTGCAAAACTGTGTTTCGCATCTACTGAATCAGTCTTATTTTTCTTGTCCATTTCATGGAATTATGTGGCTGCTCAAACTGAGATTTGAAGTTTACACATACATTTACACACACACACACACACACACACACACACACACACACACGCATACACTTACACTCAGACAAACAAGGAACATTCATTCACACCTCGTGCATATGGCCCCTTTGTTGCTTTTCCAAGGTGAAGATACATACCTTGAAGGAAATTATGCTTTGACTAACAAATCTCTATAACATCCATGAATGTGAGAATGCAACACATTGCAATAAAGCACCATGTAAAAAAGGACTGTAAGTGGCATCATTATATATAGGGAATGGAATCGTAAACGATTTAAACTGTTCAGTAACAGTTGCAGTAAGTATTCTTTTGATGGAACAATACTTGTCATGTGAACCAACCAGTAAGGTAGTTCTCACTAATTTTCAGAACAACATAAATGATCAGTTCTTGGTTAACATTAACAATTTAATAAGTCAAATTAATTGTAAAACTGATTCATAAGTGTCATTACTCAAGAATTGAACTTCAGTGTTCACTATATAACTTTTTGATTGACTATAAAAAACATGCACAAATGAGTCAACATGAAAAACTTTAAAAGTCAAACTTTTTCATTCACTAGAAGAACCAAACTCATTTGAGAATCGAGCATCACTGGTCACAATGTAACTTAATGATTCATTTAAAAGAACCGGCTCATGAGAGTCATTCAATGTAGCTTTTAGATTCACTAAACAGAACCGGCTTGTAATGCTCTTTCGTTTGAGAATCGAGCTTCGTCGATCACAATGTAACCTTATGATGCACTAAAAAGAACTGACTCATAGGATTCATTAAATTAAAAATCTAACTTCATCGGTCACAATCTAACTTTTTGATTCACTAAAAAGAACCAGGTTCTAAAGGCTTTTCGTCTAACAATCAAGATTCACTGGTCACGATGTGTAACTTTATGAATCATTTAGAAAGAACCGGTTAATAAGAGTCATTCCCTTGAGAACCGAGCTTTACTGGTCATGATGTAACCTTTTGATTCTCTAAAAAGAACTGACTCATAAGGCTCTTTCATTCAAGTGTCGAGCATCGAGCATCACTGGTCATGATGTAACTTCATGATTCACTAAACAGAACCAGCTTGTAATACTCTTTAATTTGAGAATCAAGCTTCACTGATTACAATGTAACTTTTTGATTCACTTAAAAGTACCGTCTCATAGGATTCATTAACTCAAAAAATTGAACTTGATTGGTCACAATGCAACTTTTTGATTCACTAAAAAAGAACTGACTCATAAGGCTCTTTTGTTCAAGCATCGAGCATCACTGGTCACGATGTAACTTCATGATTCACTAAACAGAACCAGCTTGTAATACTCTTTCGTTCGAGAATCAAGCTTCACGGATTACAATGTAACTTTTTAATTCACTAAAAAGAACCAGCTCATGAGGCTCTTTTGAGAATCAAGATTTACTGGTCATAATGTAACTTTAGAATTCATTCAAACGAACCAGATCATGAGAGTCATTCTCTCCAGAACCGAGCTTCACTGGTTGTGGTGTAAACTTTTGATTCACTAAAAAGAACTGACTCATAGAATTCATTAACTCAAAAATCGAACTTCATCGATCACAATGTACGTTTTTGATTCACTAAAAAGAACAGACTTGTAAGGCTCTTTAGTTCGAGAGTCGAGCTTCACAGGTCACCATGTAACTTTATGATTCATTAAAAAGAACCAGTTCATGGAGTCACTCCCTCGAGAGTTGAGCTTCACAGGTCACCATGTAACTTTATGATTCATTAAAAAGAACCAGTTCATGGGAGTCACTCCCTCGAGAGTTGAGCTTCACAGGTCACCATGTAACTTTATGATTCATTTAAAAGAACCAGTTCGTGGGAGTCACTCCCTCGAGAGTTGAGCTTCACAGATCACCATGTAACTTTATGATTCATTCAAAAGAACCAGTTCATGGGATTCACTCCCTCGAGAGTTGAGCTTCACAGGTCACCATGTAACTTTATGATTCATTCAAAAGAACCAGTTCATGAGAGTCACTCCCTCGAGAGTCGAGCTTCACAGGTCACCATGTAACTTTATGATTCATTAAAAAGAACCATTTCATGGGAGTCACTCCCTCGAGAGTCGAGCTTCACATGTCACGATGTAATTTTGATTGACTAAAAAGAACCGACTCGTAGGGCTCTTTCGTTCAAGAATCAAACATCACTGGTCACCATATGATTAATTAAAAAGAACCGGTTCATGAGAGTCATTTCCTCGAGAATCAAGCTTCACTTGTTGCATGACTCATAAGAGTCATTAATTCTAAAATTGATGTAATGTAACATTTTGATTCATTAAAAATAATCGACTGTTAAGGTTCTTTTGTTTGAGAATCGAGCTTCACTGGTTATGATGTAACAATATATGATTCATTTAAAATAATAATAATATAATTTCCTTGAGAATCGAGATTTTCTTGTTGCAATATTTTGATTTACTAAAAGGAACTGGCTCATATGAGTCATTAACTCGAAAATCAAACTTCGGTCACAATAAAACGTTTTGAATCATTTAAAGAGAACTGTTTCTTAAGGCTCTTTCGATCGAGAATCGAGCTTCATTGGTCACGATGTAACTTTATAATTTTATTATTATTATTAATTAAAAAAAAAAAAAAAAAAAAAAAAAGAACCGACTCATGAGAGTCGTTCTCTCGAGAATCTGGTCGCAATGTAACCTTTTGATTCATTAAAAAGAACCGGGTGACAGGATTCATTAACTAGAAAATCGAACTTCATCGGCCACAATCTAACTTTAATTCACAAAAAAGAACCGGCTCGTTAGGCTATCGCGTTAGATAATCGAGCATCACTGGGTCATGACATAACTTTATGATTCAAGAACCAATTAATGAGAGTCATTCTCTCGAAAATCAAGTTTCACCGGTCGCGATGTAACCTGTTGATTCACTAAAAAGAACTGGCTTAAAGGAGTCATTAACTCTAAAAACGAACTTCATTGATCACAATACAACTTTTTTTGATTCACTAAAAAGAACCGGCTCGTAAGGCTCTTTCGTTTAACAACTGAGCTACAAGGGTCGCGCTGTAACTTTCTGATTCACTAAAAAGAGCGGCTCAAAAGAGTCATTCTCTCGAGAATCGAGCATCACTGGTCACGATGTAACTCCCACCGCACAAATGAACCTTAAACCAGTCCAGAATCATATCCCACCAGCACATGCATTTTAAGTCTTAGTTTAAACGATTAATTTGTTAAATTATACATATTTCAGAAGCCCTTCAAACGAGTCATCAGTTCATTTTTAAAACATTTGGTATTATTTCAGATTACATTGTAGACACTGATGACATTTATTACCCAAAATGATCAAAATGCAAAATAAAGACATTCAGTTTTCATTTCAGATATTAAAGAATTTACATTACTAACACCACTTCAGTGAGTAACATTTTGCCACATAGACACAAGAAGACAAAATGTGGATGTAAACCAAAGATATGACGGTAAGGCTGTTCTAGCAGGTTCATTCAGCCACATTCCATTCTGAACAGTATTTGTGTTGTTTATATCGTAAAATTCATACAGAATTCATTTGAAAAGCTTGAACTTTTTTAGAAAGGGCTGCACAGTTTCTTTAGGGTAGGGCTTCAATGCCAGACATGTGGGGATATTCTCTGGCTGCTCCATCCAAAGTTTATGTGCAATATCTTTTTCACGTAGAGTGCTGGAAAGAGTGGAGAGAGAAGCCTCATCTGGTGCCTGCGGGAAGAAATATTTAAAAATTAGATCTATAAAATGTGTACATATATTAATTTAATGAAATCATCTGTCAGTTATTCATTAATTTAATGACTTTAATATTATTTGTTAACTATTAAAAATCAAAGACTACTATATAATGCTTCTCATCCTACCAGCACTGCAAAGACAGAAGCACATGTCACATGTGATGTAATTGCAGTACTAACCTGCAGCACTACTTTGTGCATAGTGTCCAGTTCTGCCAGGTATTCTTGAGTATCAGGATCACTGTAGTGTATATGAATGGCAGCAGTGGCCGCGTGACAGGCTTGAGTTATAACCGCTCCTAAAGGCCATGATAAAGTGTGGATCAGGTCTGATCGGACGATCACATACTGGACTAAACGCCTGGACGTGCCACTACTCGGCGTTGCCATTTTATTAAATGTGAAAATAGCCAGACCGGAAGTGACACAGTCAGCGGGTTCATGTTTACGTTCCGGGTTTATTTCCTCACCTCACTAAAATGTTTGACTGGATGCCCTCTAGTGGTTGTTTGAGGATTCTGATCAATAATGTTTAAATTAATATAATAATAAAGACGTCTTTATGGTTTTATATAGTTTTATGTATGTTTTGGGCAACCAACCAAGACCACAAAAAGATACGGCTGAAGACAAAAAAAGAGGGTTTACAATGCTGGTTTACAACGTTTTTCCGCATGGAAAGCTGCGCTATCTGATAAAGATTTATTTAAAAAATACTGTAGATATTTTGTGAGCAGCAATTTTTCTAATTAAACTAAAGTAACTACACCTTTATTGCCTCACACATTAGAATTTAAAAACAAATGTTTTATTATACCAACGAGAATTTGATTATTCAAAACAACGCATGTTTTTGTTTTGTTTTTTTCTACAGAAAAAGTATATACACTACCAGTCAAAAGTTTTTGAACAGTAAGATTTTTAATGTTTTTTTTTTTAAAGAAATCCTTGTTAAATAAAAGTATTAATTTCCCCCCAAAAAAGAAAATAGACTAATAATAAGCTTTTTATTTCAGATAAATGCTGATCTTTGAATCTTTCTATTAATCAAAGAATCTTGAAAAAAATTACTTAGCTGTTTTAAATATTGATAATAATAATAATAATAATAATAATAATAATAATACATGTTTTTTGAACAGCAAATCATTATATTAGAATGATTTCTGAAGGATCATGTGACACTGAAGGCAGGAGTAAAGATGCTAAAAATTCAGCTTTGATCACAGGAATAAATTACATTTTAAAATATATTCAAATTGAAAACAGTTATTTTAAATAGTAAAAATATTTCAAAATTTTACTGTTTTTGCTGTACTTTGGATAAAATAAATGCAGGCTTGGTGAGCAGAAGAGACTTTTAAAACATTAAAAATCATAATGTTCAAATCTTTTGACTGGTAATGTATTCAAATTATATTACAAAAGACTAAATAATTAATGCACATTTCAGAAAACCTAGTCAGATAAAGGTACAACGATATGTTACTTAAACATTTAAAAAATTATTTCTTATTTCTCATTTTGATTTAGTTGAACTTGATGTACTAAAATAAACACGTATATGTGACCCTGGACCACAAAAGCAGTCTTAAGTAGCACGGGTATATTTGTAGCAATAGCCAAAAATTATCAAAGGTCAAAATTATCGATTTTTCTTTTATGCCAAAAGTCATTTGGATATTAAGATCATGTTCCATGAAGATATTTTGTAAATTTCCTACCTTAAATATATCAAAACTTAAGTTTTGATTACAAATATGCATTGCTAAGAACATAATTTGGAAGACTTTACAGGCGATTTTCTCAGTATTTGATTTTTTTATACCCTCAGATTCCAGATTTTTAAATAGTTGTATCTCGGCCAAATATTGCCCCTATCCTAACAAACCATAAATAAATGGAAAGCTTATTTATTCAGATTCAGATTATGTATAAATCTCAATTTCATAAAACTGACACTTATGACTGGCTTTGTGGTCCATTGTCACATATGTATATAGACATTAAAAAACTGTAAAAATTACAAATTCACACAAAATTACTACAACTTTAACTCATACTAAAATGAAAACTATAAAAATATAAAGTAATTTAAAATATGAATAAACACTATAATAATATAAAATAACCAAATTGGAGACCAGTTTAAACAAGCTAAGACCAGCAAACCCACTTAGGCTGGTTTAAGATGTTTTTTCTGCAAAATCAGAAAACTGCTTTCCAGCAAAATATTACTTAAAAGCATTTTTTAAAAAAAGGAGAGAGAGAACAACTGTCACTTTCTTATATAAAAAAGGGCTTAAATGTGTGCAGCACCATTTTATTTTCTCCAAGGCATACAGCGATAAATCTTAACTTAAATCTTAATATTTGTGTCCTGCAGTGTGTAAATGCATACAACTGAATTCACACCTAAAAATTAGCTCTGGAATGTTCAGCTCAGAAACTTTCTGGGGACAAAGTTTAAAAAATACTCTAGGTCCAACATCATCAAAATGAGCTGATGCCCATTGCTCGTCTCATTTGCTCAAAAGTAAGCCAGAATGTCAAAGACCAGGGAGCCTGGAAACAAAAACAGAGTTATAATAGCAACACAAGACAATAAAACTTTAATAAACTCAAATTTAAAGTCAGTACCATTCTAAACCAAGTTGGTAGAAATCCTTTATAGAGGGAAAAAATTCCTTCTTTTCTCACCGACTGAACTAGACAGTCAGTAGATGACTTGTAAAGAAGACCCCTGCAAATATAATGTTGAAAATGTTATTATAACAATCTAAATAATTGTCTCATTTAAATACACATCAGCTTTTAAACGAACCTCCCATTTGAATCCCGTGGCTGGTTCATTACTCTAGTTTTCACCACATCAGCTGGTGTTCCCATAGTAGCTGCGACCAATCCTGAGCATATGCTATAAAAATGTTTTGGAACAAACTGTTGAACACAACATTATGATGTATGTCAACACAAGTAGTCTAACAGAATTTCACCTTGCCAATCCATGACAAATGCTGTTGTCGGGTATGGAGGTGTTTCTCAGTAGAAAGTGCTTCACGGTATCATATGTCATCAGATCTAAATGTGAAATAAAACATTTAACGCATAACAAAAAGACAGCTGCCAACAGATTTCTAGAAGTTTTGACTACTGTACCTCCTAAATTGACCAGTGCAGCTCTCTGAACATTGGGAACCCATCCAGCCCAAAGGCCTCGTATTCCACCTTCTGCTACGATCTTTGTAAAAGCGTGGTAAACCCCGTGCACTCTGTCAAGGATGAATTAAAGGAATAGTTCACACAAACATCTACTCACCCTCAGGCCACCCAAGATGTAGATGAGTTTGTTTTTTATCAGAACAGATTTGGAGAAATTCAGTATTACACCGCTTGCTCACTAATGGATCCTCTGCAGTGAATGGGTGCCGTCAGAATGAGGGTCCAAAAATTTCATAATGAGAGTCTGACAATTTAGGCCAGAAGTCTGCGGAATGTGCAAAATGTTAATTATTTAGGAATCATACAGAATGCATGTTATTTTTTATTTAGTACTGACCTGAGTAAGATATTTCACATAAAAGACATTTACATGTAGTCCACAAGAGAAAACAATAGTTGAATTTATAAAAATGACCCAGTTGTTTTTTTTTTTTTTTTTTTAGTGATAGTTGTTCATGAATCCCTTGTTTGTCCTGAACAGTTGAACTGTCAGCTGTTCTTCAGAAAAATCCTTCAGGTCCCAGAAATTATTTGGTTTTTCAGCATTTTTGCGTATTTGAACCCTTTCCAACAATGACTGTATGATTTTGAGATCCATCTTTTCACACTGAGGACAACTGAGGGACTCATATGCAACTATTACAGAAATTTCAAACGCTCACTGGTGCTTTAGAAGGAAAAACACATTTAAAATGCATTAAGGGGTGTAAACTTTTGAACGTTTTTCTTATTTTGCCTAAATATCATATATTTATTTTCATTTAGTACTGCCCTTTAGAAGCTACAGAAAATACTTACATGTTCCCCAGAAGACAAAATAAGTTAAATTTACCCTGATCTTTAAATTCCAAAAGTTTTCACCCCCTGGCTTGTAATGCATTGTGTTTCCTTTTGAAGCATCAGTGAGTGTTTGAACCTTCTGTAATAGTTGCATATGAGTCCCTCAGTTGTCCTCAGTGTGAAAAGATGGATCTCAAAATCATACAGTCATTGTTGGAAAGGGTCCAAATGACCTAACTTTAAACTGTTACTCCTCTATAATCCTCATTATGGATTATAGACTTGTATTTTGGCCAGAAGCAACAGTTTAAAGCTAAAACACCTTAATGATAGATTTGTTTCTTACAAACATGCAGCTTTTTAATTCACAATATGTTTATTTATGTACTGGAGTTGTGTGGATTAATTATGAATTTTTATGATGTTTTTATCAGCTGTTTGGACTCGCATTCTAACGGCACCCATTCACTGCAGAGGATCTATTGGTGAGCAAGTGATGCAATGCTGAATTTCTCCAAATCTGTTCTGATGAAGAAACAAACTCATCTACATCTTGGATGACCTGAAGGTACATTTTCAGGAATTTTAATTTTAGGGTGAATTATTCCTTTAAATCTGTGCCTCACCTTGGTGGCTTCCCTTCCAGACGGCGCCTGCCCTCCATTTGCATCTGAACCTTCACTAGATCCGTTGGACTAGCGATGAACTGGCCCAAGGCACCTGATATCATGCTGCCGATCACTGCTTTCCTATACACATCACAGAACACATGCTGATCCCATCTATTTAGACTTTAATCACTGTCCTGTTTCATATTTCACAGATGTTTCCCTCACCATACTGGAAAAACGCCATCTTCTGATCTTCCCAAGACAGATTCCCTGAGCTGTTCATAAGCCAACATCCTGCCGCCTGAATACACTAAAGATGTGGAATTTCAAAGGTCAAAAGTGAATTTAAATACATCCAGCCAGACATCAAATCACTTACTTATTCAAGCAAGTTTGTTAATGAAGCTCACTGCAATTAACATTTACCTATATGTCTGTAGATAGCTGGTGTGACCCCTTGCCACAGTTTCAAGGGCCCCTCTTCTCGCACTATACCTATAGCTGTGCTTAGCATGCCCCTGTATTTTGGAGGCTGTCGTAAACCGCCTTCACCCTGTATCTGAAGTCTGGTTTTGGTAAGGTCCAGAGGGAATGTGACTTAAATAAAAATGGTATAAAACAGATACGTGCACTTTAAATTAATTATGAAAATATACTGTAGATATTAACTCAACAAGGAAAACTTAAAACTTGAAAGAATATGTAGCTACCTAATTCTGCAACAGTTGCAGCACATGCTGACAGAGTGAACTTTGACACTCGGGGCCACCGCGAATTTTCTTGTACAGTAGACATTGCAGGTATCCTCTGATTCCCACTGAAAAATTATTTATAAAAGTAATTGTACAACGATTTCCCAAAGAACCACGAGCCTGGAATGCATGCTCTTTATGTGTTTACAGTGTACAAGACAGGACTACGACCTTTAATATGAGGCGAAGCCGCTTTTTTAAGCTATGCCGGTTGGTCGGTGTAGTTACCGACCCCCTTACGTAATACGTTGTAGACTACAAAAGAAGCGTCAGACACCGAAAACCACATTTCCCACAGCAAAGGGGCGTCAACAAACACAGTCTACGTAAGAAGACGCGCTACTTGCGTAAGACCGCCCGTCATTTTCGTACGCATGCGCTTATCGGCGGTGTGAAAAAAATCTATCTATCTATCTATCTATCTATCTATCTATCTATCTATCTATCTATCTATCTATCTATCAGTCAAATGTTTTTAAACAGTAAGATTTTTAATGTTTTTATTTGATTTTGTTTGATCCAAAATACAGCAAAAGCAGTAAAATGTTGAAATAATTTTACTGTTTTCTATTTTAATATATTTTAAAATGTAATTTGTTCCTGTGATTTCAAAGGTGAAATTTAGCATCATTACACCAGTCACATGATCCTTCAAAAATCATACTAATATTCTGATTTGCTGGTCAAAATATTTATTATTATTATTATTATTATTATTATTTTATTTATAATAATAACAATAATAATAATAATAATAATAATAATAATAATAATTATTATTATTATTATTATTATTATTATTATTATTATTATGTTGAAAACAGCAGATTTTTTCAATTTTTTTCAGGTTTCTTTGATGAATGGAAAGTTCAAAAGAACAACATTTATCTGAAATAGATATCTTTATCATTACTTTTGATCAATTTAAAGCATCCTTCCTAAATAAAAGTATTAATTTCTATAATTTCTGAAGACTGGAGTAATGATGCTGAAAATGTAGCTTTGATCACAGGAATAAATTACATTTTAAAATATATTCAAATAGAAAGGAGATATATTTTAAATAGTAAAAATATTTCACAGTATTACTCTTTTTGCTGTATTTTAAATGCAGGCTTGGTGAACAGAAGAGAATTCTTTAAAAAACATTAAAAATCTTACTGTTCAAAAACTGGTAGCCTATCTATCCATCTATCTATCCAGTCTTTTTTTTTTTTTTTTTTTTTTCATATATACACATTTATATTATATTAATGTCAAATTATCGAATACATAAAAATAATTTAGTAAACTTGGCTACAAATCAAACATCACCGTAATTGCAGTAATCAGCAATAAACTGCTATTTACTGCCATCTGGTGTCTAGTAAATTAAATTTCATATATAGTTCAAACATTTATGGATGGACAGCATTTTCATAAAATGTCTGTGTAAATATGATAATATTAAAATAATAAATTAGACAGTATTACTTGTATTATTTACCCATCAAACTAACATTTTCAAAGGTTATAGTTTATTTTATTGTCAAAACAAGCTATAGAACAAAGAATTAGCCCTACATTATTAGAATCACAGATATCCTTTGAGCAGCCGTTTAATCTGTTATGTCTAATTTTGATGTCAGTATCTTTTACATTTGTAGCATTAAATCAATTACGTCCAGAAGCTCTTAAAAACTGTACATTTTGTTTAAAAAAAAAAAAAAAGCATCGCTCAGACATACTATTAGGGGCCCTGCCATTCCAAATTAATAATAATAATAAAAAAAAATCACTTCAGGTCAATAAATTACTTAGTAACTAGGTTAATCTAAAGAGGGCTGTTTAATGTGACGTCAAACACACAAAGCCATCTATGGTAGTGCCTTCTCATTTCAATCAGCCTATAGTCAGCAGAGCGGCGGCACAAAACCTCCACAAAGGTAAGTAGGTTGAACATATAACTGCTTTGAAATGTTTTTTATTTTAATGAATTATTTATTCGAATACATGTTTTCCCAATGGAGTTATGGATTAATAACCCAGAATCTGTATACAAGCCTCTTTAATGCGGCGTGAAGAGATTTACGCAAAAAGTATTTGTTTGATTTTTTTTATTTATGTGTACTTTAGGGAATAAAATCAGTGTGTTGATCGATTTAAAATAATGTGTGATTCACAATATGTTTCAGTGCGATTTTTTTCACACATTTCGTTCACTTTCAGTGCTCAGACTCGTACTTCCGCATTGCTTGATCAAATGATAATCCTCGTGTTCCGTGAAAGCCGTGCAGCCGTTCATTAATTATGTCTCATACCGACGGTATGGTATTAATCATGCAGGCCATGCGTATTAATTTCTTAATCAAAATTCAAGATAAGTAATTATAGCGTTTATATGGTCAGCATCTGCAATAAGCCGGTAGGGTGCGGCGTTGCAATTCTCAACTCGTCCAGAGAGGGCGCATTGAAAGTGCAAAATAAGTGTCTAAATCAGTTAACGATTTATTTCAGGATGTGTTTATTGTTGTAATCCACATAAGAATGCTTGGGACGATTTAAACGATCTATTATTTATTATTCCAGTTGCAGTTGTTGTAATATGTTCACATATTAAAACTTGAATCAGCATTGTTTGACTTTAATGACTTAATGCAGAAATACAGTATAGAGTAACTAAAAAAAAGTGAGGCGTGTACAGTATTAACATAAATGTGTACTTTCAGTGACAAAAATGAATGTGGAACATGAAGTTACACTGCTCGTTGATGAGATTCGTCGACTGGGCAGTACAAGTAAGTCTTGTACTATTTTTGATCAACATCATTGTTAGCAATAAAGTCTAAGACCTCCAGTGAAAATGCTTCTTTTTACCTGTTTTCCCCATTACAAATAATAATATTAAAATTTGAGTGAAATGTTGAATTTACATGAATTTGAATTTTTAAAATGTCTTAGTACCTCCCATTTTCAAAGAATAACTTGTGGTTTAATGGAAGAAGATCTGAGCGATTTTACAAAAACAAGTCTATATGATCATTGTCACAAATTTGCTTATTGATTTGGAGGCCTAGATATACACTACCAGTCAAAAGTTTTTTATGTTTTTTAAAGAAGTCTCTTCTGCTCACCAAGCCTGCGTTTATTTGATCCATAATACAACCTAAGCAGTAATTTTGTGAAAAGTTTTTACTATTTAAAATAACTATTTTCTATTTGAATATATTTTAAAATGTAATTTATTCCTGTGATCAAAGCTAAATTTTCTGCATCATTACTCCAGTCTTCAGTGTCACATGATCCTTCAGAAATCATTCTAATATGCTGATATGCTGTCCAAGAAACATTATTATTATTAGTATTATTATTATTATCAATATTTAAAGCAGGTAAGTACATTTTTTTTTTTTTTTTTTTTTTTTTCCCAGGATTCTTGGATGAATAGAAATCCAAAGTTCGTCATGTAACATTATACACTATACCATTCAAAAGCTATTATTGTTAGAAATTAATAATTTTATTTAGCAAGGATGCTTTAAATTGATCAAAACTGGTGATAAAGACATGTTACAAAAGATTTTTATTTCAGATCAATGTTGTTGTTTTGAACTTTCTATTCATCAAAAAAACCTGAAAAAATTCTGCTCAGCTGTTATTAACATAATAATAATAATAATAATAATAATAGTTCTTTTGTTTGTTTTGAGCAGCAAATCAGAATATTAGAATGCTTTCTGAAGCATCATGTGACTGGAGTAATGATGCTGAAAATTCAGCTTTGAAATCACAGGAATAAATTACATTTAAAAATATATTCAAATAGAAAACAGTTATTTTCTATAACTGTTATTCTACTTATTTTAAATAGTAAATCTATTTAAATTTTTTAATGTTTCTGCTGTACTTTGGATCAAATAGTAAGGAGCAGAAGAGACTACTTTAAAAAAAAAACATTTAAAAACTTTTGACTGGTAGTGTAATTCATAAACAGATCTATCTGTCTATACACATTGGTGGCTAGAAGTAATTAAATTCTTTTGAAAGAATTCTTTTATGCTCACCAAGACTGGATTTATTTGGTCAAACATACAGTAAAACATTAATATTGTGAAAAATTATTACAATTTAAAATAGCTGTTTTCTATTTGAATATAATTTTTTTCTGTGATGGCAAAGCTGAATTTTCAGCAGCCATTACTCCAGCCTTCAGTGTCACAAGATCCTTCAGAAATCATTCTAATATGCTCTAATATAATGAATATTATATAACCTGTTGTAATCTAGATTTAGTTACATGCATGTAGTAAGATGTCAATACTACCAATGCAGGCCTTGACTTGTCTTTAGATGAGGGGTTTTGAATAAATAGGAGCAGTACTGTTCATTCTGATGACTTTATATGCATGTTTAGTTTCTATTATTTGACATACTGTACTCTCTTTTCTTTTAAGATTTGCTAACACTGATTCTATCTTATTTTGGTACTTTATTAAGTACATAAATGTTCATATAAGACATTCAGAGTTGTTCATGAATGCTTTTGAGCGACCCCTGACCACTCTCACTGTCTCACAGATGCAGATGGGAAAACCAGCGTCAAATTTGGAGTCTTGTTTAATGATGACCAATGCGCCAACCTCTTTGAAGCTCTGGTCGGAACGCTGAAAGCGGCCAAGCGAAAGAAGATCATCACATTCGAAGGCGAGCTCTTATTGCAAGGAGTTCACGACAACGTCGATGTCATTTTACTGCAGGACTGAATTTAACAGTCTTTTCTAAACCCAAGTACAAAGTTCAAATGCATTTTTGACATGTCATTGCTACATTTTGATATGGAAATATACTTGAGAATGTAACATTTTTGTATACTGGATTGGAATATTTTTATACAGCAACCTTTTCTCTCTCAGGGGAGTGATCTGCACAAAGTTTTTGGAAAAGTAGCAATCTTCCCTGTTCAAACAGCTCATTAAAATATCATAGCGTGCATGATCATGTTACTGGTTTTCCAGGACTGAATGAATTCATCAAACTTTGTTTTCAGCCTAATTAAAATGAAAATCCACACGGGTCATTATTAGTTTTACAGATTATACCTCTGATGTCCTATTCTGACTGTATTGATTGTAGACTGCATAATTGCTGTCTTTTACAGTAATCATGAGGTTGTTTGTTTACAGTACCATTACTGTGAAATTATTAATTTCAGGCATGGTCACTCATATGTGCCATAACATCTCAAAAGCTGATAAACATATATATTAAGTAACATTTATCTGCTGTATGATTTTCTATGTTTAAAAAAGAACGAAGTTCAACAAATCATCAAAGCTGTTCCAGTGTGATATTCTGTGTTATAAAGCTCTTGCAAAAACATCCCCACATTGTACTTGTGCTGTTCTTGTTATTTATGTCTGTACAAATGTTATAAGACTCCCAATGGTGCAGTTTGTGCCATTTAAAGCTCAGGAAGACCTTAACATGAGCAATTGGAAATAAATACTTCATCAATGATTACATAGAGGAGGAGTGTGTTTATAGCTTTGTACTGAGTCATTATAATGACAGTGGGGGGAAAATAATAAAATTGATTGCAGAATTAGCTTGGGAAGAGTTTTTAATCTTTTTTTAAAGATAAATGTATGAGTCTCTACAGTATCTGTTTCTCAAAATTTAAAACTGACTTTACATTTCTGTTAATGTCTTTCTTATGATGGTTCATCTGCTTCTCAAATGGCTGGAGACGGTTTATTTAAAAGTGCAATAAACTCTGTCTTATAAATACACAAACTGGAGTTCAGACACTTTATCTTACAAGTTTATGACTGTTTTTGTCTTTGAATGAATGAGCCTAGTTAAAATGGACATTTAGAGGTTTGACTTTGAATTTTTGAAAGGCATTTGGACCTAAAATGGTAAAAAAAAAACTGGAAAAAGTTCTGTAGAACAAGGTTCCAGGTGATGCAGCTGTGAAGATCCATTTCTGGGATCTTTAAGCACATACAGTTGAGGTCAAAAGTTTACACAGAATCTGCAAAATGTTAATTATTTTACCAAAATAAGAGGGATCATACAAAATGCATGTTATTTTTTATTTAGTACTGACCTGAATAAGATATTACACATAGAAGATGTTTACATATCGCCCACAAGACAAAATAATTGTTTAATTTATAAAAATGACCCAGTTCAAAAGTTTACATACGCTTGATTCTTAATACTGTGTTGTTACCTGAATGATCCACAGCTGTTTTTTTTTTTTTGCTTTGTTTTTTTTTGTTTAGTGATAGTTGTTCATGAGTCTCTTGTTTGTCCTGAACAGTTAAACTGCCTGCTGTTCTTCAGAAAAATCCTTCAGGTCCCACATTATTTGGTTTTTCAGCATTTTTGTGTTTTTGAAATTGTTCCAACAATAACTGTATGACTTTGAGATCCATCTTTTCACACTGAGGACAACTGAGGGACTTAGATGCAACTATCAGAGAAGGTTCAAATGCTCACTGATGCTCCAGAAGGAAACACAATGCATTAAGAGAACTTTTTGAATTTGAAGATCAAGGTAAATTGAACTTATTTTGTCTCCTGGGAAACATGTAAATATCGTCTGTAGCTTCTGAAGGGCAGTGCTAAAATAAAAAAATAGGATTTAGGCAAAATAAGACCCCCAGCTATTAATGCATTGTTTCCTTCTGAAGCATCAGTGAGTGTTTGAACCTTCTGTAATAGTTGCAAACGAGTCCCTCAGTTGTCCTCAGTGTGAAAAAATGGATCTCAAAATCAGTTATTTTTGGAAAGGGTTCAATTTTTTTCACAAAAATGCTGAAAAACCAAAGAATTTGTAAGACCTGAAGGAGTTTTCAGAAGAACAGCAGGCAGTTTAACTGTTCAGGACAAACAAGGGACTTATAAGCAACTATCACTAAACAAAAACACACACTTGTGGATCATTCAGGTAACAACACAGTATTAGATTCAAGTGTATGTAAATTTTTGAACATTCAACTATTATTTTTTTCTTGTGGACTAAATGTAAGCATCTTTTATGTGAAATATCTTATTCAGGTCAGTACTAAATAAAAAAAAAATTACATGCATTTTGTATGATCTCTCTTATTTTGGTAAAATAATTAACATTTTGCAGATTCTGCAAGGTGTATGTAAACTTTTGACCTCAACTGTAAATGGTGGAACTTAAAATGCTTCTCTAATAAAAATTGGCTAAAAAAACATTTTAGGTTCTAATTAGACCCTTGAATTTGAAGAATATCATGTCAAAGAGCAAAATTAAGGTATTATCTCGTCAGATAACAACTCACATAGCATGTTTATCACTTGTTAAACCATATGTGGAAAAGCATGTATGGCTTAAATAATTTTAGCAGTGTGTCGATTATTTGCTCGGGACTCCCTCTTAGGTCTGTGCTATTAATAACTCTGAGCTCCGGGTCTGGATCAGAGATGGAGGCGGGGCCAGAGGAACGTTCTCTCTTCAGAGCAGGAATCAAAACAAGAGAGGGACACGCCTTCTTCATGGTGTACCTCTGCTGTCAAGACTGCCTGCACAAATCTGAAGGATGATGATCGAACTGTAACATCTGCATCCCCCGTGCATTTACAATTCGCAGTGAATTCGCCAAGCACCCTCGACATGATATCCGCAGAAAAGCTCGGTGGCGGTCGCTGACAGGCTGCATTCATACTGAGCGCACCATTATGCCCAACCAAAAAAGCAACAAGGGGAAGAGAAATAAACGCACGAACAGTAGCGGGGACGAGCAAGAAAATGGAGCCTGTGCGTCTGCAGTTACAGGAGGAACTGCCTCGGTGTTGACTGGAGCGACAGCGGGTCCGCCGAGCGACAATAGAAGCGGTAAGAACGTCACTTCAGTCAATGTTCCACCGAATGGTACGTTTCTCTGTACGTACGCGCGCGTGCGTTACCTTTCCTTTAATGTTCTTTCACTTGCAGGAACTTGTTTTGTGCGCGTCATCACCATCAGAATTGTTACGACATTGCCTGGAGATTTCCGTGTTTTCACTTATCGTCCTGCACAAGGTGGTTGCGTAGGCCTTGTTCAAGGATAGATGCACTTGGCACAGAGTTGCATGCAATCTGGAGATCAGTGTTGTGTGTATGATGTGTAATGGCAGGTCATATCACCCTAATGATGTGCAGTTAGAGTGCTTAATAATGCATAGAAAGGCTTTGGCTCTCGAGGTAATGGAAGTGGTATCTATCTTTGAGTGGCAGCTATGAATAATGGAATATTTTCAGCGAGAGCTGTTGAATATCAGAGCGCAGGTAGCCTAATCACAGCCCTTTTATATTTAGTACTACAGCATGGTATTAATTTTATTATTTTTTATTACTGTTTATTGACAAGTAACTCAAGTAAGTTTAAGTCATATTGTATGTCTTAACCGCGAGCAACAATAGTTGTAGTTTAGAAAACTTTCGCAGGTCACTAAATGATGCACAGATTAAAATGTGGACTGGAATCGCGGAGTGGAGCGGAGCATTCAAAAACGCCTGATTCCACTCCATGTTTTCGTTCTAACACGTCAGCACACTGAGAGAAACCCAGTCAGAGCGACTACTGAGCTAGAAGAAAAAACGTCGAACTTTAAAAAAACACAGACGCAGTTCTTTCACTCTATAATTACATAGTCTGGATCGAAAGGTAGTGAACAAACAGAATTCAAACGGAAAAAGCAGTGCTGTCCAATTAAGTTTGAAGAATGAAGCTCTGTTTTGTATAATTGTCTTTATCTCTCATGAGACACACACATTCAGACTTCATTCAACAGTAGTGTTGCGTAATAGTTGTTCTTTTTGAGTGGGATTCGCACCCACAGAGTTATCATAAATAGAACTGATGTATTGAATGTACTGACATTGAACGTTCTGTCAGTGAAGCTGCTTGAATCACTCTGTCTATAAATAGACGTCCCTTCATGAATTTGGTAAAGGTTTGCTTATTCTCATGTTATTTTCAGGTTTGTTTTTGAATTCAGTCATTCATTTTTACAGTAGAATGCGACGCATTTAATTCCATTCCACTGAATTTATTTAACAAATTATTATTTTTTAGTAAGGTATTGTAATCTGCATTACAGATATTTTACCTCAAAGGAACAGTTCACCCAGAAATGTAAATCCTCACATTTCCTCATGTTGTTCCAAGATCTTTTTTTTTTTTTTTTTTCCTGGGACATAAAAGACGATGACAGCCTAAGTCACCATTCACTTTCATTGCATCTTCTTTCAACCTACAATGAAAGTAAATCATTCTAACATTTCTTTTTCTGTTCCACTGAAGAAAGTAAGTCATACAGGTTTGAAATGACATGAGGGTGAGTAAATGATTGTAAATTGTCATTTTTATGTGAGCTATTCCCTTGCATCAAGCCTAAATTAATATAATATGCCATTGTGTTTGGCAGAGGCCCCATGTGCCACCCCATTAGTGTGCAGTCTGGGCCGTCCCGTTGACCTTGAGAAGGACGACTACCAGCGTGTGGTGTGCAACAGTGAACTCTGCCCCTACGGCAATTGGATGCACCTGCAGTGCTTCTATGAGTGGGAGAGCAGCATCCTGGTGCAGTTCAACTGCATTGGCCGAGCCCGCAGCTGGAATGAGAAGCAGTGCCGACAAAACATGTGGACCAAAAAGGGCTATGATCTGGCCTTCCGCTTCTGCTCCTGCCGCTGCGGCCAGGGACACCTGAAAAAAGACACAGACTGGTACCAGGTGAAACGCATGCAGGACGAGCGCAAGAAAAAGATGCCTGAGAAAGGGAGCGGGAAGCTCAGCAGTTCTGCCTCCGGAGGTGGTGGTGCTTGTGGCGGATGTGGTCCGGAAGCTGCCGATGAGCCCAAGAAAGGGAAATCATCCGCAAGCCATAAGCTAGCACACCGTGGCTCCAGTCAGGAACTGTCTCGCAGACAATCAGCAGATTGGCAGAACTCTCAGGAGAGATGTCACGCTGGTCCTCCCAATGCCGCCAGCGGAGTTTCCCACGGGCTCCGCTCCCCTTGCGAATCCCCCGCTCAGTCCCCTCCGTCGGGCTTCTCCTCCTTCCCCCCCCTGCCCCTCGGTGGGCCGCGGAGTTCGAGGCACCTGGGCGAGTTTCTTAAGAACGCGGTTCATACGGAAGGCCACAGGAAGCATTTGCTGTCCGGAGGTGGGGTGGCACGTGGCATGGCTCAACTTGACCAGGCAGCCGCCAACATGTGTCTCCCTCGGCTTTCTCCCGGAGACAACCCTGTGCAGTTCTTGAGGAGGCTGGATCTTTCGGAGCTGCTCACGCACATTCCCCGCCACAAGCTCAACACCTATCATGTGCGAATGGAGGACGATGCCCAGGCTGGGCAGGGAGAGGATCTCAGGAAGTTCATCCTCTCTGCGCTCAGCGCAAGTCACCGCAATGTGGTGAACTGTGCCCTCTGCCATCACACCCTGCCCATCTTTGAGCAGTTCCCTTTAGTGGATGGAACGCTGTTCCTGAGCCCTTCACGCCATGATGAGATTGAGTATGATGTACCTTGCCATTTACAAGGTAAGTGAATCCACTATTCACACCTTTAACAGGGGTTGTTGCTTATTCACTTTCCGTATTTAAAAAAAAAATAGTGTGGAAAGTGTTATTTTACATCAGTGTTCCATAAACTACTCAGCTCACACAAAAAAAGTTGTACTGTTGAAATCTAAATTTATTCATTCATATATGTGACCCTGGACCACAAAACCAGTCATAAGGGTCATTATTTTGAAATTGAGATTATACATAATCTGAAAGCTGAATAAATAAGCTTTCCACTGATGTATGGTTTGTTAGGATAGGACAATATACAGCTATTTGAAAATCTGGAATCTGAGGGTGCAAAAAAATCTAAATACTGAGAAAAATCACCTTTAAAGTTGTCCAAATGAAGTTCTCAGCAATGCATATTACTAATCAAAAATTAAGTTTTGATATATTTACGGTAGGAAATTTACAAAATACCTTAATGGAACATGATCTTTACTTAATATCCTAATGATTTTTGGCATAAAAGAAAAATTGATAATTTTGACCCATGCAATGTATTTTTGCCTATTGCGACAAATATACCTGTGCTACTTAAGACTGGTTTTGTGGTCCAGGGTCACATATTACTACGTTTTACAGAGTTAATTTAAACTTTAATTTTGTTTAAATTCAATTGAATTTTAATTAACTTAAACAAGTTTCAGTTAATTCAATCTTACTGAATAATTGTTTGAACATTTCCAGTAGGGCTGCACGATAAATCGCATACGATTGTAAGGTGCGTTCAGTCAGTAAAGCCGGTACTTTGATTAGTAGTAAATCTCCATCACGTGCATTCAGCTGGAGCGGCAATTAATACACAGAGCTGTAAATCACTGACAAGCTAGACAAAATCGCGCTCATAATCGAATGTGATTCATCTGCAATTATGAGCGTGATTTTTGCATCAAAGTACCGGCTTTACTGACTAAACGTGCCTCACAATCGCATGCGATTTATCTCGCAGCCCTAATTTCCAGTGTGCCATATCAGTTGCTGGGCAGTATTTAGGGATATTTTATTTTATCAGTATTGGCTGATGTTGGATATTTAATAATTCTTCTGTTTTTATGTTTAGATTAACTTTGCCATCATCTTTAAAAACACTAATAATTTAATAGCACTGTTAACTGTAATCTTAATCTCTCCACTGTTAATGTAATTTCATAATGAATATCTATTTCATACTGTACATTATAATGTTGTGATGCCTAAATTCACTTGTAGCATTTAATATGATGAATCTTATTTTTTAGTATTTTATTTTTAATTATTTAGACAAAATTGTATAGAATTTTAACTTTGCTCATTTACTGCTTAGCAGCCATAAGATGAAAATAATTATAAGACACATTTTAGTAGGGCTGTGTAAAAAAATATCGATTTCTCGATTTTAATCGATTCTCATTTTTACGAAGCAATATCGATTCTTAAATCCCAAGAATCGATTAGTCTAGCCCAGGGGTGCTCAACCCTGTTCCTGGAGATCTACCTTCCTGCAGAGTTTAGCTTCAACCCTGATCAAACACACCTGAACTAACTAATTAGGATCTGAAGGAGCACTTGATAATTACAGACAGGTGTGTTTGATCAGGGTTGGAACTGAACTCTGCAGGAAGGTAGATTTCCAGGAACAGGGTTGGGTACACCTGGTCTTGCCTGTTTTCAGTTTATGAAAGTAACATTCTGACACACCTCCCATCCAATAAATTAAAATAAGCTTTGTGCTTTGTTACTTTTGATATGAAACAAAGTGTCAGATATCAAATTCTGTCCATTTTATTACAATATTTAAACAATAAATGTTTTGGCGCTGTTTAATGTGGAGTGACAGCAGTGTTGCCAAGTCCACGGTTTTCCTGTGGAATCGGGCTACTTTAACTCGGTTGCCACGGGTTGTTTTTGAGGCACGCGGGTTGAAGCGACCCCAAAACCATGATATTTAGCCCCTGGAATGAGAATTTACCAGGGGAACCCAGACAAAAAAACGTTTATTTTACACCCCGGAATGCAATTTTTAATGCGGGATTCCCCTTGAAACGCAATTGGGCTACTTTTGAGTAGCAATTGGGTGGGTTTTGTGGAGAAAACCTGGCAACCCTGAGTGACAGATCGCTGTAGCACCTCAGTTCAAGAAAAGTGGCAGTGAACTGATCTCCTCCACTTTAAAACCAGTTTCAGCATGAAATAAACATTAATAAACACCTGAAGGTATGTTAAAAGAAAGAGTACAGCAGAGTACAACTGAAATCCCTATCCTGTCTCATGTAATCACTCTATCAGTGTTTCAACCGTGCAATATGTGTCAATATGTGATCCTGGACCACAAAACCAGTCATAAGTAGCACTTCTAGATATATTTGTAGCAACAGCCAGCAATACATTGTATGGGTCAAATTATTGATTTTTTTATGCCAAAAATCATTAGGATATTAAGTAATGTTCCATACCTTGTAACATACCTTTGGATGTTTATTCATGTAAATTTCCTACCGTAAATATATCTTAATTTAAAACTTTAATTTTTTTTTTAGTAATATGCATTGCTAAGAACTTAATTTGGACAACTTTCAAGGTGATTTTCTCAATATTTACATTCTTTTTTGCACTCTCAGATTCCAGATTTTCAAATAGTTGTGTTTCGGCCAAATACTGTCCTGTCCTAACAAACCATACATCAGTGGGAAAGTTTTCAGCTTTCAGATGATATAGAAATCTCAGTTTCCAAAAATTGACCCTTATGACTGGTTTTGTGTTCCGCAATGTAAACAATGTCTCATAACGTCTCAGAAAAACATATTCAGTGACTATAAACTCGTTAGTCAGCCTGAAAAATTAACTCAACAGAGAAGCATTTTGCTAAATATATGCAGCATATAACATATTTATTATAAATATTTTACTGTTCTTCACTGTTTATGTTTGAATAAATCTGTCAAGTTTATATGACAGACACCATTTAAATGTTTATATTTCAATTATGTAATTGTAACTTTATTATTATAAAAACTTAATTAAGTGTAATATAAGTGTTTATATACAAATCAGTTAATTTTGACCTTCAATATTATAGTAATGTAGTACCAGCTGACTCTCATGTATATTTTACAGCATTACTTTTGTTTTTTGTTTTTCTTTTAGAAAATTGGGCATGTACTGTACCTGATACATATCCAAAATAATCAATATTGAATTGAATCGAATTGTGAAGTTTATGTCAAAACCCAGCCATCATTGTTAGTATTTCCATGTTTTTGGTTTGAGTTCACAACATTGCCATTCTTTTTATTGAATCTGACTCTTTTGTCCTGGTTAGAAAAGAGTTTGTTGACTTTTCTGGAACATTGCAGGCACACTGTTAATGGCTGATATAGCAAAAACAGCAAAACTTTTCCATTCCCAGCTTTTCCATTTTTATTCAACACTATGCTGAGTCAGTTGATAAACTGTGCATGATAATACTTTTACCGTAGCAAAAACAATTCAAGTATCATTAAGTAGCGTTTGAGAATGAAATATGACTATCGTTGAAGACTAAAGCAAGGTTTTGAGCAAAATACCAAAAACATAAATTACTTTGAGCTGAACAGAGCGAATCCTTTTCTTCTCTCTAATAAAGAAACAAAGCAGCTGTGACAGATAATAATGCTTTGATTGTGGCATGTCATTAAAACCCTATTAGAATATATTTTCATGAATTAGAGTCTAATTGCAGTTTAAAAGGGCTTTCTGTTTATGTTCTAAAGGGAGGCTGATGCACCTTTATGCCATCTGTGTGGACTGCCTGGAAGGAGTGCACAAAATCGTATGTATAAAGTGCAAGTCCAGGTGGGATGGAAGCTGGCACCAGCTGGGCACGATGTATACATATGACATACTGGCTGCATCACCATGCTGCCAGGTAATCAATTTGTTTGTTCATAAATTACTAGATTATATACTTAATTACACTAGAAGTCGAAAGTTTACATACACCTTGCATCTGCAAATTGTTTGTTTTACCAAAATAAGAGCGATCATACAAAATGCATGCTATTTTTTTATTTAGTACTGACCTATTTCACATAAAATATGTTTACATATAGTCCACAAGAGAAAATAATATCTGAATTTATAAAAAATGAACCTGTTCAAAAGTTTACATACACTTGATTCTTAATACTGTGCTGTTACCTGAATGATCCACATCTGTGTTTTTTTTTTTGTTGTTTGTTTAGTGATAGTTGTTTATGAGTCCCTTGTTTGTCCTGAATATTTACAATGCCTGCTGTTCTTCAGAAAATCCTGAGAATTTTGGGATCCATCTTTTCACACTGGGGACAACTGAGGGACTCATATGTAACTATTACATATTTGAAGGTTCAAATGCTCACTGATGCTCCAGAAGGAAAAACAATGCATTAGGTGTGTAAGGGGTGTAAACTTTTGAACAGAATGAGGATGTGTACATTTTTCTTGTTTTGCCTAAATATCTTTTTTTTTTCCATTTAGTACTGCCCTTCAGAAGCTACAGAAGATAGTTACATGTTCTCCAGAAGACAAAATAAGTTAAATTTACCCTGATCTTCAAATTCAAAAAGTTTTCACCCCCAGCTCTTAATGCATAGTTTTTCCTCCTGAAGCATCAGTGAGAGTTTGAAAATAGTGAAATAGTTGCACATGAATCCCTCAGTTGTCCTCAGTGTGAAAAGATGGATCTCAAAATCATATAGTCATTGTTGAAAAGGGTTCAAATACACAAAAATGCTGTAAAACCAAAGAATTTGTGGGACCTGGCAGTTTAACAACATCACTAAACAAAAAACCAAAAAAAAAAAAAACAGCTGTGGATCATTCAAGTAACAACACAGTATTAAGAATCAAGTGTATGTAAACTTTTAAATGGGGTCATTTTTATACATTCAACTATTATTTTCTCTTGTGGACTATATGTAAATGTCTTTTCATGTGAAATATCTTATTCAGGTCAGTTCTAAATAAAAAATAACATGCGTTTTGTATGATCCCTGTTTTTTTTTGGCAAAATAATTAACATTTTGCAGATTCTGCAAGGTGTATGTAAACTTTTTACTTCAACTGTATATTTATACTAATCAAATGCATCACCACTCTGTCTGCCTAGGCCCGGCTGAACTGCAAGCATTGTGGGAAACCTGTCATAGACGTACGCGTAGGCATGCAGTATTTCTCTGAGTACAGCAATGTACAGCAGTGTCCTCACTGTGGCAATCTGGACTATCACTTTGTAAAGCCATTCTCCTCGTTTAAGGTTCTTGAAGCTTATTGACAAAAGTTGCATTTGCATGCTAGTATTTTTCCCTGTTTTTTCTATTGATAGAATTACTTATTTTGGGCTCTTGTCGACACTTTGAGTGAAACTAGTTCTCTTTAGGAACAAAATAGAAAGAATCAAAGCATACGATGCTGATCATCAGAGAGTGTGTCTTTTATTAAAAGAAAGAGGGCGTGCTTTTGCGTATATTCTAACGCCATCCTTGAAATGTTCGAGCTTGCATTTAAAAAACAAAGCAACAATACTGTGACAAGTGAATGTATCTCTGTATGCCAAATTTGCTCTTTTGTACAAAAAAAAAAACAAGAAAACAATAAAATACATAAAAGGATCTTTGAGGATCTTTTTTTTTCACAGTGTAATTATTAATTATTTCATGGCTTGGTCGGTTATCTTTTTGATCTCAATCTCATCCACCCAGGGCCTGTCTGCATAATTCCTGTTTTCCATATCAAATAGCATTTGCTCAATGAACATCATTATTGCAGATGAAGCAGCTTCTTTGATAAAACAATGAGGCGCTTTCATGTGGACAACCTTTGGTTTGTGAATCTTGGAAGACAAAGACATTTATTGAGTGAGAGAAATCAATCAATAGATAAAATTAAAATGTACTACAACAATTGTTGGAAATCTTTTGGAAACATTAACTAAAGAATGGCTGTTACTGTCTAGTAATAAAGCATCCTTAACAAATTCATACAAGCATCTATTGTATGTCAGTTAACATTTCGATCTACTAGACACTTGTTGGCTGATTTTTCTTCTAGAAATTAACATTTTAAACCCTTATATGTCAAAGATTATATCTCTACTACCATAGAAAAGCCAAACACACTAGCTACTATATTAGATTAGATTAGATGAGCTAAATGAGTCTGTATTTTGTACTTCAGGCCAAAGGTCAATTTTAGTACAGTCCCGCTGGCTTCCTCATTCCCACTCATGACCATAACTGCTGCTCATGATAGAAATTCACATTCTGTTAGAAGCCAGGACTGCCTGCAGGTATAACTCAGTATTCTCTGACTTGCTCGGAATCTTACAATTTTAATAAAGTGTTGTTTGTTCCTATAGAATGAATGTATTTGTGTCTGCTTGTGTATTTGTATGTGTTTAATAGGACAAAGGCAGCTCCTTTGTGTATTTGGAGGGATGCTGTACAACCGAAATTTATCCAAAAGATACATCTATTCAAGCCTGCAATGCTTTAGTATGTGTATAAGGTACAGGATGTATAATGCAGAGCTGCAAATAATGTGAAAGCTTTCATATTTAAATACAGGTTGATACATATTCACTTGCAGGTATAGACACTGAATCATTTTGAACAACGTAAGCATAAAAGCTGCTTGCCTTTTTAGGCTGTTGCTATGGAAACTGCTGCTTGAGTAAAAATCATGGTGTGCAATAGGAGATATTGTATGCCAGTGATCAGTAGTTAACATAAGTCATCATCAGTCTAACTTATTTTGAAACTATGCACTAAATGTATTTTGCTGTTCTTGCTAAGGAAGTAATCACTATTATTATTGCTCATACTTTGTTCTAAACTTAAGCACATAACCGGTCCTGCTGCATTTATGCCATTTCTACCAGTACTTCAAATTCTGTGGTTTATAAAGCAGGTGTGTTTTTAGAAGTATGCGATACTTTCTGATATTTTTACGATAATATTGTAATTGTTGTTTTAGCGATGTGCCAGCTGAGATTATCGAGTGAGATTATCACTCACTTTGCACATATAAATAAATAAGAAGCACACTGACAGTCCAAAAGCATCCACTGTGTTCAGACTATTAGAATGCAGTTGTAATTTAAATAAATGCCCCCATAATTCAAGTTATGAAAGCCAAAAAATTTCCTTTGTATTTTTTAATAGTAATATATACTTATATTACATATAGAGTGCTGTTTTCTGAATATCAACATGTGAGCACACTTGCAAATATGATATTGTTTTTTTTAGACCTTATGCATCAGAGAAACAAGTGCAAAGTGCAGCCATCCTTAGAATTTTGTCTTAGAACTTACGTTAAAAAATAAGTTTTTGTGATAGCTATCCACCTTATTCTTCAAAGCTGAAGTAAGCCTATGAGCGAGAAGAATAACAACATGCAGTAAACGGTAAGTCTGCACTACAAACCAGTGTGTTCATAAATAAGATAATACTTTTAAAAAATATATGGTAAGACACTTAAATTTGCAACATAAAGCAGCAAAACAAGCTGTCTTGAGACCGGAAGCCATAAAATTTACAAATGGCTGCGCCCACACCTATGTGATATCTAAGGTGGATAGCATACTTTACTTATTATCGATGTAACGTATTATCAAAGATATCGTGTGCATTTTAATGTTCCAGGCGGATGTCATAACAGATGTCAGTAGACCGGGAAAATTTTGAAACGAGCGGTTCATTCAGAACGTAATCTTACCTTTCAGGCTGTGGAAATACAAAGCAGAAGGACAACAAGCGCTGTGCTGAAAAGGGGCGAGGATACATAAGGTCCGTATACAACAATTCCACTTAAGTTTATATTGGGTGAACTACATTTAAGACACAATATTGTCTATATTGAAAGTCTTTTTTATGTTTTGCCAATTAAAACAGCTATGAAAAAGCTGGAGTAGAACAAATTTTGTGCCTCAGAGCAACATTGTTGTTTCGTTCCTGAATGAATCTCATTTTGAACGAATCAAGTGAGCTAATGATTCAGTGATCCATTCATGAACACAGTCACTTACTTCTAAATGAATCAGTTCCGCTCTATGAATGTGCTTTCCGTTGAGTTGCTCACGGCCCATATGAATGCTCCACTCGTGTACCGCTTATGCTCAACGGAAAAGCAAAGTCCGCTCAAATAACGCGCCGACAGAAAATGTTTATGTTCCTGTTAGCAATACTGTGCTGTAACATGCTGTAGTACTGCTGTACTGGACAACGCTGATAAAATGACGCTACCCTCTCGTGACGGCATGCTCTGATAATAATAGCTTTGTAGGACAATACATTATTTTTATAATTAGTCAAAAAAAAAAAAAGCTATATCTGATTCTGTTTCATAGAACTGAATAAAAAATAATATATTGAGATTTATGATTTTTTTTTTTTTTTCAGTATCATTAAAATTATTGAGTTAAATGAAAAAGTCTTACAAAATGACTATATTATTTAATAAAATAATAAATAATTATTACAAAGCAGTTTCAGTTTCGGGCAAGAATTTTCATTTTGGTACATCCCTAGATTTTTATGTAAAAAGAAACGTTTTCAGGCTACTTGCCACATATGTAAATAATGTAACATAAAATATGAATTTCATCATATTTTTTTACCTCAAGACGACTTGCAGTACCCGATGCAGCTGTCTGACGTGGGTGTGGGGGAGCTTGAATTTTTTGTATTCTGCAAAAGGGGGGCCCGGCAGAAAAAGTTTGGGAACCACTGATCTAAGGTAAAGCATTAAAGCACACTTTATCGATAAAAATCCCCACAAAACTACACGTCTAACCACACAAACAAGTTCTCAACTTTTAAAATGTTTTACTGGAAGAATCCCCCTATTATTTGTTGCCCCAGACTGTAGTAATGTGTGATAAACCTTTTCCATCTCCAGCTTGAGAGTGGCATAAATTTAATCGCTTAACAACCACCTACAGTAGCACCGTACTGGCTATTTTCCCCTGAACATTTGAAAGCCTACTGTTTAGCTGTAATCTGCGTTTTTACACACAGTGCTTTGCATTTAAAGTATTTGTCATATAACCAAATGTCTTTGTGAATAAGAACATTTTGTAGAATTGTCAAGAGCAGATGTTTATATGAAGGTACTGAGAAAGTATTACAAGTGGAAACAAAAGTCCTTATTACACTCAGAAAACTAGTAATTCATCCTTATAGTAAAAGGAACATTTCCTACGACCTGTCTGTCATCATCTGTATATAACTTATAAGGCAAATTCACACTGCACAGACAGACAGTCATTACTCCAGTTTTCATTGTCACATGATTCTTCAGAAAACATTCTAATATGCTGATTTATTATCAATGTTGTAAACAGTTGTGCTGCTTAATATACGTATATATATATTTTTTTTTTTGGAACCTGCATGTGATACTTTTTTCAGGATTCTTTGATGAATAAAAAGTTCAAAAGAAATATTTAATTAAAATAGAAATCTTTTCTAACAATATAAGTCTTCACTATCACTTTTTATCAGTTTAACGCATCCTTGCAGAATAAAAGTATTAATTACTGAAAATTACTGAGCCCAAACTTTGAACGGTAGTGTTTATTGTTACAAAAGATTTTTATTTTAAATAAATGTTGTTCTTTTTAACATTTTATTCATCCTGAACAAAAAAAAATCCTGAAAAAAAAAATCAGCACAACTGTTCCCAACATTGATAATAAATCAGCATATTAGAATAATTTCTGAAGGATCATTTGACACTGAAGACTAAAGTAATGATGCTGAAAATTCAGCTTTGCATCATAGGAATAAATTATATTTGAAAGTATATTAAAATAGAAAAACGCTATTTTAAATTGCAATAATATTTTACAATATTGCTGTTTTTGAAAACGTATTATTTATCAGTAATCTGCCTTTTTTTCACACAATGCTTTGCATTTAAAGTATTTAAAAATAAAGTAAAAGTATTTGTCATATAACCAAATGTCTTTGTGAAAGAGAACATTTTGTAGGATTTTCAAGAGCAGTTGTTTATTTGAAGGTACTGAGAAAGTATTACAAGTGGAAAAAAGTCCTTATTACACTCAGAAAACTAGAAATTCAGTCTTCATTCTAAACATTCTTAAGGGAACGTGTCCTATGACCAGTCTGTCATTGTCTGTAGTAAATTATAAGGCAAATTCACACTGCACAGACAGACACAGATCAACGTTGACCGAGTACAGTAGGCCTACGTCACATTCCAAGACTCAATAAACACTGATTTAACATTCAGTTGGCAAAAACAAGCACAGACCAAAACCAACAGATGCTGACAGGGGTAACACACTGATCAGACAAAACCTGACAAATGTGTCTGTTACCGTTTATTGGCATCTGTCAGTACAGTGTGAACTGGCCTTCAAACCTGTCAACAGCAAGACTTCTTTAACTACACAAACAAACTGATCTAGAAATGATAAAAAAAAAAAAACTCTTTTGGTAATGCATTTCGGCTTAGCTTTTATTCGGACCCTTTGCAGGACCTTTCTTCTTGGCTGAACCTTGTTTTTTAGGCTGGGCTTTGCCTGCCTTTGCTTTAGCCTCTTGGGATTTTGGGGCTTTAGGTTTTGTCGCCGGCGCTTTGGTTTCCTCAGAGGCAGCTGCGGCTTTCTCAACGTGCTCCTCTTTGAGGGGCTCTTGTCTGGGTGGCTCTGGTTTAACAGCTTCCTCTTTGCTCTCTTCTTTGACGACAGGCCTTGGCTGCTCCTCTTTGAGGGGCTCCTGTTTGGGTGGCTCGTCTTCAGGTACCTCGGGTTTAACTACTTCATTTTTGCTCTCTTCTTTCATAACAGGCTTTGGTTGCTCCTCTTTGAGGGGCTCTTGTTTGGGCAGCTCTGGTTTAACAGCTTCATCTTTGCTCTCTTCTTTCACGACAGGGTTTGGCTGCTCGTCTTTGGGCTCTTGTTTAGGTGGATCTTCTTTAGGTACCTCAGGTTTAACAGATTCATCTTTGCTCTCTTCTTTCATGACAGGCTTTGGTTGCTCCTCTTTGAAGAGCTCTTGTTTTGGCGGCTCTGGTTCAGATATCTCAGGTTTAACAGCTTCATCTTTGCTCTCTTGTTTGGACTGCTTTGGTTCAGACATCTCAGGTTTAACAGCTTCATCTTTGCTCTCTTCTTTCATGACAGGCTTTGGTTGCTCCTCTTTGATGGGCTCTTGTTTGGACTGCTTTGGTTCAGATATCTCAGGTTTAACAGCTTCACTTTCGCTCTCTTCTTTCACGACAGGCTTTGGCTGCCCCTCTTTGAGGAGCTCTTGTTTTGGCGGCTCTGGTTCAGATATCTCAGGTTTAACAGCTTCATCTTTGCTCTCTTCTTTTATGACAGGCTTTGTCTGAGTGGATTCCTGTTCGACTGTCTCTTCTGCTTTTGTCGCCTCTTCTTGGCTTGGTTCCTCTTTGGCTGATTCTTGTTTGACTGTCTGTTGTTCAGTGATCTCTGGTTGAGGAAGTTTGGATTCTGTCTCGGGATTTGTGGGTACTAATGGCTTCTCTTCGTTTACGCTAACAACTTCTGGTTTGTTTTCTTCTGTGGTAGAGGGCTTCTCTTGTGTTGATTCTGGTTCATCCACTGGTTCGGTGGACTCAAGTTTGGGAGCCTCAGAAATCGCTGGAATCTTTTGTGCCGTCTCATCTTCCTCACTTTCAGATTCTCCAGCATCATCTGGTATGGAACACACCAAGGATGCTGCAAACTCCTCCAGACGGATCTGCTCGTCTCGCAGCCTCTTCATCTCTGAGGTCAACATGGGATTGGGAGCTGGCTTAGGAAGTTGGACGAGCTCTGGAAGCTCATCTACTTGGGGCAAGTCCAGCGCAGATGCTAGAGTCGCCTTTTCTGAGGACCGTACTTCTTTAATCTTCTCATATAAACTTTTTCTTTCATCCTGCAGTGCTCGGCACAGAGTCTCCAGACGGTCGATTTTCAAAGTGAAGAGTTCAAACTCTTTGGCCTTTTCTGATCTCTGTTGGAGTGGAGTTAATCGGTTAGTAAGTGAAACGTTAATGGTCAAATACTGACAGGTCTTGTGTGTAAATTACCTCCTCAATCATTTCAACAAGAGCTTTGTTGCAGCTTTCAAACCGTGTCTTCCATATGCTTGACTCCTTTTCTAGCTTTTGCATCTTCTTTGTCATCTATTTGAATAAAAATGTGATCAGCGTAAGACTTGCATGTGACCCTGGACAACAAAACCAGTCATAAATGGCACGGGTATATTTGTAGCAATAGCCAAAAATGCATTGTATGGGTCAAAATTATCGTTTATTTTTTTTTTTAAATGCCAAAAATCATTAGGATATTAAGTAAAGATCATGTTCCATGAAGATATTTTGTAAATTTCTTACTGTAAATATAGCAAAACTTATTTTTTTTTTTAAGTATTGCTAAGAACTTCATTTGGACAACTTTAAATTTTGATTCCAGATTTCAGACTTTCAAATAGTTGTATGTCGGCCATATGTTGTCCTATCTTAACAAACCATAATTAAATGATTTTTTTTTTTTTGCCTTATACAAAGCTTATTTATTCAAATCTCAATTAAAAAAAATGACCATTAAGTGTGGTCCAGGGTCACATATGCCTTTAAATAGACATAGCAAAAAGGTGTTTTTGTCTAGTTTTACAGTTGAAATATTTTAAAATAGGTAGATCTCTGCAAAATATCGGCAATAAGTTTTGAAATGTTTTATCAAAGTTCCATTTATTTGATTAAAAATAAAAGAATAAAGGTAACATTATGAAATATTTTTGCAATTTAAATTACACTTTTCTATTTTAATATACTTTAAACAATAATTTATTTCTGTGATGCAACACTAAATTTTCATCAGCCATTACTCCAGTCCTCAGTGTCACATTATCCTTCAGAAATCGTTCTAATATGCTGATTTATTATCAATGTTGGAAATTGTTGTGTTGCTTAATTTTTTTTTTTTGGAAGTGATGCTTTTTTCAGGATTCTCTTATGAATAAAAAGTTAAAACGAACAGCATTTTTCAATATAGAGATTTTTTCTAACACGTCTTAACTATCACTTTTTAACACATTCTTACTGAATAAAAGTATTAATTTCTTTCAAAGAAAGAAAGAAAACATTTACTGACCCCAAACTTTGAACAGCAGTGTATACTGTTACATAAGATTTCTTTTTTTAAAGAAATGCTGTTCTTTATAATATTTTATTCATTTATTCAGTATTCTAAGAAAAGTATCACAAAAAAATAAAAATAAAACAAAAATAAGCAGCAAAACTGTTTCCAACATTGATAATAAATCTGCATATTAGAGTAAATTTTGAAGGATCATTTGACACTGAAGACTAAAGTAATGATGCTGAAAATACAGCTTTGCCTCACAGGAATAAATTCTATTTTAATATACTTTAAAAACACTATTTTAAATTGCAATAGCATTTTACAACATTGCTATTTTTTTGTATTTTTAATCAAATAAACGCATCCTTGATTAGCACAGAAGACTTCTTTAAAAACATTAAAAATCTTACTTTATCTGAAAAGGTCTTCTCATGCAGTGTTGCCTCTCAAGTAAATTTATCTTTAAGATTTTTGTACTGGAAAACAAGTTTAAAAGTCTCTAGACTGTAAAAGTGTGCATAAAACAACAAACCTTTTCCATCTCCTGTTTGAAGGTGATGTAAATTTCATTGCTTTTTGCTAGTGTGTTCTGGAACTCATCAAACTTCTGTGAGTACAACACAAGCTGTAAGAAGATAATTAGAATTAGCATCATTCAGAAAATCATTGTGAAATAATGCTTACGAGTACAATAAGGAAAAAGAAAAAAAAAATTCAAATTTGTTCTTTTCATATGTAATATTTATTTATATGAAGAATGAATAAATACATTAATTAACTGATAAATAAAATAAAATTTTAATATTTTTTTTAATCATTCATTCATTCATCAAAGCATTAGTTCACTTCCAGAACTAAAATTTACAGATCATTTACTCACCTTTCTTTCTTTCTTCAGTCGTAAAGAAATTATGTTTCTTGAGGACAACATTTCAGGAATGTTCTCCATATAGTGGACTTCAATGGTGCCCCCAAGTTTGAACTTCTAAAATGCAGTTTAAATGCAGCTTCAAATGACTCTCAATGATCCCAGCCGAGGAAGAAGGGTCTTATCTAGCAAAAAGATCGGTCGTTTTCGAAAACAAATGGACAATTTATATACTTTTTAGCCTCAAATGCTCGTCTTGTCTTGTGATGCGCATGCGTATGTAGTCTGTGTAATTCGGGTCAGTAAAGTTAGGGTATGTTGAAAAACTCCCATCTCGTTTTCTTCTTCAACTTCAAAATCGTACTGCGTCGCTGTTTTACCTTTTTACCTTCTGCAGAGATGTAAGACGATTTTGAAGGTAGGGAAGAAAATGAGATGTGAGTTTTTCAACATACCCTAACTGTCTTGACCCAGACAAAAACAGAGTTAACAGGGTTAAAAAGTACATAAATTGTCAATTTGTTTCGAAAATGACCAATCGTTTGCTAGATAAGACCCTTCTTCCTTGGCTGGGATCATTTAGAGCCCTTTGACGCTGTATTTAAACTGCATTTTGGAAGTTCAAACTTGGGGGAAGACATTTAAGTTCACTTTATGGAGAAAAATGTTTTTCTCAAGAATTGACTGAAGAAAGAAAGACTTGAACATCTCGGATGACAAGGGAGTGAGTAAATCTGAAAATTTATGTTCTGGAAGTGAACTGCTCATTTATTTGACTTATTCATTCATTTTTCTATTTACATTATGAACCTGATGTAAAGATGAAAGAGTTAATCACTGATGTTGCAGCTGCACTTTACACAATCCATCTGCAATTAGTCAAGGCAAATGTTCCATTCGAAAACACAAAGCTTTAAACAAGTGAAGACTTTCTGCAATGACTCAGTATTTATAACAGCAGCATCCAGGTCGTGTTTAGTGTTCATCACTCGTGGCACTTGTGAACGATAATAATTCACTGAAATGATATATTTCTGTCTGTGTTGTCACAATAGAGTTATGAGAAAGAGGAAGCTTTCATACAGCCATCAACATAATTAACTCAAAGAGCTTCATCATTGATTCAGAGACAGTGAGATGTTGTCACATCCATTTCCTTAAAGAATTAATCAGCATGATTTATCTGCTCTAAGGCAGAATGTTAATATTTCTTAATATGCACCACTTTTATGATGCTTTTATATCTTTTTGTAGCTGGAAAACCTCATTTACTGTAAATAGGCACTTTTTTTTTCACTTTTACTGTAGGCACTTAAAACTCCCTTATATAGGTCTACACAAAGCTCTCTTTATTGCTTTTCATAAACATGCATCTGTAATTTGTCTATCCCTCTCAGGTGAAATGTATTCAGACAGTGCATTTAGTGCAGTTGCACCTAATGGCTATGAATCATCTCTGTAAATTGCCTTTTAAAGATTGATTGGTTTATGTGGTTTGTCACACAGCTCAGCGAGAGAAACGCCACAGCTAGAGAGAGGAGAGAGGGTTGGATTGTGGGTAATGCCACAGCGGTAGATATTCACCTGGGCCTGCATGACAGTGTGCTGCTCTTTCAGCTCTTTAGCCTGTAGTTTCCACTCTGCAGCCTGAGTGAGTAACTGGTTAAACACAAGACACACACACACAAACAGGTGAGAGAGACCGAGAACTCGGCATTACCTGTTTCTTCATCTGTAACTCCTGCTCCCGCATTGCGTAGCATTTCTTTGTTTTTTCAATAGCCTCTTTAAGCAACTAACAACATAAATGGTGAGATGTTAACATGTGCCAATTATTGAGATTCAGTGAAACATTTTTATAAACAGGGTCCAAAATGAACTTTATGCCACTCTTGTTAATAATACAGGCTATATATATAGAGCCAGTGAGTTTGTATCGCAAAAATCTTGTAATTTTGTTCTTCGAGATTTTGTTTTAGTGCCTTTATGTGAAGAATATGGACTTTTAGGGACAAAAACAAAGATTCAAGATTCATTTTTGATGAAAATTTTTCCACTGAGAAGACTTGCAAGTCATGCCAGATGTTTTCTTTAGCTGACAGATTCATTTGAATGACGCATTCATCACTTTACTTATCAGGAAATGTCAGATTATCAATCTTACAGATCAACATATTGTTTCAGTTCCTTATAAAGTTGCCTATTACAAGATGATTATTACTTGCATTTGGCACTTGAGGGGTGTTAATTTTAAACCCTGCTTGTAAATATATTCATTGTAAACACATGCAAATGAATTTGCCTGCCCTTCATTTTACTTGAGGCAAATCTGAAGAGGCAGAGTAGGAGATCTGTGTGTCTTACATATTCCTTCTCTCTCTTGTGCTTCTCTTCTGCTTGACTGAGGAGCATGTTGGCTTCTTCCAGCTTGGCATCAGACAGTTTCTGCTGTAGATCTCTGTGTTTGAAGATCTTCTCTAAACTCTGGATAAAAAATAAAGAGAATAATATTTATTTATACGTAAAGGGATCCAAATTTATTTTGTTTTTCCATTGTCCAAACTTTCCATTGTGAAGGATTGCAAGGATTCTTCATTTTTATTTTATTTTATTTTATTTTATTTTATTTTATTTTTCCATTGTCCAAACCACGTGTCTTGTGTAGGGTCGCAAATATGCTTTGTTTTATTTTATTTTATTTATTATTTTATTTTAATTTATTTTTTTACATTGTCCAAACCATTTGTCTTGTGTAGGGTTGGAGGGATATTTTGTTTTATTTTATTTTATTTTTTATTTTATTTTTTCCATTGTCCAAACCACTTGTCTTGTGTAGGGTCACGGGAATATTTTGTTTTGTTTGTTTTTTTTTTTTTTTTTCTTTTCTTTTCTTTTTTTATTGTCCAAACCATTTGTCTTGTGTAGGGTTACACGGTTATTTTATTTTATTTTATTTTAGTTTATATTTTATTTTTTCATTGTCCATCCATAGAGCAAAGTTGCAAGGATGCTTTTTATTTTATTTTATTTTTATTATTTTTTTATTTTTCAATTGTCCAAACCACTTGTCTTGTGTAGGGTTGCAAGGATATTTTACTTTAATTTATTTTTTTTTTTCATTTTTTAATTTAATTTTTCCATTGTTTAATCCACTTGTCCTATGTAGGGTCGCAGGGATGGTGGATTTTATTTTATTTTTGTGGTTTGTTTTTACAGCTCTAGTCATTTTTTGCAAGAACATGTAACAGTAGAACATTTTAACATTGAAAATTAGTTTGTCTCTATACACCATAGAGTGTGATTATTCACAAGCAGAGCGTGTTCCAGGAACAATATCCTTTGTTGTTCTTGGAACAGCTTTCGTATCAATCATCCTTTTACACCTCAAATCAGAGGGCGTGATTGGTCAATAGGGATGTAGTTCGGGGAACATGTTCTTGCGTAATTCACGTTGAGCATGATGCACCTCCCTCGTGTGATGCATGTCTCTGCAGCAGCCAGTAGAGGGCAGTAGAGACACACGGCAGAATTCAATCTGGAGTTAGTTAAATTTTTGGGGTGTTTTAGCCCAGCACACAGCTGCGTGTGAGCAGTCTCTGTGGTACCCATCAGCGTGACAGATTGAGCTAAACTTCCCCTCACATCAGGCTTGTCATTCCACCGGTCGATCCTCGTGTGATTAGATACAGAATACAAGAGTGTTCTACAAGGTGCAATATTCACTGTCAAACCGGGCGTGAATCACTGAGTCAAAGTCAAAAATACAAGTATCTGCTGTGGATATAGCAGCTTTAGAAAGTGTGAGGGTGTAGTTTCATCCACCTCATGTTGTGAAATTACAGCTCTGGCACACTCCAGCTCTAAAAGACGCATATGTTTTTATGCATAACAGGTAACGACTGTAAAGATTGCTCATGTAAACTATAAGTCAAAAGTTTGGAATAATTTATTTTGTGTCTTTGAAAGTCTTTTGAATGCTCACCAAGGCTGCATTTATTTGATCAAAATAATGAAAAAACAGTAATACTGTAAAAAACCTGTTATATAATGTAAAATGTTGTTTATTTTTGAGATAGCAAAGCTGAATTTTCATCAGCCGTTACTTCGGTCTTCAGTGTCACATGATCCTTCAGAATTAATTCTATGCTGTTAATAATTCTGTGCTAATACCTATAATACTTGATAATAATTGTGCATTAAACCAGCATATTAGAATGATTTATTTTGTTTGTGCAACGTTATGAGTAAAGAAATCATTCTCAGTCATGCTCTTTACTTACAGTGTTGTCTGTTAAGTCATTGTTAAATAAAACTAAAATAATTAAAAAATATATATTTGTGTATATTTTCATGAATTGAAATAAAGCTAATATAAAATAAGATATAAATATTCAATAAAAAACGAAATAAAATACTAAAATTACTAAAAACAAAAAAAAAATAAAAATACATTAAAGCTAAATAGAAATATTTAAAAATAATAATAAAAAATACAAAAACGCATAATAAAATTACAAAAACCTCAGCCAAATCAGCATAATAAAATTATTTATTTAGTTTGATTTCTTAACTTGCAATGTTGCACGTTAAGTCATTGGTAAATAGACTAAAATAATTAAAAAAATTAATATTAATATGTTTTCATTAATAGAAATAAAGCTGAAATCAAATAAAATATAAATATTCAATGAAAAACCTAAATAAAAAAGCTAAAATTACTAAAAACAAAATAAAAATACATTAAAGCTAAATAGAAATATTTTAAAATAGTATTAAAAATACAAAAAGCACATAATAAAAATGACAAAAACTTCAACCAAACCATCAAAATAAAATGATTTATTTAGTTTAATTTCTTATCTAAAATAATTGAAAATATTATTAATATTAAAATATTTTATTTAAAAAAAAAAAAAAAAAAAAAAAAAAAAAAAAAAAAAAATATATATATATATATATATATATATATATATATATATATATATATATATATATATATATATAAATAAAATAAATAAAATAAAATAAAAAAAAAACAAAAAAAACAAAAACCAAACCAAATCAGCATATTAGGATGATTTCTGAAGCATCATCTGACACTGAAGACTGGAGTAATGGCTGATGAAAATTCGGCTTTGCATCACATAAATAAATTATATTTTAAAGTATATTCAAATAGAAAACAGTTATTTTAAATTGTAAAAATATTTCACAAAATTACAGTTTTTACTGTATTTTTGATCAAATGAATGCAGACTTGGTGCGCATAAGAGACTTCATATGACATTTAAAAAAAAATAAAAAATTCAGAACCTTTGACTGTATTGTAGTTGCAGAGTTTAAAATAAGTTTGGAACCCTAGTAATGGCTTATTAAACTTTTTAGACTGACCAGAACGAAAATCAAATTAGATGCACTATCAAATATATCACAATCACTCATAGTGCACACTTACTTGTACCAAAATCTAATCTCCACTGTGCCTTGGGGTGCAGCTTTAAATGGATTTGTGGCTAAATCGCTTTGACAGATGTGTTAGATACTGGGGTGTTTGAAATACTCAATTCATTTTGCTGGCTTTTGCTGCACAGGTCTTTGGTCTGCTTCACACCGCAAGCACATATTTATTTTAGGGTCCATATTAACAGGTTACAGTCTTCACACTGCCCACATAAACAGCACAGTGCTATGTAGCTGAAAATAGAGTTCTGTTAAGCAGCAGAAGCACTGTAAAAAGGTGGGCCTGCTGTAGCTCTGCTTATTTGTGGATGGATTCAATGCATTTCATTTCTAGATGGTACTGTATGTATAATATAAAGTGTGTTTTGATTTTTTTAGTCAGTACCGCTTCTCTCCGCTCATACTGCTCTATGATGGTCTTGAGTTTGCTGGCTAGCTCGCTGTTCTCTTGGCACAGCTTGTTGTTGCGGTTACTGTGCTGCTCGATCTGGTTCTGAATGTCCACCAGCGTGCTCTGGAAATGAGCAGTGATCTCCTTCCGCTTCATTTCATCCTCCCGCAGCCTTTGCAGACTCTCCTCCTGTGGAGAGAAAGAGGAAAGGAAACGTGTGGGAAATATGGGAATATACAGCCTTAAGTGATGAAAGCAGTCTAGATCTAGTATTACGTGAGGATGTGAGATGGAGCTGGGATTAGATGTTAAAAGTCAAATAATGTTTTGTTTTTAATAGCATTCTGTGGTAGAAAGGATGATGGAAGTTACACTACCAGTCAAAAGATTTTTAATGTTTTTTCTGCTCACCAAGCCTGCATTTAATTGATCCAAAGTACAGCAAAAACAGTAAAATTTTGAAATATTTTTACTATTTAAAACAACTACTTTCTAATTTGAATATATTTTAAAATGTTATTTATTCCTGTGATTTCAAAGCTGAATTTTTAGCATCATTACTCTAGTCATATGAAAAAATAAATAAATAAAATTATGATGTTGAAAACAGCTGAGTAGAATTTTTTTTCAGGTTTTTTTGACGAATAGAAAGTTCATAAGAACAGCATTTATCTGAAATAGAAATCTTTTGTAACACTATAAATGTCTTTATCATCAACAATGTACATTTTTTTATTATTTATTGTGTGAAAATTCTTGATAAATGGACCATGTTTTATGTTTTATTGGTTTCATTTATTTCTGGATTCTAAAAAATATTAAATACAATATTCTATCATTCCATGATTCATTTTTCTATTTCACATTAACACAAATTGAAAGTCTGTGTCTGGGATTATTTCAAATTAAATTTTATAAAAGACATTTGAGAAGTAACAAAGTTCACAAGAGAGTTGAAATGTGACCTTCATATAAATAATTTTAATGTATTATTTGTAATAAAAGTAGTATGTGATTAAGGGACAATTTTTTGGAAGGGGCTTTTATTTTATATAATGAAAAGTTAAAGGAAATTTAGAAGATATAGGGAATGGTCATGTTAAAGGCCGGACTTGAACCTGAGTGGCCCACATGAGCACCATGACTCAACACGTCCAAAGCAGGTGCACTAACCCCTACTTTACTGCACTGTTTCTGCCTCAATTTATTTTAATGTCATATTAAGTTATATGAGATCTATATTTGTGGCACTGAATAAACAATATTATCTTTTTTTTTTTTTAGTATCTGGGATTGGACGTGTGAATGCTAAACAGGCCTGCCATCCAATGTGTGCGCTTTGTAAACAAGAGCTTCTATTTCAGAGGCACCAGCTTCCTGACTCAGCTAATCATAAGGAATCCGAGCATGGAGCGTTCCTCTCCAGGGCTGAATCTGTTTGCCTGCCTGTGTTTACACATGGCATGAGTCTCAAGCTCCCACCTGGGAAAGGTGAAGCTGTATTACCACTACGCAAGCTCATCAGGGAGGAGGTGAATCACTCACATAAGCGCAAAGGAAATGACCCCAGATTAAATCTAATTTATCGTCCTCATAGCTGAGAGTCGCACCTACACACAGGGCTTAGATGTTCTGCTCTGACCTGCTCATTAATGGCTTCCATAATACTTGAATAAAATTGATTGGGGAGTGAACAAGGTCAAAGCCAGCCTCTAGGGAAGGATAGCACTGACTTCCAAAGACATGCAGAGTTCATATTAGAGCAAGAGTTTAATATCTTCAATGCCCGGAGGAGAAAAAACAACACAAATGTGATTAGAAAGCTCCTCTGAGTCACCTTACAGACCACAAGAAAAAAAACTACGTGTGTGCATGCTGGGACAGAAACCGCCGTTTTCTTACAAAGTCCTCCAGCACCTGTTCAGTGAATAGTACAAATGGACTAAAATCAGTTGCTGAGAAAATGGCTCCAGGTGCTTTGCGCAAGATTCATAACATCGTTCATATTACGTACACATTCACCGAATGGAGGTGAAATTGTCTCTTGGAAGGCAACATAATTATTTGGCAGAGCGAAAGAAATGAGTGGACCGCTATATCCGACAGCTGGAAACATTTCAAGTGCTGAATAAAAGTTTTGTAAAATGATAAATAAGGCAGCTCAGTTGAGGGAAGCAGTCACAAATTAGGTTGCAGTTCCTACTATTCAGAACCGTTTATGTGAATCAAAAACATGTAGCATGGCCAGTGAAGTCCGATTCTTTTGAGAATGACACTTATGAGTCGGTTCTTTTTATCGAATCAAGCACATAAAGTGTGACTGCTGCTTTTTGAAACCCTGAATCATTTGCTTTGCATTTTTAAGGAGAAGTCCACTTCCAGAACAAAGATTTACAGATTATGTACTCACCCCCTTGTCATCCAATATGTTCATGTCTTTCTTTCTTCAGTCGTAAAGCAGTTATGTTTTTTGAGGAAAACATTTCAGCATTTTTCTCCATATAGTTGACTGCTATGGAACTTTGAACTTCCAAAATGCAGTTTAAATGCAGCTTCAAATTGTATTTTTTTAATGAAAATAACCGATCGTTTCGCTAGATAAGACCCTTCTTCCTCGGCTGGGATCGTTTACAACTGCATTTGGGATCGTTTGGAGCTGCATTTAAACAGCATTTTGGAAGTTCAAACTCGGGGCACCATATCAGTCCATTATATGGAGAAAAATCCTGAAATGTTTTCCTCAAAAATTTCTTTACAACTAAAGAAAGAAAGCCATGAACATCTTGGACGCCAAGGGGGTGAGTACATTATCTGTACATTTTTGTTCTGGAAGTGGACTTCTCCTTTAAATCAATTGCAAATGTTTTCACGAAAGAGTATCTATTATATGTAACCTACAAATAGTTAAATGCTATTAAATATAACTTTTTTTTTTTAATTGTAACGCTTGTGTTTGATTGGACAGGGGTTGGCAAACTAGGTAGCAGTTAAATATTGTTCTCCTTTTTCTTTTACACATGCATATTAACATTAATTACATTGATTAAAGATTAACCTACATTATAAAAACTGACTCACAATCAGTTAAAACCATCGCTCGTTCTTTGGTTCGTGCCATAGTGACAAACTATAGTACATTTTTGAAATGTTTTGAAACCAAAGGTTTCTTTTTGAAATATAACCTTCTTATTTGTAATAAGAGTGGGAGCACTGTTTATAAAAATATAAGCTATTTTTGAAAATAAATGATGCAATATATAAAGATCATTTTCAAAAGCAAACTTGATCATTTTGTGTCCTTGTTTTTGTGATTTTGCTATATTTGGCATAAGAACACAAAATATTCATGGCACTATTTTGTGGTACACTACCAGTCAAAAGTTTTTGAACAGTAAGATTTATAATTTTTTTTTTTTCTCTTCTGCTCACCAAGCCTGCAATTATTTGATCCAAAATACAGCAAGAACAGAAAATGTTGAAATATTTTTAGTATTTAAAGCAACTGCTTTCTGTTTGAATATATTTTAAAATGTAATTTATTCCTGTGATTTCCTCATTACTCCATCATTACTCCATTTTGTATTTTTATTATGTTACAACATATGAAAACAGCTGAGTAGAATTTTTTCAGGTTTCTTTGATGTATAGAAAGTTCAGTAGAACAGCATTTATCTGAAATAGAATTTTTTTGCAATATTATTAATGTCAATTAAAAAATAAATTTAAAGCATCCTTGCTAAATAAAAAAAAAATCATTTTAAAACATATTCAAATAGAAAGAGATTATTTTATATAGTAAAAATATTTCACAATATTACTGCTTTTTCTCTATTTTCGATCAAATAAATGCAGGCTTTGTGAGCAGAAGAGAATTCTTTAAAAACATTAAAAATCTCACTGTTCAAAAACTTTTGACTGACAGTGTAAAATAAAACAGCTTGTAAGTGTGATAAATATCTGTAACTATACCATTACTATTTCTTTTTATGTATAAATCGTTTTAAGGAGTTGCCTAGTTAAATCCAATATGCAGATTTCACCTCAGAATTAGCAGAGAAAATCCAAAAACCTCTACAGATTCTCTCTGGGGTGTAGATGTACTCACTGTAGCACCAACAGAACGCAAGTACAAGAGGCCGTGGCCTCTGCGGTGATTTGAGCCAGTGAGACATTCTCTTTGACTTTTGATTTATAAAAGAAGGGCAAATGCCACTGAAGCTCGGTAACATTATCCTTCTTGTCATAGTGACCTGTCAGCAGCGCTTTGAGTCTGAGAAGTCAGTGTCTCATCGAGGCAGAGAGACACAGAGTCACTGCAGGAACGTCCCACTGGGCTCAAAGACGCCGTCTCCTCAGAAGGAAGTTGAGTCGACTCAATCTCAGCAATCAAAACACTGACACGGGTAACAGGATAAGAGGAAAACAAGTCTGACGCTCAAAACTCTCCACATGTCAAACAAGAAGTTGCTATAAGGTCTGTTATCGTGGTCTTGTATCTATTTAAGATTAATGTACCCCTGAAGGGCACATAAAAACAAAACATTGATCACTTTACATGACAGCTCTTCTTTCAAAGTTTCTTATCTCATATTTAGCAACATTTTTAGAACTGTGATGATAAATTGATGCGTCGCAATTCATTGATAAATGCATTGCAATTATCTCTGGAATCGATTTTGAGCTTAGTTTTTAACATCAGATGGCGCTCTAATCTAATTTTTAACCGCACACTCAAATATGAAGAAGAGTGTTGAAGCACGTTTGCTTTTATGACGCAAGATTAATGTAAACACAACCCACTGTGAACACCCTTGTAATTCACTTAAAACTTTAAGAATTTCATGAACGATTATTTTAGGTTTAAGTGGATGTAAGGAATTGAAAGCAAACAGAGTATGACTTTTTCTGAAGCATTCAGTGCCATCTGCTGTTAAAAACTAAGCTTAGAATGGATTCGAGAGAGAATCGTGATGCGTTCGTTAAATCTCAGAATCGATGCAAAATCATTTCTCAATTCGCGGTGCATCAATTTATTTTCCCAGCCCTAATAATAATTATACTGACTCCAAGCTTTTGAATGGTGCAGTGTGTAAGGTTACAAAAGCTTTTTATTTCAGATAAAGCTGATCTTTAGATCTTTCTATTCATCAAAGAATCCTGAAAAATGTACTCAACTGTTTAAAATGTTGATAATAATAATAATAATAAAAAACTTCTTGAACAGCAAATCAGCATGTTAGAATGATTTCTGAAGGATCATGTGACACTGAAAACTGAAGTAAAGATGCTAAAAATTCAGCGTTGAAATCACAGGAATAAATTACATTTTAAAATATATTCAAATAGAAAGCAGTTATTTTTTATTGTAAAAAATATTTCACAATATTACTGCTTTTGCTGTATTTTTTGAATCAAATAAGTGCAGAGTTGGTGAGCAGAAGAGAATTCTTTAAAAAACATTAGAAATCTCACTGTTCAAAAACTTTTGACTGGTAGTGTAAAATAAAACCTGTAAGTTTGATAAATCTCAAATAACTAAACTATTAATTTCTTTATATGTGTAAATAATTTTAAGGAGTTGCCTAGTCAAATCCAAAAGCAATGCACAATCATTTCTTGAGTACTATTATTATTTTCGCAAAAACGCAAATATATATATATATATATATATATATATATATATATATATATATATATATATATATATATATATATAATTTTTCTAAATATTACAGAGTATACTTAAATATGCAGCTGTGGGTTGTTTTTATTAAACTTGTAATTTATAAACATTTTAGCACTTTTATTTGTGTTAAACAGACTACTGTTAAAAAGATTGGGGTCAGATTTTGTTATTATTTTCAGTGTTGAAATTATAATATTTATGTGGAAGTCAAGATTTTTTTGGTGAATAGAAGTTTGAAATGAACAGCTGACCCCAACTGACCCCCAAATACTTGAATGGCATAAGAAAATAGGCATGTTTATTTTGAAGACTGAATATACTCTGACAAAATAAATAATGTATGTTTCTTGTCATAAAAACATACCCCAAAATAAACCTACCCAGTAATATCATAGCTTTTCTTTCACAACTCAAATCTCTTAAGCTGTCAGTAGATCGTGTTCTCACCTTCAGTGTCCTGTTATGTCTCTGAAGCTCCCTGCAGAGCATCTCCAGCTTGCTGCGGGCCAGAATGGCACGACTGTGCTCGAACTGAAGCTGATCTCTCTGCTTGACCAGAAGACCCTGTCTCTGCTGAAGCTGCTCCAGCTGTTTCTTCTCAGTCCTGTGTTCCTCCACCTGCCCCATATGCACAAAACACACACAGGTGTGATCCATACATCATCTTATACATTGCTTTAACACCTCTAAAGCTGCTTTAGATAATGTCTGTCTGGTGGTTCGGACATCCTCGAGAGGATTTTGGAATGACTGACTTTTGCAGTTTTCCACATAAACACAGCTCTTAGATTGTATATTTTTGAGCTTTTGTCAGAACTGGGAGAATTACTTGTAGTCTTCTGTCATACATTCCTCTCTACGTGTCCCTGTCATTATCTGTGTGTTTTGAGAGTGTTGTGGCTTTCTTGTGTGGCATATGGCCTTGTGTTCAGACTCGCTTATTCAGCCCAGGGCGTCGAATATTTAGGTCATCGCAGTATCAGTGAAACCGCTCATAACATCACACCAGGCGTTCTTTTATTTTCTCTCCGTGTCAATCCGGTTTGTGTTCTATTTGTTTCCTCTTAACTGTCCTCCATGCATTGTTGTTGCCGGCGGTGAAAACCGTTCAGAGAGCGGCATCTCTCATGGGTCTGGATACTCACCAGCTCAGTGTACTTCTTCAACACCATTTCCACTTTCTCTTCTGGTGAGCCGAGCATGTTCAGGCTTTGCAATAAGGATGCGGCCTCTTTACCTACGAGACAAGCGTTTTCCGTTTAGATCAGAGAATGAAAAGATAAAGAAGATGAGCAGAAGCCCACAAGGGAAAGGTCTGCACGCAAGCTTCAAAATAAATCAACGGGAAAAGTGGTGAAATCACAGCGTGATAGCGTTTACAATAAAATGGTTGAGAGAAGCAAACAAGGCACAAGACACATACTCAGCCTTAAGGGGATAGTTCATCCAAAAATGAAAACTCTGTCATTATTTATTCACTCTCTTGTCATTCCAAACCTTTTAGTTGTCTTTTTACTTTAAAAATCTCCAAAAACAGCACTGTAGAAGTGGTTCATAACATTTTTGTGCTAGATTCCAAATCTTCAGAAGCCTTAAAGGAACACTCCACTTTTTTTGAAAATAGGCTCATTTTCTAACTCCCCTAGAGTTAAACAGTTGAGTTTTACCGTTTTCAAATCCATTCAGCCGGTCTTCGGGTCTGGTGGTAGCACTTTAAGCATAGCTTAGCATAGATCATTGAATCCAATTAGACCGTTAGCATCTCGCTCAGAAATGACCAAAGAGTTTCGATATTTTTCCTAATTAAAATTTGACTCTTCTGTAGTTACATCGTGTACAAAGACGGACAAAAAATTAAAAGTTGTGATTTTCTAGGTCAATATGGCTAGGAACTATACCCTCATTTCAGGGTAATAATCGAGGAACTTTGCTGCCGTACCATGGGTGCAGCAGGCACAATGATATTAAGCAGCCGTCAACTCTGCATCTACACAAACTTAGTGCCGGTCACTTTCAGGCGCTGCATAATATCATTGTGCCTGCTGTACCCATGGTACGGCAGCAAAATTCCTTGATTATTACGCCAGAATGAGAGTATAGTTCCTAGCCATATCGCAACTTCCCATTTTCCATCAGTCTTAGTACACGACGTAACTACAGAAGAGCCAAGTTTTAAATAGGAAAAATATCGTCATTATATATGGTCATTTTTGAGCAAGATGCGAGCAAGATATCGGTCTAATTAGATTCAATGATCTATCCTAAGCTATGCTAAAAGTGCTACCGCCAGACCCGGAGATCGGCTGAATGGATTCAAAAACGGTAAAACTCAACTGTTTAACTCCAGGGGAGTTGGAAAATGAGCCTATTTTCAAAAAAAGTGAAGTGTTTCTTTAAGACAGCTTTGTGTAAGAAACTGAAAAGTAATGTTTTATTCACTGATCGTTAAATGAGTTGTTGAGCTAGTTCACAATACCAGTCCGAATGATTTGTTCACAAATTAGAGTGGTCTAGTTTTTCAGCTCAACTCACTGACTCATTGAATAATTTGGTTGGAGTGGCTGCCAGCCAAATTTATCTGTGACTATTCTTACTCAAAGCTATTTATATGACCTCAGAAGCCTTGAACTAAAGTGCATGAGTCATATGGACCACTTTTATGGTACTTTTTTTTTACGTTTATGTATTTTTTTTTTTGTCCTTTAAAGGGGACATTGGATGCAAAATTTGCTTTTGCATGGTGTTTGCATATAAATATGTCTTAGCAGTGTGTGGACACAACCACCCTACATTGATAGAAAATCCATTCACTCCCTTTTATTTAATCCCCAGTAAACCTAAACAGTGTCAGTTATCAAGCTGTTTTGATTTTCTGAGCATTACGATGTCATACTGCTCAGGCCCCACCCACAACCGCTGATGGACTGTCCCGTATTAGCATATTTCCACATATTTTTTTGTAATGTCTCGTAAGCAATGAAGCAAAGTGAACATAAGAGTCTTAATTTTCTGGTATTTGTTAAAAACTATTCTGGTATTTGTTTTTGATGGTAATGCGCCACTAAATACACAAAAAATGTAAGAGAGGGGTGGGGTGAGCAGTAGCTCATTATCATTTAAAGAGACATGCACCGAAACGGGTTGCTGTGAACAGAGCTGTTTTTGACAGGGTAAAAAGAGTGTTGTTTTTCATGACCATTGAGGAATTTTAACCATAGTATATTACAGATATTTCATGAAAAGCCTAAAGAATCATACCAAATTTTGCAAAATGAGCATCTGATGCCCCCTTTAAAACCTCCAACAATCATTCTTTGTAATTAAGTTGAAATGAGTGACCAGTACATTATTCACTTTTTTTTTTTCTTTTTGTGTTCGTCATACAGGTTTGCAACAACATGAGCAAGTAAATGATGACAGAATTCTCATTCTTGTGTATAATTTTTCTTTAAGCCCAGCGTGTGTCAGAAAACTAAGTCAAGCACTATAGCTATATGCGTTTGGTGATGTTGAAGTGGACATTAGTATTGACATAAGGATTCTTTCCTTGAGAATGGAAATTTTCCAAACAGTTGATTACTACACTCATGGCACTCGCCCATCCTGCTGATGGAAAAACCCAATCACTGTTTATGGCTCCATCTGTGCGATTGAGAGGTGCTACATACGGCATTGTTTTTCAAACATAAAACAGTAATCAGTTTTCGCACTGAAATCTCTGCTGTGTGGGTCATTTTACAAAATGGATGTCATTTGTGCCACTCATTTATACATTACTGTTCAAATATTTGGGGTAAAAAATGATTTTTTTTTTGTTCTAAAGAAATTAACACTGTTGTCTATTTAGGATGTATTAAACTAATCAAATATGACAGTGACGACAATAGCCCCTTTCACACATAGTCTTTACTGGTAAAATACTGGTAAATTACCGTTACGAGATCATGTGTGAACAGGACCTTTTCAAAAATAAAGGTAAATTCATTGTGGCTATTTACCGGTATGAGAAGTTGTACCATAAAGCAATAAGCCCAAAGGTGCCCTGGTTTACAGCAAATTTCTAACAGCTAAGAGGCGTTGTTAGGCATGACCTACTTACCTGTTATAAATTCACTGTAAACCACAGCTTCAGGGGGCTTATTGGTTTTATAAAATGGTTATTCCTTATACGTAGGAAGGCTTCACAAAAGAAAACAGAGCAAATAAAGTGTAATGATATAAATAAAAACATTATTCTTCCACCAAACAATGTAGTTCCTCAGAAACGGTTGTGGTTGCGTTCAGAGTTTTTTGATTAATGATGTCATAAAATTTACCGGTATTTTGCGACTCATGTGTGAATGGCGCTTTACTGGTAAAAACACAGAACGTCATTGCCTGTGTGAACAGAGCATGTTTGTATTTACCTGTAAAGACGTTCCGGTAATTTTACAGTAATTTACTTGTATTACTGTGTGAAAGGGGATAATGTTACAACAACATCTATTTCAAATTGTTAACACTGTTCTTTTGAACTTTATATTTATCAAAGAATCCTAAAAATGATGTACAGTATACATTTTCAGCATAGTATAAGATTTTTGAAGGATCATGTGACACTGAAAAACTGGAGTTATGCCTGCTGAAAATTCAGCTTTGGTATCACAGGAATACATTGTGAAATATATTGAAATACAAAACATTTATTTTAAATGACTGCTTTACTTTATCTTTTATTAACTTTATATGGCACATTGCAATGTATTATTTACAGCGGAGGGGGAAATTATTTGATCCCCTGCTGATTTTGTTCGCTTGCCCACTGACAAAGACATGATTAGTCTATAATTTTAGTAGTATGTTTATTTTAACAGTGAGAGACAGAAAACCAACAACAACTAAAAATCCTGAAAAATGCATTTTAAAAAAAGTTATACATTTATTTGCGCTTTAATGAGTGAAATAAATATTTGATCCCCTATCAGTCTGCAAGATTTCTGGCTCCCAGGTGTCTTTTATACAGGTACTGAGGTGAGATTAGGAACACTCTCTTAAAGGGTGTGCTCCTAATCTGAGCTTGTTACCTGTATAAAAGACACCAGTCCACAGAAGCAATCAATCAATCAGATTCCAAACTTTCCACCATGGCCAAAGAGCTGTCCAAAGATATTAGGGACAAGAATGTAGACCTACACAAGGCTGGAATCGGCTACAAGACCATCTCCAAGCAGCTTGGTGAGAAGGTGACAATAGTTGGTGTGATTATTTTCAAATGGAAGAAACACAAAATAACTGCTGATCTCCCTCGGTCTGGGGCTCCATGCAAGATTTCACCTTGTGGAGTTTCAATGATCATGAGAACGCTGAGAAATCAGCCCAGAACTACAAGGGAGGATCTTGTCAATGATCTCAAGGCAGCTGGGACCATAGTCACCAAGAAAACAATTGGTAACACAGTACGCTGTGAAGGACTGAAATCCTGCAGTGCCCGTAAGGTCCCCCTAGTCAAAAAAGCATATGTACAGGCCCATCTGAAGTTTGCCAGTGAACATCTGAATGATTCAGAGGAGAACTGGGTGAAAGTGCTGTGGTCATATGAGACCAAAATCAAGCTCTTTGGCATCAACTCAACTCGCCATGCTTGGAGGAGGAGGAATGCTGCCTGTGACCCCAAGAACACCATCCCCACCGTCAAACATGGAGGTGGAAACATTATGCTTTGGGGGAGTTTTTATGCTAAGGGGACAGGACAACTGCACCGCATCAAAGGGACGATGGACGGGGCCATGTACCGTCAAATCTTGGGTGAGAACCTCCTTCCCTCATTGAAAATGGGATGGGTATTCCAGCATGACAGTGACCCAAAACACACGGCCAAGGCAACAAAGGAGTGGCTCAAGAAGAAACACATTAAGGTCCTGGAGTGGCCAAGCCAGTCTATAGACCTTAATCCCATAGAAAATCTGTGGAGGGAGCTGAAGGTTCAAGTTGCCAAACATCAGCCTCGAAACCTTAATGACTTGGAGAGGATCTGGGACAAAACCCCTCCTGAGATGTGTGCAAACCTGGTGGCCAACTACAAGAAACGTCGGACCTCTGTGATTGCAAAACAAGAGTTTTGCCACAAAGTACTAAGTCATGTTTTGCAAAGGGGTCAAATACTTATTTCACTCATTAAAATGGAAATCAATTAAAACAATTTTTAGTTGTTGTTTTCTCTCACTGTTCAAATAAACCTACCATTAAAATTATAGACTGATCATTTCTTTATCAGTGGGCTAATGTACAAAATCAGCGGGGGATCAAATAATTTTTCCCCCACTGTATGTGGTCGTCAAACTTAAAATGGCACCTTTTCTTGACCAATTATTGACTGATTTGGCCATTCTAGGGGACGTTTTCCTTACGAGGTTTAGTCTTTTAGTTTGTCTGTTAACTCCCAAGACATTTCCACTGTTTATCAAATGAACAGAAGAAAGGCAGATTCCTCACCCAGGCCCTTGAGGAGTTTCTTATCAGCTATCTGCTCCTTCTCTGGGCTGGCACCAGCTTCTTGTGGGTCTGCTTTTTCATCAGCCTTTGCCTCCTCTTCCTTTTTCTCCTCCTCTTCTTTTCTCTCCTCAGACTCCAGGATGGAGATCTGCTCTTGCATCAGGCTGGATGCTGTTCCATACGTGTTGATTATATCCTCTAGCTGCCGGCTGAAGTCCTCCATGGGGTCCACTGGCTGCTCCTCGGGGCCATTGACTTGCTCATTGGCGTTCTCAGTGGTCTGGTCACTGCCCTCCATCATCTGCTGCAAAAATCAAGTTAAATATATCATAAAAGTGCTTCATAAGAAAGCAGATTGATTAGCAGAGGTAGAACAGCCAATTCCTTGATTACACTCTTGGCTTGATGCTGAAATGAGACTGTTGAAATTAATGAGAAGTGATTATGCATTACTTGTAGAGAGGTTTGATATGACTGCCTGAAATCACCAGCCACTAAACTGAAGACGGATGGCTTTTGGCCAGTTTGCGGTGTGTTTGCATAAATAGAGGGAATTTATGTTTGAAATGCATGAGGTTGTTTGTAAGAAATGGGAATTTAAATTTGAGGAAATGAAAGAACATTTGATTAATGTATTTGCCTCAGGCGGAAACAATATGGATAATAGGGAAGTGACCTTGAAAAATAAATAAACTTAAAACTGAGAATTGGAAATAACTGAAAGAAAATGTGAAGCTAAATATAAAAACGATGGCCAATAATTTAATTAGTTCTGTCTACTTTTTATCAATTTAACTCATTCTTGCTGAATAAAAGCATTAATTTCATTCAAACAAACAAAGAAATGAATGATTTACTAACCCCAAACTTTGAACAGTGTATGTTGACACAAAAGATTTCAGTTTTAAATAAATGCTGCTCTTTTTGACATTTTATTCGTCAAAGAATCCTGAAAAAATTATCACAGGTTCTAAAAAATATATATAATAAGCAGCACAACTGTTTCCAACATTGAAATCAGCATATTGCAATGATTTCTGAAGAATCATTTGACACTGGCGTAATGATGCTGAAAATTCAGCTTTGCATCACAGGAATAAATTCTATTTTAAAGTATATTAAATTAGAAAACCACTATTTTAAATTGCAATAATATTTCACAATATTATTATTTGTTTTGTATTTTAATTAGGGCTGTCAAATGATTAATCGCGATTAATCACATACAAAATAAAAGTTTGAGTTTGCTTAATATATGTGTGTAATTATTATGTATATATAAATACAAACACATTCATGTATATATTTAAGAAATATTTATATGTATTATAATTTTTATATAATTTATATTATATATAAATAATAATATTTTGTACATAACATATTTCTCTTAAATATATATATATATTCATTTGTGTGTATTTATTTATACATAATAATTACATACAGTACACACACATTGGGCAAACTTAAAATTTTATTTTGTATGCGATTAATCGCGATTAATCGTTTGACAGCTCTAATTTTAATTAAATAAACACAGCCTTGACTTATGCTCACCATGGCTGCATTTATTTGTTCAAAAATACAGTGATAACTATAATATTGTGAAATACTGTTACAATTTCAAATACGTTTTTTTATTTATTTTTTTTTTTTAATGTATTCCTGTAATGGCAAAGCTGAATTTTCAGCAGTCATTACTCCAGTCTTCAGTATCATATGATCCTTCAGAAATAATTCTAATATGCTGGTTTGGTGCTAATAAATGATTATTTTATTTTATTTTATTTTATTTTATTTTATTTTATTTTATTTTATTTTATTTTATTTTATTTTATTTTATTTTATCTGTACTAGATACAGAACTGGAGACAGAATTTATTTTCTATTTATTGAGTTGATCTGATCTATTTAGTGTTAGATAAATGCAAGTCATGGAAAAAGAGTTGCATCTGATCTCTAAGCTGCCTCCACGTCTGGTGGACATCTGAAGAGTGGCAACGAGCCGCTTGTGACACACAAGGCTAGAGGAGGGGGTGCGGAGAAAATAGCACAAATCACAGTGGCAGAGTATCGCTGAGCCTCTAAATCTGATGTGTCACAGATAGCGCCAGGCCCAAAGCCCTTCAGCTCTACACAGCTGATTTCATGTGGAATGAACTCTGAGATTCCAGAGCTTGTTTATGTCCCAGCTCTGTTGCTTATCAGGTTCAAATTATAGCCCCCATTCCAACCCCATGTACATGTATCCACCCCTCCTCCTCTCCCATCACCCCTCCTCCTTCAGCAACATGGCACCTGTTGTGAAGCCACACGCTATTTTTGGACCCTCTAAATATGGACAAGCTATTTCTTAGTCTAGCCACGTACACTCTGATGTCAATGGTGGCAGTTTTACGCAAAGTGGAAAAAACAATGACTATTCTAAACATCGGTTTACATCTAAACAAGGCTAAAGGTGAAGCACGTAAGACTAAATTTTGAATTAGGCAAAATTGGAATTTAAAACAGAATTATGGCATTGGAACTGGTTTTGGCTTCATATTACTTAATCATAATAATGAAACCACACTATAATGACTGAAACAAAACACACAGTCAAATAAATCCAAGTAACTCACATGTTTCTCAAAGACACACTGGTGGCATTCAGCTCAACATCAGATGAAGTTATATAAAATAGAAAAGCTCATGACTTACCCCACACGTGTCTGTTCGGGTTCAGCTAGAAAAGGAGGACAATGAACCAGTCAGTCCACAGTTTTATCAGAGTGAAAGAGAGAAGTGAGGAGGGTCCAAAAGGACTCAAGACAACAGCTGACAGCACGAACCCCTCAAAATAACCTCCACAGGAACACCAATGGAAGCGTTGTCCAAACACACTGAATGAAACGGCCTGTCAAGATCTTTCTGCTCAGGCTTTTCAGGAAGGCAGCTGAGGAGCTAATTGTGTAGTATCCTTTGAAAGGCTTCAGACTTGTAATCGTAGATAGTTATCATAGATCTGCTAATCCAAAATTCATTCTGGTTTAGCACTCGTGGATGGTTAGAAGTAAAAATGTTGATGTGTTTTTTTTTTTTTTTAACCCTGTAAAGCCTGTAAAGTGTATTGAACCTTTAGACAAAATCTAACAGAAAATCTAAATAAAGTTCCCATATGTGTTTTTTTTTAAAAGTATGATATTGAAAATTTCCCAGTTTTATTCAGAGGCACGAACTGAGCAAAACTTTGGTTTAAAGCTGAAATTCTGATATCTTGTAATATAATCAGAGATATTTTTAACAGTATAGCAGACTGCTTATATAAAATGCATGCAAATATCAATTGTCACTCTATATCTCTTAATAATATGTTTAAGATGATATTTAAATGCTTAGCCTTTGATCAAAGCTCTGTAGTTATATTGTGGAGGGCAAAATATATAATGAAATGCAAAATGATGATTGACAGTTGTATAAATAAACATTCCTCAAAAGCATGATGTGTCACATTTGATACTTAAATTTTAACATGATTTTTCTAAGAAGTCAAGAAGTCTAAGAAGTTACTTTAACCAGTAAATATTCATCTTAAAATATTACTAACAATATCTTTTTCTTCCCCTAAGAGTGGGCACGGACATTTGTATATTTTATGGGTCTGGCTTCCGGTCTGCAGCCAGCTATTTTTAGCTGTACAAAACAGCTAGTTTTTTAGATTGGTGTGTCTTGCTATTTTAATGTATAATCTTAATTATGAGCACACTGGTTTGTAGCGCAAACATTTTTACCGTTTACTGCACGTTCTTTTCGCTATTTTCCAATAGCAACTAATGAACTGGAAGTCTAATTCATACACTCTAAAAAATGCTGGGTTACATTTAAACTCGTTTAACAAACATTTTAGAAATGAAAAAATGTAATATTTAAAAGTAGAGTTTTTATTTATGTGTATTTAACTGTTCTCTGTAATCACTTTTGACCAAAGTAGTGCTAATACTCATGCTGGTTTGTCTGTGAAATCTAAGCTGGTGATAGCTGCTGTAAACCACCGCCTCGCTTTTCACTTGTAGCTAAAAGCTGACAAATTAAATAAAATTCAGTATTATAACAAAATAAATCAATTTATGTAATGCAAGGCAATAGGTGTTTCCATTATGCAAAACAACCACTGCTGACGACGAAGCTGACTGACATCTTGTACTTTTACGCTGCGTTGTGTAAAATAATATAACTTGCAGCACAGTAAAGACTTTATAAATGAAATAAAATGTATACAAATGTTTATTTTGCTGAATTGCACCAAAGGACGCAGTAAAGCCCATGCTCTGACTGTAACTCAACAGCTGGGTTTTTTAATCGGAGGCTCAGCTCAGCGGTTGGGTAGAAAAAAATAACCCAATATTTAATTACCTATTAAAAATGATCCAGCAGCTTAGTTACAGAAAAACTACCCAGCACCTTGGGTAAAAAATATTTAAAGATAATCCAATGAAGTGACTCAACATGACATTTGGGTTAAAAAAAAAAAAAAAAAAAAAAAACTAGCATTTTTTAGAGTGCAGAAAAATGACCCAGCACCTGGGTAAAAAATATTAAAAACAACCCAATAAAATGACCCAGTAGGCTGAACCTAGCATTTAGGTTGAAAAAAATAAGCCAGCCTTTTTAAGAGTTTAGGCTTACATACGCGCTAAAGAATAAGGTGGATAGAAGTTATTCTTAGAGGTGCATGATTAATCGCTAAAAGATCACAATCTCGATTCTATCACCCACGAAATCTTATTTCTAAATGACAAGGATTCTCTCTGTCTATTAAACCTTCCCTGGTGGAAAAAAAAGGCATATGCTGGTAGGTATGTTTCGATGCAGGTTTAAGCTGGTCCTTTGCTGGTTTATGCTGGTCCTTGACCAGCAACATGTTTTTTTCACCAGGGTTAGACAAGGTCATATCGGAAAATTCAAATCTGTGTTTACAGAGAGAGCAGTTTACCATCCCTTATGAAAATTTACCATGGTTTTACTACAAATAAAACCAAAAAAACATGGTTACTATAGTTAAACCATGGTAACCACAAATTAACCATGGTCTTGCTACACTAACCATAATAAACCATTGTATGTGTAGTAAAACTATGGTTACAAAAAAAAAAAATAAATCAATGCACCAAAAAAAACATGGTTACTACAGTTTTACTATAATAAAACCATGGTTAATTTTCGTAAGGGATTGGTAAGAAACAGGTTCACAAACAATCATTTCAACCACACAGTATTATTTCTGTCTTACAATCATTCATATTATTACAAAGTACAGGGGTAAAAGTTTATAGTTTGGATATAAACACTGATGTCTATGGTAGCAATCAAAATGGAGCAAATCATCTTTTGAAAGCAATTTTCGCTTCAAATATTTTTTGTTGATTACAAAGTTGATATATTGTTTCGACACTAGGTGGTGACAAGTGACTGTTAAAAAATGTATTTGTCATTGAATCATTCATTCAAAAGATTTGTTCAAAAACGCTGATTCATTCAATAATGGAACAAGTGAAGTATTTATGAGTGAGTAATTGAAACATTCATTCAAACAATTTTTAAAAAATAATTCATTCAAATGAATTAAACATTTTTGAATAGAATGAGGCAATGAAGATTTTGTCACAGCCTCTAGTAAATTACATGTTATTTTGCTTAGTATAGAATTGGAAGTCTCAATTTATCCAGAATCGTGCAACAGCAGCATTAATTGCATGGTTAATGTACTACTTAATGTTGTTAATTTATTTTGTCTAAACCACGGAAAAAAAATGTGTGGAAGCTGCTAAATCAGATAAGGACTTAGTGAGCAAGAAAGGGTACAGTAGTTTGACAAAGTGAAGTTAATAGGTGGTAAACAGTGTTGGGGAAAGTTACTTTTAAAAGTAATACATTTTGCGTTAAAAACAAATGTTAGATTATTTTGAGTAATTTTTGTTTATTAGTATGCACTGTAAAAAACAATTTGTTAAGTCAACTTAAAATAATTTGTAACCTGGCTGCCTTAAAATTTTAAGTTCAGCTCAAAAAACGTTTATTCAACTTGAAATGTTAAATTATACTAAGTGACAACTTAGATATTTGAGTTGAATTAACTTAAAATTTTAAGGCAGCTGGGTTACTTACCCATCTGTTAAGCTTAGCAAACACAAATATCTAAGTTGTTACTTAGTACAACTTAACATTTCAAGTTGACTAAACTTATTTTAGTTGACTGAACTTAAAATTTTAAGGCAGCAGGGTAACAAATTATTTTAAGCTGACTCAACAAATTGTGTTTTTTATTTTTTACAGTGTGGTTGAATTGCATCATGGAAGGACAGCAGCAAAGACACTGGTTAATAAAATGGGATTAAATACATAAAGTATATTTGTTTTATTTAACATATTTAATTATTGCAGGGTTGCGTCATATTCTGAGTTTGCATTTCACTGTTTTTATTCATTTTGAGGAATACTGAATCTGTTTTTTGTGAGTGAGATGAATTAATGCATGTTCACATTTAGTCTAGAATACATGTTTACTCCCAATTTCCAATTTGTCAATCAATAAATGGGGAAAAACGTAACTGGCATTACTTATTTGAAAAAAGTAATATTATTATGTAACTCACGTTACTTGTAATGCGTTACCCCCAACACTGGTGGTAAAGATACGTATGAGCAGTATTAATTAAGATATTAGCCTAATATTTCACCTACCTGACCAGAAATGATAAGAACAATCATGAATGTTGTCAAGATTCTTGTCCTGGAAATTCTGCTTCAGTTTGGCCAACCACAAATGCCTTTTGTTCTTTAGACAGTGTTTTGCACTCTTCTCCTTGATTTGTTATAACCTTTGGCAGTCTAAAATACTCCAAATGTTTTTCCTGGTTTGACCGCTTAGTACAGCCCAAAACATGACAATAATTGACCGTTTTCAGCAGCATTAATTAGCAAAATTTGTGAGTTTCGTTTAGTTTGGTGGCATTGTTTACATTCAGAGCCACCAATATGGTCGAGTGATGATGCGTCATAAAAAAAAAACACTCTATTTATCATGTAGACCTCTTAGAAATTTGCATTTAAAATATGCTACACTTGGCTTTATAGGGTTAACATGCAAATCCGGGCGGCCCTCGCAGTTATTGACTTGTGTACTGAATGCCTAAGGACCAATTTCTTGTAACAATCTGCTTAGTATTGGGTTTTCACAGCTCTTATTAGCATTTATTATCACATTTGTCCACCATAATTCCAGTCAATTGCACTCTAATCACTTCAAATCATGCAAATGGAGAATTGTGAAGTGATTAGCATCTCCAATGCAACTCACTCCATAACAGCGTTTTTTGTCGGCACATTTTTAAATATTTAAAAATATTTGGCATGGAAACTGTGGAACACAGCCACCCACCCATTCATCAAACAATGTCACGATGTCTTTAACGTATGACCTATGTAGTGCGGTTTGGGCATCAGAATCATTACTTTGCTATTTGCAGTAGCACTTACTAAAAGCGCAAACGAGTCAAAAGTGTTTGAGGTTCATGTTAAGGATTTGTAAAGAGTAGTGGGGGATATTTTTAACCGTGGATCGTCTCTCTGATAATCCTCACCCTCTTTGGCTTTTATTAGGGAATCTTTTTAATCACCAGATAGAAATGATTCTGACATTGGCTCCAGGCTTAATTATTTCTCTCAGCCCCTGCATCTCAATTAATGATTGTAACGTCCTTGTTCTTTGAAAGTCTCTTGCTTGGGTGTTTTGATAAATGTCTCTTTAACCTTGAAGCGCATTTCGCAGCAACTGTCAACATGTTACAGAGCTGGCGAGGCAAGGACTTGACCAATGTTTTTGGCCTTGGAGGTTTTGTGGTTATAGGCACAGATGAGCTAGTAAGAATGAGCGATACTTCTCCAAACTGCTCATTTCATGTTTTCCATGGCATAGGTGTCTTATAACAAAGTCAAAACAGAATCTTGCTCTGTTTTTTTTTTTTTTGGCTTGAGAGCTCTTCTAAATGAGCTGCTGACTCATGCAGTCAAATTAAGTCAGTTCTGTCTACGTCCCCTCCTGCCTCGCTCTCCCTTCTCTCTAGGTGCTGTCAAAAGCACTCTGATCCTTGGACTGTGTTGCAGAGACAGGAACGTCCATATATTCTGCATATAATATGTTCTGTCACACATTGTATTTAAAAGTTGATAATGAGGCTTGCTATATTCTAAAAGTCTGCCATTTGTCATTTTTAAATTGCAGACTTGCTGTAAAAGTTGATAGCAGATGGGGAAATTTAAAATAAGATGGTTATTTGAATCATATGTACCTTTTTAAACCGCCACAAAATATCTAAATATCTTAAATAAAGAGGAATTTTTTAAAAAAGAATGAATCATAATGACTTTTAAGGAATGCCATTGGAAGTGAAATACAGATCTCTCTGAGAAATGTGAATATCTTATTTTTTAGCTTGTGTTTTATTCACAGGGCAGAGATGGAGCAGCATTTGATGGGAAGATATGTCACACATGCATGTAGCATAAGCTAACAGAGAGGATTTCTCAAGAAGACACAATCCAGCAGCTCTCCTGACGTTGTATGTCACTGACTTGTTGGTAGGCTACAGTTTCTCCTTGGAATGCAGGCTGGAGGAGGTGTCTGGATTCACAGTAACTGAGACTGGAAAGCACAGGGGTTCTCAGAGCTGACTGTTAGGGATGAGCACAACCAACATTCCCACAGTGAAGGCAATTATAACAGTCAACATCCCTCTGCGTTGACTTTAATGCAATTTGCACCCAGTCCTCTAAGAGCAAAGGAATGCAGAGAAGCCAGATCTGGACATTTTATTACGTCTAAACTGAAGTCTAATGAATTATGGGGACTTTGAGTTTCAGTTATGTTTCAAGGGCATTTATATACAGTTCAACAGCACTAGGACTTACTCACTTTTTGTATTGTTCAGCGTTCCAGACCAACTGTCAGTCTGTAGTAGGCTCTATTTTTTATAATGTTACTCCAATAGGGGGCGACAAAAGACCGTTTTATAAATGAGCCATTTTAAATCTTTATTCAGTCGATTTGTGCAAAATGGAAGCCCGTTTCCACTGCTAAATAAAAAATATAAAAAGGTAAATGTGACTTTTTATCTCACAATTCTCTTTTGTCTCGCAATTGCGATTTTACATCTCGCAATTCTAGCTTTTTTTCCTCAGAATTCCATGATTTAAACTCGCAATAGCAAGTTGTAAAGTCAGAATTGTGAGGCATGAACTCGCAATTCTGAAAAATAAAGTCAGAACTGCAAGATACAATTCTCACAATTCTGACTTTTTTCTAAGAATTACGCATTGTGAGTTAAGTCAGAACAGAGATATAAATTCACAATTCTGACAACATATCAGTCGCTAAGTTGGGCTTCTGAGAAAAAAGTCAGAATTGCGAGATACAAACTCACATTTGCGAGTTTATATCTCGCTATTTTGACTTAATTTTCGCAATTGTGAGTGTTTATCATGCAATTCTGAGAAAAAAGTTAGAATTGTATGTTTGTATGACGCAATTCTTTATAACTCACAATCGCAAGTTTATATTACGCAATTCTGAGAAAAAAGTCAGAATTGCTAGATAAACTTGCAATTGCGAGAAAAAAGGCAGAATTGAGAGATATAAACTTGCATTTGCAAGAGTTTATATCTCACTATTTTGACTTGATTTCTTGCAATTGTGAGTTTATATCACGCAATTCAGAGAAAAAAAGTTAGAATTGTGAGTTTATATCTCCCTATTCTGACCTTATAACTTACAATTGTAAGTTTATATCATGCAATTCTGACTTTATAACTCGCATCTGCGAATTTATATTACACAATTCTGAGGAAAAAGTCAGAATTGCAAGATAAACTTGCAAATGCGAGAAAAAAGTAAGAATTGCGAGATACAAACTTGCAAACTTTGCATTTGAGTTTATATCTCGCTATTTTGACTTGATTTCTCGCAATTGTGAGTTTATATCACGCAATTCTGAGAAAAAAGTTTGAATTATGAGTTTATATCTCACAATTCTAAACTTATAACTTGCAATTTTGAGTTTATATCATGCATTTCTGACTTTATAACTCGCAATTGCGAGTTTATATTATGCAATTATGAGAAAACAGAATTGTACGTTTGTATCACGCAATTCTGAAAAAAAAGTCAGAACTGCGAGAAAAAAGTAAGAATTGTGAAATACAAACTCGCATGTGCACAAGTTTATATCTTGCTATTTTGACTTGATTTCTCACAATTGTAAGTTTATATCATGCAATTCTAAACTTATAACTTGCAATTTTGAGTTTATATCATGCATTTCTGACTTTATAACTCGCAATTGTGAGTTTATATCATGCAATTCTGAGTAAAAAAGTTTGAATTGTGTTTATATCTCGCAATTCTGACTTTATAACTCGCAACTGCGAGTTTATATTACACAATTCTGAGAAAAAAGTCATAATTGCAAGATAACCTTGCAATTGCAAAAAAAGTAAGAATTGCGAGATACAAATTTGCATTTGCAAGGTTTTATATCTCGCTATTTTGATTTGATTTCTCGCAATTGTAAGTTTATATCTCGCAATTCTGAGAAAAAGTTTGAATTGTGTTTATATCTCACAATTCTAACCTTATAACTTGCAATTGTATGTTTATATCATGCAATTTTGACTTTATAACTCGCAATTGCGAGTTTATATTACTCAATTCTGAGAAAAAAGACAGAATTGTGAGATACAAACTCGCATTTGCGAGAGTTTATATCTTGCTATTTTGACTTGATTTCTCGCAATTGTGAGTTTATATCACGCAATTCTGAGAACAAAGTTTGAATTGTGTTTATATCTCACAATTCTAACCTTATAACTTTATATCATGCAATTCTGAGAAAAAGAATGGTGAGTTTGTATCACACAATTGTGAGATAAAAAGTAGCAGTAAACTTTTTTTTTTTTTTTTTAATTCAGTCGCAGAAACGGTCTTCCAAAGTACAAAGACTCTGATTTATTTTGGACCACATCAGCTGCGTGTTGCTCAAGACACAACGGCAATTTTATTGTGGCTTCATTTTGAAATATTTTCATTACCTGAGCATAGAAGTACCGTCAAACTGGAAAATGTTGTGTCTAAAACGCAAGTTTCAATCTTAATTTCTTGTTTATATAACTGTTGTGTGAGAAAACAAATCAGTCTGATTGCACTCGTTCAAAATGAAAGAAGCATCTTTGTGAATGAGTCATTGAATCATTCGTAGTTTCTGTATTGCTTAATTAAACGTTGACTCAGATGTTCCCTTAAAACCTTTTAGGAGAAAAACAAAAATGAAACAGTTGTTAATGTAAGAACATGAGCAAATTTTGTTGTTCTTACTGAATTCTCTGACGCTCAACTTTGATTTGATCGCAAACTTTGAATACAGTGTGTGACAACTGTGAGTTCTCAACACTAGATGGAGACATATGAGAGATGAATGGGGTTAAAGGTACAGTTGACCCAAAAATTTAAATTCTGTCATTAATTATTCATCCTCATGTTGTTCCAAACCCGTAAGACCTTTGTTCATCTTCGGAACACAAATTAAGATATTTTTGATGAAATCCAAGAGCTTTCTTACCCTGCATAGACAGCAACGCAACTACCACAATCAAGGCCCAGAAAGGTAGTAAAGACATTGTTAAAATAGTCCATGTGACATAAGTAGTTCAACCTTAAATTTACGAAGCTATGAGAATACTTTTTTTGTGCAAAGAAAACTAAAATAATGACAGAAAGCTTAGAAAGTCCTTGGATTTCATCAGAAATATCTTAATTTATGTTCCCGAAGATGAACTAAGGTCTTACAGGTTTGGAACAACATAAGGGTGAGTAATTAATGACAGAATTTTCATTTTTGCATGAACTATCCTTTTAAGTCAGTCTCAATTTGCTCTCCATTTAATATCACTGCTGACCAAGACCAGACATATCAAAGAGATCTCGTTTGTGATTTTTCTTTTATGGGTGATGTCAACTGGGTCTCCTATTTCGCTTCCCCTTTTTTCTTCTTTTCTTGATCTTTTCACTGAAAAACTAACCCTATTCATTTGCTGTCTCACAAGCCCTGTTTCCTCTAGGAAAAGGCAAATGGGGAAAAGAATTACTCTTCAACATGAGTGCTTATCTAAGCAAGCAAAAAAGGAACAATTACACATCTCAGAGGAAGACATCAACAGCAGCAAATGCTATGAAGCCTTATTAAATGAAAAAACACCTCTTTAGCCCCTAAAATGGCTTGATCGCAGACTGACTCACAGCCGTGTCATGTTAATGGATATGTTGATAGGGCCCATGTAAGTGTCCAGTGCTCTTTCATGCAGTGCAGTGACAGCATCTGCAGTGCATTAAGCTGTAAAAACATGATGTTGTGAAACTCACCTCTCAGCAGCAGGGCAGAACCTCCATTGACAGATTGCTATAATGGATCTCACTTAGTATATTAAACAATGTCACAATCCAGATCAGTGTCATCTAGCGTTTGCCTGTTTACGGAATGTTGTACACACTGATTTAGTGTCATGACTGCGTTAGCAGGATGATTGATATACCAAAAGAAATCATATTTTAGAATATGATCAAGAGCAAAGGGTCAAAGTTTTGACAGGTTACTAACCTGGTCTAGTTCGAAAAATTCGAAAAATCATCTGTTTACATTAACAGCCATTTAAAAACAGCAGTGTATTCTGATGATTTTTGCAATATGTAACAATAATTGTATATGTATTCTATGATTAAAAAGTCTGAGGTAGGTAAGATTATTTAAAATAAGTCTCTTATGTTCACCAAGGCTGCATTCATTTGATAATAAAATACAGTTGAACTGTAATTTTGTGAAATATTATTACAATTTAAGATAACTAATTTAAAATGTAATTTATTCCTGTGATGGCACGGCCGAATTTTCAGTATTCTGTGTCACATGATCTTTCTAGAAATCATTCCATTAAGCTGATTATGGTGCTCAAAATATATTTTATTAGCAATGTTGAAAACTTAAAAATGTAAAGTTGTAACTTTATAAATGTCTTTACTATCACTTAAATTTAATGCATTCTTGCTAAATAAAATAGTTCATTTTGTAATAAAAAACCCAAATTTTCAAACTATATATATATATATATATATATATAATTTTACTGTTAAATATTTTACTGTTTTTGTTGTACTTTGAATCAAATAAATGCAGGCTTGCTGAGCAGAAGAGACTTCTTTAAAAAAAACATGAAAAATCTTACTGTTCAAAAACTTTTGACTTACTTGCTCTTACTTTAGGTACTTGTTCTTAAAGGGATAGTTTAGCTTTTTGGATCTTCTAAGTTTTGGTTACCTTGATTAGAGGCAGAAACCTTTCAGGTATTATTAAAAATTTCTTAATTTGTGTTTTGAAAATGAACCAGACTTATCGGTTTTTGAACAAGATGAGGTAAAAAGTGACGGAATGTAGCAATTTTTGGGTGAATTATCCCTTTAAATACAAATACATGAATGCCAATTCTTTTTTTTTTTTTTTTGAGTTTTTTTTGTGAGTTGATTAGTGACATGACATTTACAGCTCAGGTGATTGGCTTAGAAAGTTCTGTGGTCCCATGTGCGAAGATCTCCTTGAGAAAAGCAGCTACAGTCTTATATAGTTTTACTCTCTTTAAAGGTTAAGTGTCTCTATCAGTGTGAAATATGCATGCAATAGCTTAAATTTATATGCTACAGATCATTGATTAAATGCAATCATTTATTAAATTTGTGAGCAGAGTATATTTGACACAGTCAAATTATTTCCCCAAAATGGATTTTTTTATTGAAGACAGATATTCACTGGAGCATTTGGCATTCACTTCCATTCGTCCTTTCTCAATAGCGATGCCTATGTGTTTCCATAATTACCATTCTTACTTATCTCTGCCCTGCTCTGTAAATGTAATTTCCCTCGTCGCAAATAAGATGGTTTTATTCTCCTCCACTTCCACCAGTCTGTCTCATTTTTTTTTACTTAATTCTGAATGAAGTGGCAGAATTTGAAGCGCTGCCAAAAATCTGAAGGACAGCAGACCTTGAGGAGGAGCGTGTGCCCGCATATTCTCTGCAAAATTCATCGGGGAGTCTTCTGACATTTCCTTTTTATTAGTCTCAATTATTGATATAAGCTGTGTTTAAAATTCTTTTCAAATTAACTTGCTGTAATGGATACATAATGGTGCTCTGAATAATTGCCTTTGCAAGAACTAATGAATGAAGGAACTTGAGAACTTTGGCATTAAGCACTCACAGTTTGACTCCACGGGCTCTTCACCTGAAGGTCTGCTTCACATTTAGCAGGGGAGCAAGAGGTTGTTGATATCCTGTTGGTTTCTGCTATTAAAAATGGCATTACGGAAACATCCATTATAAGTCAATATCACCACAGGGAAGCACTGGAACTAGAATTAAAGGGGCATCGTTTGAGGTAAATGCAACGTAAGTATAATTCAATAAGGGACTTAAGATGAAGACGAGTGGTTCATTTTTCTAGTACTTTATATTGAGAAGTTTTTTTTAAAAAGGTTTTTAAATTGTACTTTTACAAAATATTTTAATCTTGAATCTGAAGAAGTCTCTTCTGCTCACCAAGCCTGCATTTATTTGATCCAAAGTACAGCAAAACAGTAAAATTTTGAAATATTTTTACAATTTAAAATAACTGCTTTCTATTTAAATATATTTTAAAATGTAATTTATTCCTGTGATCTAAGCTAAATTTTATCATTAATCCAGTCTTCAGTGTCACATGATCCTTCAGAAATCAGTCTAATATGCAGATTTGCAGTTCAAGAAACATTTATTATTATTATCAGTATTTAAAACAGTTGAGTACATTTTGTTCAGGATTCTCTGATGAACAGAAAGATCCAAAGATCAGCATTTATCTGAAATAAAAAGCTTTTGGAACATTATACACTATAACATTCAAAAACCTGGAGTCAGTCCTGAAAAAAGAAATTTTTAGAAATTAATACTTTTATTTGGCAAGGATGCTTTAAATTGACCAGAAGTGATGATAAAGACATTTATAATGTTATAAAACATTTCTATTTCAGATAAATGCTGCTCTTCTAAACTTCATCAAAGAAACCTGAAAAACATTATAATAAATGTTTTTTTGAGCAGCAAATCAGAATATTAGAATGATTTCTGAAGGATCATGTGACTGGAGTAATGATGCTAAAAATTCAGCTTTGAAATCACATGAATAAATGAGATTTTAAAATATTTACAAATAGAAAATAGCTATTTTAAATGATAAAAATAATTCAAAATTGTACTGTTTTTGTTGTACTTTGAATCAAATAAATGCAGGCTTGGTGAAAAACATCAAAAATCTTACTGTTCAAAAACTTTTGACTGGTAGTTCATATACTGTTAATGAAAGGTACTTACTTGTTCTTAAAGGGATAGTTTACCTTTTTGGACCTTCTAAGTTTTTGTTACCTTGATTAGAGACAGAAACCTTTCAGCTTTCATTAAAAATATGTTAATTTGTGTTTTGAAAGTGAACCAAAGTTATGGGTTTGGAACGAGATTACGGAATGTAGCAATTTTTGGATAAACTATCTCTTTTAATGTAGACATTTTAGACATGACTAAAATACTAAGACACTTATTACATCAGCACTTAATGTTCCTGATGCACACTTAATTTTATCATCATTTGCATAATCTTATTTGCATTACATATAACTCTAGAAGAACATCTGAGATCATTGTTTAAATACTGTTCTGGTTGAGGATGAGCTCTTATTTCCCACTTTGGTATATCTTGAATTCCAAATTATGCTAATGCTCAGTCTAGCAGCCCTTGATGGTTTTTAGACTGTGCTTGGCACTAGTAAGCTGACAACTCTGAGAAGCTTCAATTTCACTGCAGGACAAACTCTGCTGAATGCTACCTATTTGCATGATAATTATTCATGCAGTGAAACTGGACGCTTTACCCAGCACTTGGTCTTGCATTTTAATACACATCTACAGTGAGCTTTTTCAGATGGGCATATTTTCTACCAGAACAAGACACGGACAAGCTGCCCAGAGTGTCACGTGACTTCATTTAAAGAGAGGACTATAAAAAGAGATTCTTTGCTAAGTAAAATCTTGATATTTTCTGTTCACTTTGATTTAAGTTTTATGTTTAAAAAGAAATTCATTGCATATAAAGATTAATGACGTTACAACAAAAACATTGCATATTGTGTTGATTAGAACAGAACTTTAATTGTAAAACCAACATGAGTAGAACATCATAATTCAAATTTGGAATCATAAATGATGCTGACACCCAAAAGAACAGGGCATTGACTTCAGTAATGAGCCTCTGCTGCTTTATTCATGTTTGCAAATTAAAATATAATAAATTAACATTTTTTTTCTAAAAATATACAAAAATACTGTAAAACTTTCCTAGAAAGCCTCAACACAGTAGTATTGCCATGTACCGCATACTATAATAAGCACAGTGGTCTATCTATTTTTGAAAACCGATGAAGATGAAACTCTTCTGTGTTGGGATATTTCCACATTCCCTTCCTTTACAACATTCCAGACTGTGACATTCAGGATCGGAATGTCTTTTCGATACACCGCACATAGAGTAGCCGGCAAATGCACATTCTCGCTCACATTCGTATCATTTCCATATATATTTTTTAGGCTCTGATATACACACACACACACAAGCATCATGGAGGCAACGTGGGCCTGAGTAGATGTAGAAAGGGTGGAGAGAAGAACGACTTAAAGCATCTGCTCACAGTTCAGGTGAATCTCTGAGCAGCACAGGAATCTGGTAAATATGGCCACTAAAGTTTATAGTACATTGCTGATTGAGACAATTACACACTATTATCTACAATCATGTCACATAACCACCAACATTATTTAGAATATGCATTCACTGACATCTGATATCATGTCTCATGTTAAAAGTTTCTGAAAGAGCAAAACGTGATTTTTTTTTTTTGTCTATTTTGTCTGCTACATTAATACTGAACAGAGTTTTCTGGGATTTTCTTGCATTTCTCACTCTCCAGCCCCTGCGTATGTGATGCATAGCATGACTCTCGGGTGTCCAAACTATCCTCATGCAAAACAAATCCATTTCTGTTACATAATGGCATGAACCAGCTGATGAAAGTTTACTCTGGAACGGTACTTCCACGGCTGTTTTGTGGGTTCATCTTTCGGATTTCAGGGTTCCCACACTAATGAATTTACATGATTTCCCCTTTCTCCAGGCATTTGTGATGTGAAGGATTTTTAAAAATATATTGATCGCATTCATTTCTTCATCAATGTAACCTTGAAGCATATCTAGAAAAATTTATATTGACTACACAAATTTCCACAGACTTTTACATTTTAATTAATCCTCATGACTTTTTCAGGCCTGGAAATAAACTTTTGAAACTCCCTGATACATCCAGGACTGTGGGAACCCTGTGGTTTATGGATCTAGCAAAACACACCAGTAATATCAGTCTCATAAAAAAAAGGAACAAAAAAAACGGAAAAAGGTGAGATTAACAGCTCACTCGGCTGGGCTGTTGCTTGCAAACGAAGTCTGTCATGAAATCAAACTCGTTCTGTCCCAACCACAGCTCTGGCAGCTCCTTTATTCGGTCCAAGCCCATTTCTATCACCAGTGACATCAAGACCTCCTCGTCAATAAAATCCGTGTCGATAACGTTGGGGGGCAGCATTGCTGCAGGCATGTGGTGGCCAGGCAGAGGAACCCCAGACGTGTTCTGCTTAGCGTTACTGTCTCGGAACTGCTGTCCTGTCCCGTTTAACTGGTGGCTGGCGGGGTGCAGTTCGTGCATGTAATGGTGATGATGGGAAGGATGCGTGTGGTGACTGTAGTAAGGCGTGTTGAGCTTCTGCAACTGCATGCTGGCAGCGAGCTGCTGCCCTTGTCCGACAAACTGGGAGTTAAAGCGGGCAGGCAAGTTGCCATTGGGGATCCCTCCGTTTATATTATTCCCAGAGGCCATGGAATGCCGGATCCCGTGGTTTGCGTTTACATTCCCTCCCGCGTAATGCATGTGATCTCCCATGATAACGTTATAATGCTGCTGCTGTGGAAGCGCGTTGGAAAACTGTCCCATTCCCATCCTGCGCGCAGAGTGTTGATGCCCGTTCACAGCATCTGGGAAACGTCCATGGTTCATTGCCATCATGCGGTCTACCATTCCACTGGAAAACAGTTTGCAAAAGTTAATACGGCAATTTGCGTAACACATATAGTGTAAACAAATTTTTGTTTATAAATAGTTCATCATTGAATCGAAGCTTGTTTGCAGTATACACGAATAAACACACACGCGTGTAACTGTGACATGAGCATTCGTAAGCAGGCTAAACTTTGTAACCTTTACCTCTCTGCTTGAATCTGCTGAGTGCGTCGCACCGCAGTCTGCAACAGCAAAAAGTAACTGACAATCCCACAGATGAAAGAGTTTACAATCCGTCCTAATCCAAGTCAATAAAAAGCGTATGCGCTCCAAATACAGACGGCATTCAGCGCCAGCCTCCGCATCAAAAACATTACGAAAAAAACTGCTGCATGCTTCTCGGTCAGCACTCATATACAATCAAGCCAGGGGCGGAGCAAAGCCAACCTTCAATCTGACTACATTCACGCCTGTGGCAAGCCGGATTATCATGTAGTCTATTTCTCCAAACTACTTTCAAGAACCCAGTTTTATTAGTAACTGTTCCTTGGCGATAGTCAGCCCGATCTCATGGCAGTTGGCATGGCATATTTTACGAGGTGGCTAATTCGTACGAATTCGTACAATTTTTGCAAAATCATATGTATTTTACCAATTCCCCAATTCGTATGAATTCGAATGAACCCCGCCCCTATAGCCACCTTTCCACTTTCTCGACATTTGGATACGATAGTCGCATTTCTCCCCCTAGTGGCAGTCGCATAGAATTTTTTAAAAATGGTCGTGCAGCAACTGTTACCTCGGCATATTCACCATGGTAAAATAAAGATTTAAAATAAAATCGTTATTCATCCAAATAAAAACATAGTAGGTATTATAGGGCTTATAAATGTAAATAATGATTTAAGTATATGCTATAATTATTCTAAAGCACCATTTTACAGAAATAATGTTTACAGAGTAATGTTAAAGTGAAAAAAGTATTGATAATTCTAACCTTTGTTTTCAATAGAATACATCACATCCGGTCAGGTGGTCACATATGGTCTAGCCGCAGAAGTTCAAGTATTTTAACGCGTCCGAAGCTCAAATCAGATCTGAAATTTCCGCATACGCATATGATCAGAACTTTACGCAGCTCCCGCACTACTCTCCATTGGAAATTAATGACTTGTAGTCTGTCGCTTATCGTTTGTCAGAGCTAGTGGAAAGGCGGCTTCAACCTACCCATCCCTGGAGTCTAGACAAATCGTACAAGTGAGGTCGTACAAATTTATACGAATTAGTCACCTTGTAAAACTCTTAGGAATTGGTTGTGATAGCGTTGCAGCAGTACTTCAATTTTCTGGTTTTGCTGAATCGGCTTTATAATAGATACAGGGGTTGGACAATGAAACTGAAACACCTGGTTTTAGATCACAATTAGTATGATATTGGGCCTCCTTTTGCAGCTAATACAACATCATTTCATTGTGGGAGTGACAAATACAAGTCCTGCAAAGCAGCCAGAGGGATTTTGAGCCATTTTCCTCTTGCAGAACAGTGGCCAGGTCACTATGTGATGCTGATGTGGGAAAACGTTTCCTGACTCGCTCCTCCAAAACACCCCAAAGTGGCTCAATAATATTCAGATCTGGTGACTATGCAGGCCATGGGAGATGTTCAACTTAATTTTCATGTTCATTAAACCAGTCTGTCACCAGTCTTGCTGTGTGTATTGGTGCATTATTATCCTGATACAGAGCACTACCTTCAAGGTACAATGTTTGAACCATTGGGTGCACATAATGAAACTTTACACTCTGCTCTAACTGGTGTAATGTACAATAAGTGAAGATTGGGCACCAGACAGCGCAAATATAGCCATGAAACCTCCAATACTATATTGGCGAGTGTTTCAGTTTCATTGTCCAACCCCTGTAGGTGTTACAGTATTTTTACACAGTATAAAAAAAAAATTAGTTTGTTTCGTAAGAAAAAAAAATGTTTTAAAATGTACTTTCTACTTTAAAATGTCACATTTAATTTAATGTGTTACTTGCGGTTTCTTTGTAATTGTTTGTGACCACGTTTTCTACACTATTTTTTTTTTCAATGTAGCAGCAATTAAATAAACACTAGTACCATTTTATTAGACACTTTTGTGTATTCTAATTGTAGTAATGTTTTTAATTTGTTTTTAATTTAAATATAATATAGCTATTCTTACATTTCGCAAAGGGTGCTTTTGCATGACAATGATGTACCAAAAACAGAAATTTTTCAAAAGTTTCACATACAGACGATGACGTTGTCAAAACAATCCTTGTTCACGTGGATCTGCAGAAATTACTAAAAATGTTGCACTGTGTATACCAGGCCAGTAGTTGGCAATGTCACTTTGCAGAGAAACACTACACGTCTGCGAACATACCTCAATACGTAATATGCATGACGTCACATTTCCACAATTTTACATTTTTGTTGCTTACATGGAGACGATAATAGTATCGGCTTCAAAAACTTGTACTTTGAAACCTGTTTTCTAAAGTTTGCACTTTCAGGCAGCCAAAATGCTGTTGTCCTGTAAACGAATGACCAAAATACATAAAAAAGGTTTTCAAAAATAGTTGAAAAAGGTGTTGTGTAAACGCCCCCCTAAATGTGGCAAAGTAAAAACAGCAACTGTAACTAGTGAGATAAAAATGTTAGGTCTAGTAAAAAAAAAAAGTATCAATCTATCTAATTATTAATCTAATCAAGTAGTAGTAGAAGTACTGAAACTGGAATAAAATTCTAATGAAATTGAATAGATACTCGTCACTATTGGAATAAGTAGTAGTGTCTATTAAATAAGTAATCTTGTGTAGCCAGACCTTCAGACTGATGGCAAAAGGTCTGGGAACCTTAGCCAAGGCCCACCCCAAGATATTTAGGGATGTGGAAATTTTCCCACAATTACAGACTGGTGTGTAAAACTCTTGGACGTATTTTAAAGATTTTGTGCCATGAAATATTTCACATACTTTTAAAAATCCAGCGTTTAGTTGATCCTGATAAGCGCTCATCGTCACAGCTGGAAACACGACAGCTTTCTTCTTCCATGAGGAGATTTGGCATCACGGTGGAGCGTTAAATAACGCGACACACACGTCTCCCGGAAATCCTGTATAATTCAACCAATCCGATGACCACTTTGAAACTCCTGAAGTGTTTCCAATTTTGTGAACCATATGTATCAGATGCTCAGCCATCGGTCGTGAGGTCTGAGGCTGAGACTATTAAATAAGTAGCTTACTTGTAGACATTTATAATGAGTTGGTAGTAAAACTGAAAACAAAAAAATACTACTTACTATTACTTACAGTGAAAGAAATTTGGCGTAGAAGCAAATTTCACTCTAGTAAATTTTAAAAACACTTACAATGAAATGCAAATAACATACTGAATAAACATGACATTTTGAAGAAAAGCTGAAGTATTTTATTGCAAAACATACTTAGGCTAATCATTTTTTTATTTTTTTTTTTTATTTTACAACTTCGACAAATATTTTACAGTTAGTAATTCTACATTTTGACTAGTAACAAATACGTGTACTAGTACGTATTATGGGTAAATGTTAAAACGGCTTGCCGCAAAAGTCTGGATCTGGGCTCGTGCAAAACGTGGAGCTGAAGCGCGCGACCAATCGCCTTCCGCGCGCATGGAGCAACACCGCTGCACACATTACCTCATTGCGGCTATTTCTGTTGAAGGCAAGAGTGAGCAAAACATGGAATCACGTTTCACAGGTTTTTAAAGGCAGTGTACGTGCTCGAACATCCATTAACACCATACACTGATTGAGATAAACAGGGTTGGTGACACTTTACACTGCAGTGCCTGTGTCACACATTTTCATGCACATGTAATTTATACCAACACTTAGCAATAATATGAGCTGTATTGAGTTGTGACACAATGAATTTAACCAATTACCGAGTTAAATAGCGAAAGTGATACATGAGCATCATCCTAATTAGGTGACAGTAGAAGCTGAATGTCTCTAAAATAAAAAGGATTTACAGGGTAAAAAACTATTTCTAAGTAAGAAGTGTTATAATTTGATTTGCAATCGTTAGCAGTTGTTAAATGTTCACAATGTAACTTGGACGCTAATGCAAAGTGTTAGTTTTGTCCACAGTCGAATTTAAGTGCATAAAACAGGACAAGAAAAAAAATGAGCAGCAATTAAATCCCAGGAGTGCTGATAAGACGAGTTCGTGTGCACTGCTGCCAAATAATCTTCACGTTCTGCACGTCCAAACCAACACGCCTGCTCAGAGACGCTTGACAGTGGGTTTGATCTCAAAAAAATCATGTAAACAAATCAAAATTTAAAGATGTGTAAAGTGTAATCAAATGTCAGATGCATATAATGCTCCTAAAACATTTCACTTCATGGAAAAGTGAAAAATTACACTTTTTGAGCTGTTTGCTTTTCAACATGGAAGGCATATTTTCTTATCACTATAAGTTTGTAAATTAATATTTGAGAAAATTACCTCTAAGAATGATCTCATTGTGAGTTTTGATGGATAGTTGCTGGTCTAATAGAGTAGATGGAGGGGATAAGAGAGTTAAAACATGTTCTGGAAGATAAACATGAAAAGAACACCTGCTTTAAATTCAACAGCCTGGTAATAATGTCAAAATTAATTGCAATCTTGATCAGAGCTTCATGCATTTTAAACATCTAAACTCCAGATACAAGCCATTCCAGTTCAATTATAATGTATATGTGTTTACAAGAAAGCAGCACCATTGGTTGATATGATCATTTGTTTAACGGGCCCATTAACACTGTCATTAATTAATCCTATTGTGGCCATCATTACTTGCAGGCATGTTTTAAATGTTTTGTCTCAGCAAAGCATCCAGTGTGTGATGTGTGAACGTGACCAGTGTGCTCTTAAGAAAGGCACACAACCTCATATTCCTTTACAGTTTTTAATACAAAGAGCCAAATCAAACTTTATTGAGGGCTGTGGGCCAAAAGTAAAAGTTGCATTGTATAAAAATATCTTCAAATGTTCAAATGTGTGTGTTTTTTTTTTTTTTGGATTTTTAAAAATTGAGGGCTGTGGGCCAAAAGTAAATGTTACATTGTATCAAAATATTTTCAAATGTTTTTTTTTTTTTTTTTTAGTATTTTTAAATGAAATTGTATATATATATATATATATATATACGTTTAAAAATGCTAACAACATTTCAAAATATTTTGATACAATGCAACATTTACTTTTTATTTAATTTTTATTTTATTTTTAAAAATACGTTTTTAAAAATTGAGGACTGTGGGCCAAAAGTAAATGTTGCATTGTATCAAAATATTTTCAAATGTTTTTTTTTTTTTTAGCATTTTTAAATATATATATATATATATATATATATATATATATATATATATATATATATATATATATATATATATATATATATATATATATATATATTTTTTTTTTTTTTTTTTTTTTTTTTTACATTTTAAATACAATTTAAAAAACATAAAAAATATATAGCCTATAAATTAGACTCTTACCCCCATTATGGCATGGTGGACCAGATCAAAGGTCATCATAGGCCAACTTTGGCTCTACAGGAGTAACTTCAATATACACTACCAGTCAAAAGTTTTTGAACAGTAAGATGCAGACTTAATGAGCAGAAGAGACTTCTGTAAAAAACATGAAAAATCTTACTGTTCAAAAACATTTGACTGGTAGTGTTGGATCTAAAATCTAAAAGAGAAATCTTAAAGTATGATGCCTATATGTTAAATGAAATATCTATATATAGACAAGCATAATCGAGAACAGATTAATGTACTAGAGTTCATTCATTCTGAGACGCTCTCCTTATTCTGTCAAACAAGAACAAGTTATCCGCATCTTTAGAGTTTGTACGCATAGAAAGACTTGGACCCATCCAAGTGTTTGTTCAGTTTTAGAGGCTGCTTAGACAATAGCATTCCAAAAGCCATTTAATCCCAAAGTCATGCCTGAATCCGCCTCAGTAGGGAAACTAACTAATGAGCTTTACACCCTCTAAGCCTTATGTTCGAAACCTATTGCACATTTGTGACACAAGAAGACACACATTGATTTGGGAGCTTTTGTTTTGAAACCAAATGGAACATGCTCTGTTATTATTTCAAAAGATTTTTTTTCTGTTTGGTTTATTGGATCTAATTTAGTGCCTTAACCTCTGAAAAAAAAACACTGTCTTATATTAGACGTGGTGTAAAAATGATATTCTTTAATCTCCCTTTTGTGCATTGTTACCCACCAATAAAACCGTCAGGGGCCATATGATTTTATTTTAGAGCACTGGGTTTATTATGGACAATAAATTACACATAAATTGCTGCCTGTGCTATACTCCATAATGTTGAGGTTTAATTCGAGGATCCTGAGGATGTTTATTTCATGTTAATAAAAATATCTAATGTCTATGTCTTTTCCATCCTTCAGTGGAGAACATCACATGAGACCATATAAGCTACGGAGAGTTTTACAACACAAATAAATGAGTTGGTATAGAACCTCAAATACTTTCTCACCTCAGAGCACTTACCAGCTGAACTGTTTGCAACTGGGACACGTGGTGCATTGGACTGTTACGTGATACCAGTTTACCCTTTTAAGATCTGGAAATGTCAATAAAAATCTAGCCACGCTTGTGTGTGAATGGTAATGACAAGTTAAATAACAACTGAAAACTGAAAGCATAACAGCAGCACATGTAATACCCATGTGTTCCTTATCTCGGGATCACTCTGAATCACTTTCCGTCTCTGTTGTTTTCACTTCACTGCGCGTGTGAACAGTCATGCATATCCAGTACAAGCATTTAGCTTGTTGATTAGATAAATTTGAGGATGTTAAGTTTGTGGAGTAGCTTTCAGCACCCAATTTAAAATTTAACCTGACTTCATGTTGTTTTTGATCATTTACTTTTTATGTATTTTTATAATCATTACATGTGAACATAAACATGCAAGTATTTAAAAAAGTATGTAACATGTTTAACTTTTACTTGAATTCAATCTTCAGTGAGCTGCTTGCTCGATGTACTACATTTAATTAATTTCAAAATTAATTCAGATGTTTTTAACCCTATTAAATGCATACATCTATTTAAATTTGGTTTGTAAAATAAAAATTTACATCTTCCTTCTGGGTTAGGAATGTGTGAATAAATCCTGTTTGTGTTATCATATGCAAACAATACAGAAATAGTGTCAACCTTCACTATAAACATATAAATTCCTATACGCCAGTTTTATTTACCCCATTTCAGCAGTATTTGGACAGTGAATAAAGTACCAGACAAGTCTCTGGACTACTTTCTCTGTGTAGCAATGTTTTCATAAGACAGAGCATTATAGTAAAGCCCTATTCTGCTTACCTATGACGTGTGATATTTACTACCCATGCATCACCCAATCATGAACGGTTATTATAAAGGTGCATTAACGATCAGTTAAAAATTACATTATACGACCTGTAAGCGAGCCTAGCTGATGTCTCGTTTACAGTACGTATAAAGGTTGGATTTGCGCGTCTCGTCGTATAATTTTATGGGAATCAACCACAAAATGTCAACTGAAACTGCCGGCTAGAGAAAACCTCAGGAATAAAATAAATAAATAAATATTCTAAATATAAATTCTTGTAAATGTTTTAAACGACCAGACGTGTGGTACCACAGATTAGCATAGAGAACAAGCTTACAACGAATAGAAAATGCCATTTTTCGTCATAATCAGAACTAGGGAATCGATGTCCGTTTGTAAATGAATCACTCTTTTGAATCGGTTCTGTTCAACGAATCAGTATAACAGTGTGAATCGCTTCGTAGTTTGAATCGTTCGGAGCGTCGTTTTGCTGTGTAGACAGTAAAGGTTCAAAAGATATTTAACTACAATCCATCGAAAACAAACTTGCATACTGTCGTTTGCCAGCAAAGTACATTTTACGAACACCTACCAGTGCAGCTTGTGAACTAGCCTACTCTGAGGTAAACACCAATGCAACACAAGTGTAGCAACACAGATGTACCATAATAGTAACATAGCTTTATTTTACTTGAACCATGATAATCTTTGAAGTACAGTAAAGCAACTGTATGTACATTTGTGTATTTTTGCGACTTTGAAGCCCCCCACGTTAAGTGAGTGAAATTCACACATTAAGCTGCAGGTAAAAATCGCATGGAAACTATATAGTAGGCCTATCGGTAAAAATCTCCATCTGCTGTAACGGTTACTTAATGGACAAGCATTGGGTTTTATATAATTAATAACCTTTAGAGTATTGACAGCCCGCATTTATTTCTTAAGATTTTTGTCTGGATTTAATCTGGTTATGATGTGTTGAGCCTTTCATGTTAGTTTCTTTTTGGAAATTGACTATTATGCCTGTGGCAAAAAAGTGTGTTGTGGCATTGATCAATCTAATTGTATATATAGATAGATAGATAAATAGGTTGATGCATACAGATATAGCACCAAGGCTGTTTTTAATTGTTATTCAGTAAATATTCTACAAATGAAAATGTCAGTATTTCAGAATATAATCTATAGTTTAGCACAGCATAAGCAGGTCAAATGAAGGTGAAAATGAGCAAGATTTTTTGGGTCAGTCAGCTCTAGTGCATTAAGCAAGTATCAGCCTGCCTTTTTACACGTAATGTCTGGCATTTCTTTTATGGTATGAAGTCTGTCTGTCTGTGGAATAGACGTTGACCCATTTCTTCACTCTCCACTCTCATATTTTGACTCAGTGTATTTATTAGCTTTCTTTCTTTCTTTCTTTTTCTTTTTTTTTTTTCTTTCACTTACCTATTAGCTATATTTTGGAAGTAGTGCATGTATATCAAAGCCAGCCAACTGTGTAAGTGCCAATTATGAGTCAAATTTTTGCTTGCATGTAAGGAGAAAGCACTACATAATGAACTATATTATTTGCATGCTTTAGATTCTAATACATACCTTCACAAACTTCTTCTCAAACATGACAAAACATGTTTGCTAATTGTCAGCTTTTTAAGTTGCTCCTCTTCATGTTTTGCCAGTTTACCTCAAAAATTACCCAACATTACAGTAGCTAATATAGAACTTCTTTAAATATGAATTTCAAGTTAAAAAGCATTTTTTGTGTACCTTGCTAGTTAATTCCTATTGTACCTATTTATACTTTTGAGTAGAGAGGTTTTTCAAAAATTAAAGATTAATTTTTCATTAGCATATGTAAGCATGTAATTTCCTAGTACTTATGTGACCACTGGTTGTTAATTAACTGTTAAAATAAAAGTCGTTTTTGTGTGTTTAGAAGGTAGGACTGATCATTTGAGATCCCCTATGAGATTCTGACATCACATTAGAAAGGGGACGCCATGTATTGCCTTTGCCATCTCTTGACATGTCTGTCAATATTTTCAAATGATTCATCTGCAGTGTCATCCAAGTGTATTGATTTATACTGATGTGCGAAGCAATTTACCAGCACCGTTTTTCTAGAGCAGAATGCATTTGACAATGAGACATTTCATTTGGTCATGCCTTTGTTTTGAAGTCATTCCCATATATTAAACAGCAGTTTTCATGAACGGATTCTTGTGTTGTGTGTGACTGGCTGTCATGGAGAATTTGTCCAAACTGCTAGTTAATTCCTCTGTGTGCAGTCTCCTTTTATGCCAGTCTGGTTTTGATGGTTGAATGTTGTACATCCAGAAGGTGTTTCTTTTTTTGTGAGTCTTTTCCCTGAACAAGCTGCTCCAAGGCGGTCTGGAAGATGATTCCGATGGACTGCAACAGGAATGTGTGTATGTGATCGCCATATTTCAGCCATCCCATAGTGGGAAGGCAGACCTGGTTTTCAACCCTTCTTTTGTTCATTCTGCAAAGACAGGATGTTTGCAGACTTTGGAGCCAATTTTCGACAAAGTCACCATAAATCAATTCATTTAGCCTTTTAAGTGGTGTGTGTACGCATGGCAGATGTGGGGATAAGTTCAGTCAATTAGAAAGTGCTGAGGCATGAGGCAACTTTTGCAACAATTACGCCTCCACAGTTCATCAAGGTTCCCATTGATTTATGGAGTTGCAAGTGTTGTTGTTGTTTCCAGCTTGTCTGTGAGGTCAGGGCAGACCTGCTTTAGCAGTTTAGCTACCCATGTCTGATGCTGAATATAGATTTAATCTGCCTTTATTTGCATGAACTGCTTTTTTGAGTCACTAGTTACATTTCTCTCACCGCAGTTTCCTCAGGCAAAGCTGTAAAACTGTTTTCTGCTGTCTCAATTAACTGGCATATATTTTCAAGACTTGAATACTGAAACATGAGCAGCCTCATGTTGTACATCTGTATTGCACTTCCTTTTGTTGCAGTGAGATTAACTTGTAAAACAAACTGTTTACACTCGGTATTAACATCTTTCTTGTACACATTGCTAGCAGTGGTGTGCGATATTGACAAGAAAATGAGTGTGTGTTTTGTGCTGCTACCTTGGCTGGTTTAGGCCTGTCATGGATATATAAATATAACACTTGAATTGGCAGTAGGTGGCGAGTCCCTGTCTTAATATGTGATTCATTCAATCATTCATTCACATGATTCATACAAAATCGCTGATTTATTTAGAAACAAAGCAAGTTACTGCCTTTATGAATGGATCATTGAATCATTGACTCATTCAAAACCAGATTCATTGAGGAACGAAGCACTTCAGTTTTGCTCTGATATAGGGCTGTCTAACGATTAATCGCGATTAATCGCATCCAAAATAAAAGTAACATAAAATAAATATAACATGTTTTTTTTCTTAAATATATACATGTGTGTGTGTGTATTTTTATATATACATAAAATATACTTATGTAAACACAGACTTTTATTTTAGATGCGATTAATTACGATTAATTGTTTGGCAGCCCTACTTTGAGATGCACAAAAGTTCTGCCCAGACTTTGTTTGTCTTTTCATTGGATAAACAGAAAATTACAAGAAAAACACACAATATTGTGTCTAAAATGTGGCTCACTTAATATTAACTACTTGTTTTTACCACAATTATGAATATAACAGAGCGCACTCCACTTGAAATACCATGTCTGTGGTGAGATTAAAACTGAAGTATGCTGTTTTTGGAAGCAACACAGTATTGACTTGTACAATTATTTTTCATTTTAGTGCTTTAAAAACTTTGTAATTGATGTTTGTAGTCAAGAAATTAAAGAAATTTTGTGATTGAATTACCTGAGATGGATGTTAATACTAGGTGTAAACAGCACCTTTGATCATTTTTGGTGCATACACCATACACTTGTAACTTACAAGCTTTATTTAGAGCTGAATTCATGCAGTAATTTGTTATGAGCTTAAAAGGTTATCTTAAAAATATTAGAAGTTTGCAAAATGTCTAGACTCCAGTAATTTCCTCTGATGTTAGTCCAGACAGCAGTTTCCTGCAGGTCTTAGAGTATTTAAACTAGCACAGCGAGTCCCTGTCATTAATTTTCAGGAGTGGTAATGGTGTGTTAACAACAAACCTTCGTTGTGAAGAAGCTGGCGAAGCAAATGCCACGCTAATGCAGTATTAGCCATTGACTCTTGAAAACTTGCTCAATATTATGACATTGTCTTGCTCTCTACTATGTAGTTGCCATCCTGTCTGGTGAGCTTCTGCTCAGCGTGGCAAAATGATTGTGGAATTCCGCCGTCCTGGCGCATACACTCTTCTGCTTCATTTCACACTCCTGTAAAAGAAATGCAGGGTCAACACCAGGATTCCACAGAGCCTAACAAATTAGATTGCAGGGCTAGAAACTAGGTGTAATGTGTTAGTATAAATGGTTCTGAATCAATATTAGATATTAGACATTGCATAGAATATGCATTTATTTACATCAACTTACAAATGCGGAACATTACAAACATTAATGTTTATTGAACCTAGACCATTCCCTTAACTACATTTTATGTGGGTGCTGGTCTGGACGCTACTGCTAACCTGACAGTATTTGCTGTTAAAGGATTAGTTAACTTTACAATTAAAATTTCCTGATAATTTACTTACCCCCATGTCTTGCAAAATATTCATGTCTGTCTTTCTTCAGTTGAAAAGGAATTAAAGTTTTTGAGGAAAACACCAGAATTTTGTGGATTTTTCTCCGTATAGTGGACTTCAGTGGGAGCCAATGGGTTGAAGGTCCAAACTGCAGTTTCAATGCAGCTTCAAAGGCAGGGCTCGACATTAAGCCTTGTCACACTTTTTAACTTTATGAAGGGCAATATTTTCCTAACCTTACTAAATGTACGTGTCATCATTTACGTCAAATTCTTACATTTTATTAATACATTTAGTTAGAATAATTAGACTCTGTATGGTTGTTACCATTCAAATGAAGTCAGTGTCAACAAACTCTACTGCAGAGGAAACACTGAAGCTGCATCAAAAGTGCCATTTAGATATTTATTCAGACTGTTTAATGAAGATAAGAGGTTCCATAAACGCATTTACACAGTAAAATTGCAAATGCATAATGTTACAAGATTGATGTTTTACTTTTTTTGACATATAAATCTAAAAAGTTGGAAAAATGCAATGATACTTTTAAATATGAAACCAAACCATCAGTATGTGTTGGCAAGTCACTGTCTTAATGAGTGAGTCACTGATTCAACCAATTTGTTCAAACGGCTAATTCATTCAATAAGTGACTGTCTTTATAAATGGCTCACTGAATCATTGACTCATTAAATAACGAAACACTGCTGTGTGTTGCACGGAGATGCACGACTGTTCTGCTGTGGCTTTGCTTAAAACTATTTTCATTAGCAAAAATGGTCAATAATGTGTCTAAAATGTAAGTCAGTTAATATTAACTACTTGTTTATTGAACCACTGTTGTATAAAATCAGTGTCACATTTGCAATCGTGCTGGTGTTTGGTCGTGTGATGTTTCTTACATATATCATATGTTATGTACAATATTTATCTTTTTCTCTACTGCAGTATGTTTGTTTATATTTGTTTCTTTGTGTGTCGCCTATTAGTTTTGATTTTTCTGTGAGTCCTCAACTGGCGCAACCTTGATACTGTCCGCTATCAGTCACCGTTTACGCTGAAAGTAATAAAATCCCAATCATTCTCACCAAAGTTTCGGTGCTGCCCTAGTTATTGTTTGTTATTGATGTTCTCTTGCCCCTCACAAAATCTTATCTAGTGAAACGATGAGTCATTTCTAAACAAAATTTAAAAAATATATATAGTATATACTTTTTAACCACTTTTAAACCACTTGATGCATTACGTTGTAACGTTGGAATGGTCACGCGTGACAAAATCGTAAGTACTGACCCAATCTTACAAAGCGAACATGCAAAGAAAGTCAAACGCCCTTTACAAAAAAGGTGAAACAATGATTTTGGATGATTTTGAAGTTGGAGGTTAAAAAAAAGATGGAGTTTTTCACTGGGTCGGTACTTCAGCCTACGTCACGTGTGACATTTCCAACATGAGTACGTAATGCGTGAAGTCGCAGTGCATCGCAGAGCTATATACATTTTTATTTGTTTTAGAAAATTACTAATCGTTTTGATAGATAAGACTCTTATTCCTTGGCTGAGAACGTGAAGAGCCCTTTGAAGCTGCATTGAAACTGCAATTTGGACCTTCAACCCATATGGAGAAAAATCTTGAATAGTTTCCCTCAAAAACCTTAATTTCTTTTCAGCTGAAGAAAGACAGACACGAACATCTTTGGATGACATGGGGGTGACTAAATTAGCAGGAAATTTAAATTCTGGAGTGAGCTAATCTTTTAATATCAACTTTTTCACTTTTTGCCTTTTCTTGCAGAATGCACCACATTCACCTTATGGCTTCATTTTAGTAATGAATTACATTTTTCTTTCTTGTACAGAAGATCGAAGATCACAACAGGGATAGCTGTAATGATTTGTACTTTTTTCCACTTCTTTTTCTGCATTCAAGTCATCTTTGCAGTAATCTGGAAACACCACAGTACAGACTCTGAATTCACTGCGCTGAACTGAGGACATTATTCCCATCTTAAGTATGTCTAGCATTATTCCCCTCCACTGGCTGAAAGCACTCTGATAAATAAACATTGAAGCAATCCAACTTTATGCCGGTCTCCAAGCAACAAGAGTCATTGGAAATTAATACTCAACCCAACAGGATGAAATTGACAGTGTACTGCTTGCTCCCCTGAATGTAATTGGCAGCCTGAAGCTATTAAATTAAGCAGTCTGATGCTTGAACTGAGCTGTTTGAAGAAAAGCTTAATTTTTTTTGTTATTTCCATATTTCCTTGCCGGATGATAGTTAGTGGCCTGCTTTCCAGCAAACATCACTAAAGTAAGATTGACAGATCTTACCTGAGTGATGCTAACATAGGATAGAAACACTCATTTTGCCTCTCTCTTTGTCTTAGACAAACATTTGCTTTTCTATCACAGTGAGAATTTTCCTTTCACTTCCATTGATTTTATACTGCACTAATGATTTTTTTCCTGTCCCCTAACCATTTGCACCTTTGTGCATTTTTACATTTCATTAAGATATTGTTTTTTAACTGTTTTTCCCCATTTGTCCCCGAAATGTCGGTGATTTCATATTTTATGTCCATGTGGAAACATTTGGTCACTGTTATGTAGGCAAAACCTGACTGACTACCCCTACACACACAATTAGTGTGTTTCCAAACACTCATTGAGCTGCATATGAGCTATATGGATTCTTAAATCCATTACACATGAACCATTTGCTTTGCTTTCAATACTTTGTGCATGCATCAATGTTGGATGATACAGAATTACAATCTACATGGTGTTGCTAAAGTCTACAAATCTGTTCATTGATACTTCAGTTCCAGAGTGGCCAAATTCATGTTAAATTGTTCAGGCTTTCATTTAGCGTGCAAATGAACACATTCCACATTGTTAAAACTTAAACAGCCAACTGTTTTTCCCATAATCTATCATCATACCCTGAAAAATCAGTCAGAAATGGGATTTCCATTGGCTTGCTAGAGAGAGGATTAGGACTTTGTCTTTGTCCTTAAATTTCACCAGAGCAATAATTAGCTTCATCTCAGCAACTTGATTAGAGCAGTGTGGGCTGCCCTGCCATACTTATCTCTCTCATCTTGCAAAGGTTGCCAGGCAACTGCAGCAGAACATCATGACAAATGTTTACTGCAACAAAACTTACCAGATGAGTCATTTATCGCCCTCATCAAATAGTAGGTGAAAGACAGTACTTTCAGACAATTTAGCTTTAAACCGGAGCTTGCGAAAGTGATCTCTTTGTGAAAAATTGTCAGCATTAGGTATGACAAACTTCATTCGAGACAAATGGATGCTACCCACTGACAGTAACCATTTGACTTTCAAATTCTATATTGCTCCATGTAATTAGGCTTTTATGGCTTCCGTATAAAACCTAGAGGCTTGGTGTATAAAATTGCATGCCTTTATTTCTCCCCATGTCTTCCTAAAAATATCCAAACATGGAGCTTTCAACACTTTTTTTATAATGTGTGACTTCATCTGCATATATTTTACATATGCATAATTGCAATCTAGACACATTTAGTGTAGCCTACTAGAAACTAGGAAAAGAGACTGTAAATGTCACCTGTGTCAGTAAGATGTTACACTGCAAATATTGGATCCTTGAAAAAATATTTACCTGAGAAGTAGAGATGTATGAGTTTCAATTGAATTTATCTTTAAAATGATTAGTATAATATAGGGCCCTATGAAATCCATTATATTTTCCCCCATATTCTGTTTTATTATATTTTCCCCCCCAATTTCCGTCCCCCCCCCCCCCCCCCCCCAATTTAATTTTTTGTGGATTCTATTTTTTCCCCATTTTCATTAACTCTGTTAAATTTAAGTTAAAAAAAAAATAATTTAAAAAGCATGTCTAATTAATTGAAATCATGAAACGTACACAATTTAAGAGCAGTTTATTAAAAGTAAAAAAAAAAAAAAAAACATTTTTAAGGCCCAATAAAATCAGTATAAAATTTAGTTTTTTTAAATTCAGTTTAATTTATACCAAATTATGTTTTTTTCCCATTAATTTTCTTGATTCCATTTGAATGGTTTCATTTAAATTTAATAATCAAAAGCATTTTGTAAAAAATAATTTATTTATTTATTTATTATTATTTTTTAATAATAATTTTATTAATAGTAGTACTAGTACTATCATTACATTAAGTAATATATTTCTGTCACATTTTCTTCAAGTTAAACCAAACTTTTTTTTGGAAAGGTTGCTGTGAAGACCTTTAAGTTTCTGTTTGTATATGATATGATGATAGTTTTTCTCAAAATAAACAGTAAAATGCTCAAAAACTCTCAGAGCAGTTGTAGAGATTGTTAATGTGTTCATGTGCACTCTAAAAAATGCTGGGTTAAAAACAACCTGACTTGGGTTATTTGGCAACCCAGCGCTGGGTTGGACTCTACAGGAAAACCCATGCTCAGACTGTAACTCTGCAGCTGGGTTGTTTCGTCAGAGACGGGCTTTACCCAAAAATAACCCAGCGTTGAAAATGACTCAGCAACTTAGTTACAGAAAAACTACTCAGCACTTGGGTCAAAAATATTAAAAAATAACCCAATAAAATGACCCAACAAGTTAAAGCCAGCATTTGGCTTAAAAAAATAACCTTATATAATTTATTTATTATCCCAAATTTGGAAAATTCCACATTACACAGTAAATTCCATTTTTATGACTGTATAATAGTATATTATTTATACCACAGTGGCCAATTCTAGGCATAAACTTTATATTTTGTTTTGCAGGTTTTTTTTGGATTTTTACTTTTTTTTTTTTTTTTTTTTTGGGCAGTGTGAGAAATTGCAGGTTTGAAATAGGTCTTCAATCACACAGCTAACCTGCTGTTGCAACATACTGTGAAAAATCTTGTAATGCTCAACAACATTATTCTTGCTCACCCATAAGACAAAACTGCATGCTTTTGCATCTCTGCAGGAAAGAGAAACAACCAAACAAGGCTGATATGAACTCCTCCAGGCCACTGCCGGACTCAGTGGGGAGATCGAGACCTTGTAAGCACTAAGGTCACAAAAGCAAAACAAGCCCTAATCAACCACCCTTCTTTGTAAGTCGGCAATGCTCGGTGTATGAAGAATGGGCTTTATTCATTTCAACGCCCCCCCTCTCTGGCTCCAGAATTCCTGGCTGACATTCCCTCAATCTTCCAGCTCCAACAGGCCTCAAAAGAAACTATTTTTCCTCCCTCGTCGAGTCTGCCCCAAGGGCATCGCCGTCCCGTATGGCCTGGAGTTCCTGCACCCTTTTTGCCTAAAGATGCTGTGTCTTTAAAAAAAAGGACTCTAACAGCTGTCTATATCTGGAGTGGGGAATGAGGGCGAAAAAGCGAGAGGGAGGGGGTACTGCTGATGCTGCTGACTTTGTTTTTCCCCTTCCCTTGCCTTTCCAGCCTGGAATGCCCTTGTGACAACTGCGTGTCAGTATCCAAAGCGCTGCAGCGCCGCAGTGTTTTCACAGCCTTGCGAACTCATTCCGACTGTGTTTTTTGCGAACCTGGCTCTTGTTATAAAATCCACATTCCTGCGTTACGGCGGCACTCCCCCGTGCCGTTGCTCCCGTGTCGCCATGGCTTGGAATTAGGACAAAAAGCATGGTGTAAACAAACACAGGCTGACAGGCCATGTGATGTTGACCACCTTTGGACCCAATGGAGACTGGCTGTCTTATGATGAGGGGCCAAAGGTCTTTCCTACACCACACACACGCACTAGTTGGGCTCCAGTCATTTTTCTGATACAATACTACTGGCCTCAGTCTAGTGGGTATTGATCTGCATTTCTGCAAATGTTAATCAATGTGTAGAGCTGGAATCTGTACCCAGTGTGAGTGCATAAAATATGCATTTCCCCTCAAAAAAGTTCCTACCGCTCAGCACGGGTGCAAGGATGACTGACAGTTAAAGCGATAGTTCAACTAAAGATGAAAATTCATTTAACCAACCTTATGTTATTCCAAACCTTTGTGACATTTGTATTTATATATTTTAAAATATGTCTCTGTCATTTTGTCCATACAGTCAATGTCAGTTGGGTCAGAATTTAAATTTTTGCGTCAACTATGCCTGAAGTATCAAAACACCTTGTAATTTTGCCTTGTAATTTTATAGTCGCTAGGTAGATATGAGTGGATTAGCCGAAACATGATTTGCGAACATGTAGGGAGATAGTGTGCGAGTCTGAATAGCCGAATAGAATGAAGATGTCCCAGTTTAAACTGTACAGCTGTTTAATAAAACATAGGCTGCTGATAGACTGCTGGCACTTTTTTAAAGATTCATTTGGGGACTTAAGATATGCAAAATATGTCCTACTGTTACATCCTGTCTGTTCAGAATAGGGAAGTAGGAGAGGTGTTAACATCTCTATATAGCAACTTAATGCTGAGTCTCTAAGCTGGCAGAGTAATGGAGAGAGATTGCCAGCTGTACTGTTGTGTTGCTTAAGCATTTTATTTGCTCTTCATTGCAGGATTAGATTTAACTACACAATTTAAGCACTGAAATGGAGGATTTAACAAATCAGAATGCATTTGGTTATCCATATGACTTTACCCCGTTTTCACTGACGAAGCTGAAAGACCAACATAGGTGGTCACCGCTGGCCTATATATGATAACGTGTGTATCTATCTATCTATCTATCTATCTATGTACAGTTTTATGCAAAAGTTTGGAAACCCCTTGCAGAATCTGTGAAAACGTGACTAATTTTAACAAAATAAGAGAGATCATATAAAATGCATGTTATTTTTTATTTAGTACTGTCTTAAGATATTTTACATAAAAGATGTTTACAGAAGTGACTGTATGTTTTTGAGATCCATCTTTTAACACTGAGGACAATTGAGGGACTCAAACACAACTATTAAAAAAGGTTCAAGCATTCACCGATGCTCCAGAAGGAAACACGATGCATTAAGAGCCGGGGGGTGAAAACTTTTTGAATTTGAAGATCAATGTAAATTGTACTAAATTTGTCTTCCAGAAAAAACATGCAAGTATCTTCTGTTGCTTCCGAAGGGCAGTACTAAATGGAAAAAAATTATATTTCAACAAAATAAGAAAAATGTGCACATCTTCATCCTGTACAAAAGTTTTCACCCCCTGGCTCTTAATGCATCGTGTTTGCTTCTGGAGCATCAGTAAATGTTTGAACCTTTTTTTAATAGTTGTGTTTGAGTCCCTCAATTGTCCTCAGTGTGAAAAGATGGATCTCAAAATCATACAGTCACTGCTGGAAAGGATTCAAATATGCAAAAGATGGTGGAAAACTGAAGAATCTGCAGGAACTGGAGGATTTTTCTGAAAAACCGTGCTCAGTTTAACTGTTCAGAACAAACAAGGGACTCATTATCAACCATCACAAAACAAAAAAACAGTTGTATATCATCCAGGTAACCACACACAGTATTAAGAACCAAGGGTTCCCAAACTTTTGCAGGGGGATATTTTAATAATTTCAGCTATTTTTTGGTCCTGTGGACTATATGTAAACATAGTTTATGTAAAATATCTTACTCAGGACAGTACTAAATAAGAAAATAACATGCATTTTGTATGATCTCTCTTATTTTGTTAAAATTATTCACATTTCACAGATTCTGCAAGTGAGGTTCCCAAATCTATCTGCAGTATCTGTATCTCTGTCTATAAGGACTGTGTTATCTGAAATTCTTGCATTAAAAAAATTGACTCAAGGTATTTAATCACCATCCAGTCTCAACAACATCATGTTAACCATGAAGTCATCTCGGTCCCTCTAGTTGGTTGGCACTCAAATTGACCTCGTGTTCAGAATCACTATAGTGTCTAGAACGATAAAGTTGTAGTATCCTCTCTCAGAGTCGAACTCTGATTTGTAAGTGGTCTATCAGTGACAGACATAGAGCTGTTTCAGCTTCAGTAAATCTCTCATTAAAGTACAAACGGATTCATTCATCCGTGGTGCAGGAATTATATGCTGTACATTTGTGGCTTCCAGACCAAGAAAAGAAGAACATGAGAAAATTCAATTGAGATCTCAAAAAAACAAAAAAACAAACAACTTTTGTTTTGTGCAGTAGGGGACGACCGATATGTGTTTTTCATGGCCGATATTTAAAGGGGTCATCGGATGCTCATTTTCCACAAGCTGACATGATTCTTCAGGGTCTTAATGAGAAGTCTATAACATACTTTGGTTAACATTTCTCAGTGGTAGTGTAAAAAACACCCTTTTTACCTTGTCAAAATCAGCCCTGCTCAGAGCGAGCCATTCTATTGCATGTTCCTTTAAATGTTAATGAGCTCTGCTCACCCCACCCCTCTCTTCTGTGGGGTGACAAGCCGGTCTGTTTACTTTAGCCACGAAACTTGCTAACTAGCACATTATTAAGAAAAGCAATTTGCAAAAGATGCATAGATGTACCCTTATACTCACTTCTGCTGTAGGTGAATCTGCGCCACGAATTATTAGCATAAACATAGACGCATTTATGTAGATGCCAGGCGCATTTCCTTCTAAAACTAGAGTAACATTAATCCTCTGTGGCTTCAGCGGCTCAGATGTCGGGAGTAAATGACGACTGCTATGATCATTATTACGTCCAACAACAAAACACCTCAATCGCTCAATCTGAGACATTGTTGTCTTCCCCTACCGGAGTCAATGCAATGGTGGTCGGAGTCGGACTGTTAAATCTCACTCAGGGCAGGTCTAAGGTAAGACAGTCATGTCAATCAACTATCGTATCATTAAATGATTCATTGGTTCTTCCAAATCATCATCATGTTATTGAGGCATTGTTGCGCCGCTGTTTATATTTAAAGAAAATGCAAATTCTGTCATTAATTACTCACCTTCATGTCGTTTCATACCTGTAAGACATTCGTTCACCTTCAGAATACAAATGAAGATGTTTTTGATGAATTCCGAGAGCTTTCTGACCCTGCATAGACAGCAATTTAATCCAAAATATCTTAATTTGTGTTCGGAAGATGAACAAAGGTCTTACGGGTTTTAAACAACATTAGGCTGAGTAGTTAAATGACAGAATTTTCATTTTGGGTGAACTATCCCTTTAAGTTTTTTTTTTTTTTTTTTTTTTTAAATAAGAGTAATAAGAGTGTTTTGCAATTTTATGTGTCCCAAGTCACTTGTCACAGCTTTGTTTCTTCTCATTTAGAACTTCAGTAGAAGTAGATGTGATTTAAGGATACTTTGGCATCAGTTCTGGTTTTAATATGGGTCCTGAAATCAAGAGTCTCTCAAACCATTAGAAAGTCCAAGAAGGAAATTAATCTGAGGTGGATGGTGTAGAATAGGATATACAGAAAGGTTATAGCTCCCCGTCTTCAGTGAGCCAACCTTTCCTGTTTCTGCTTCATTATTGCAGATGTAACTAATGGCTCTGATCCATACTGCACTGTAAAGGAATTTAAAATGCACCAAGATTGTAAACTATATATTTACAGATAAATGTAAGCATTTTTTTCAATCCACAAGCTGCTTTTATAAAGCATGTGCTTATTCAAGATCTCTTAATCTTTCTCTCTCACTTGTGCATATATTCTCTCCCTCTGTATCTCAGTAGGAAAGTAATATATTCCAAATAATCTAGGCTAAGTAAGAATAAGCTTTATTAGCTTTCATTAAGCCTCCTTGCCCACTGAAGAGCCCTATAAATAGTTATTTCCTTTTCCTCATAACATTGACTTATTATGACTCGATCCGAAGCAAGGACGCACTGCAGGCTCTCTGTGACACAAGACTTCTCATAATGGCTCGCAAATTGGACAAAAAGAAATTAGAATGCGCATGAATATCAAGGGCACGTTTGGTGAAGAAAGGGGTCAATTAGTTTTAATGTGTGATGGTTAAAAGCAGTGGTTCACAATGGTGGGTTGCAGTCAAAAAATGCATAGATAGAATAGCAAAAAAAATACTCATCAGCTTGTAAAAGGGAGGACAAAAGGTTTAGCATATTTTTTTATGTAAAACCTTCTGCATTCAGTTCAGCACAATGGTATGTTCAGCCTGGTCTCAAATGTCAATATAATTTGTACGATGAAAGGCGATGAAACCAAGGTGGGATTTATAAAAACCACAACCCAAACACTAAACCAAACATGGTTGTATGATAAATGTTCCCATTACACATACACATGTATTATACTGTGTGATTTCACCATCTTGTACAAATTATTACAAGCTGCCATGAAAATGTGTTGGGTATTTCTGTGCAGATTCATCTGTTGTTCGGTAGAACCTAACCAAATGAGGTTGATGCCAGCATGGACAGGTTGTGCATACATACAGGTTCCCATGATTCCTGATGGTTTGTGCCGACCTCAAAGTGTTTTGTTTGCTGGTGAAAACATGAAACAAATTCAATGGATCAAAATTTGACAATAATCCTGTTCAGTTAAACTTCATAAGTTTTGCGTGTTGCAAGTGTAATATGTGACCCTGGAGCACAAAACCAGTCATAAGGGTCAATTTTTTGAAACATAGCGTTTGAAGCATATGAATAAATAAGCTTTCCATTGATGTATGGTTTGTTCGGATAAGACAATATTTGAGATACAACTATTTGAAAATCTGGGGGTGCAAAAAAATAAAAATGTTGAGAAAATCGCCTTTAAAGTTGTCCAACTGAAATATATGATATATTTACAGTAGGAGATTTACAAAATATTATCATGGAACATTAAATAATAACCTAAAGATTTTTGGCATAAAAGAAAAATCAATAAGTTTGACCCATGCAATGTATTTTTGGCTGTTGCTACAAATATACCTGTGCTACTTAAGACTGGTTTTGTGGTCCAGGATCACATATTAATAATTGCAATATAAATGTAGCATTTTTGGTGCTGTGTTTGGTAGCCACAGAGGAGCATTTATGAATGGTAAACGGGATTCAGAGGAAAGCAGTATGACTGACAATATATTATAACAGAAGAGCTTGCCAACCTTTTTCTGACCTCTCTGTGCCTGGCAGATGGTATTCATTCTTAAAAATGGATTTGCAGTACAACCTCCCCCTCCTCCCTAAGGGTACATGACTGGACAAAAAAAATCTTTATTGGGAATTCAGCTCAAAAGTTGCGCCATGGAGCTCATCACAGTGTGAAAGTATGTTGTTTGTGTGATTTGTTTTCTGAATGATACACAGACAGTCTGTTCTACTGCACTATGTTCAGAGAATAGATGGTTATGTAAAGGGTTCACATTCACAACATCGATTCTGCCTGTAATGCTGTAAACACTATGTGAGACAACAGTATCTGGACCAGAGTACAAAATCTGAAGCTATAAATTCTAAAAGGGATAGTTTACCCAAAATATGATTACCCAAAATATGATACCATATGATTTACTCACCCTCAAGTCATCCTAGGCATGTGTGACTTTCTTCTTTCAGACGAATACAAACAGAGTTATATTTAAAAATGTTCTGGCTCTTCCAAGCTTTATTATGGCTGTTACGTGGAGTGAGAGGCGAGAGGCGAGCGGATCCACTTGCGAGCTTTTATTAATAGGACGAGACAAAGACATGGTCGTACAGGCAGGGTCGAAAACAGGAGCAGACAGGTATATCACGGGCAAGACGTAGAGAATAATCCAATAACACGAGCAGAGTCCAGAAGGCAGGCGGCGAACAGTCAAAACGGGGAAGCCAGGCGAGAGAACTAGGAACTAGGAACTAGGAACTAGGAAAACGCTAACGAGAATGAACACAACAATAACTCACAATACTCCGTGGCTTGCAAAGGGAAAGACCGGGGTTTTTATAGCGCCACTGATTGGTCACAGGAATCGACGCAATAGGCGCGATGGGTGATGGGAGTAGTAGTCCGGGGTGCAAAGCAGCAGTCTGTGAGAAGTGACAGGGTGAGAGCGACATCTGGCGGTGAGCGGACCGCAAGACACCGACCAGATTCGTAACATAGCCCCCCCCCAAGGAGCGGCTTCCAGACGCTCCAACCGAAAAACAGTCCAGGGGAGCAGTGGGAGGGCCAGGAGACTGAGGCAGAACCGGCGAGGCGGAAGCCTTCCAGGGTGGAGCCGGAGGCGGAGCAGGAGGCGCAGGAGCCCTCCAGGGCGGAGCCGGAGGCGGAGCAGGAGGCGCAGGAGCCCTCCAGGGCGGAGCAGCCCTCCAGGGCGGAACAGGAGGCGGAGCAGGAGCCCTCCAGGGCGGAGGCGGAGCAGGAGCCCTCCAGGGCGGAGCAGGCAACGCCAGAGCCCTCCAGGGCGGAACCAGACGCAGAGCGGGAGGCGGAGCAGCCCTCCAGGGCGAAACAGGAATCTGCGTCACGGTCTGGGACCTGGGGAGAGCAGGGACAGAGGAGGCAGACGGAATAGGGGGAGTAGGCGCAGCAGCCCTCCGGGGCGGAACAGGAGGCGCAGCAGCCCTCCGGGGCGGAACAGGAGGCGCAGCAGCCCTCCGGGGCGGAACAGGAGGCGCAGCAGCCCTCCGGGGCGGAACAGGAGGCGCAGCAGCCCTCCGGGGCGGAACAGGAGGCTGCGTCATAGACTGGGACCTGGGAAGAACAGTGACAGAGGGTGCAGACAGGAAAAAGGGAGAAGCAGAGAGTTTAGCGGATAACGCCCCCTCCATAAGAGGTTCTACGGCAGGCGCCGACACCTCTGGAGGCATTGGCGCAGCTTCTCCGCTGGGGAAGGCCTCTGGAGCAGACTTGAGACCCAACGGGACATCTGAAGCAGGCTTGTGATCAGAGGGGAGCTCTGGGTCAGGCTGGAGGCCAGACGAAAGCTCTGCAGCAGGCTTGAGATCAGAGGGGAGTTCTGGAGCAGGCTGGAGACCAGACGAGAGCTCTGGGTCAGGCTGGAGACCAGACGAAAGCTCTGCAGCAGGCTTGAGATCAGAGGGGAGTTCTGGAGCAGGCTGGAGACCAGACGAGAGCTCTGGGTCAGGCTGGAGACCAGACGAAAGCTCTGCAGCAGGCTTGAGATCAGAGGGGAGTTCTGGAGCAGGCTGGAGACCAGACGAGAGCTCTGGGTCAGGCTGGAGGCCAGACGAAAGCTCTGCAGCAGGCTTGAGATCAGAGGGGAGTTCTGGAGCAGGCTGGAGACCAGACGAGAGCTCTGGGTCAGGCTGGAGACCAGACGAAAGCTCTGCAGCAGGCTTGAGATCAGAGAGGAGTTCTGGAGCAGGCTGGAGACCAGACGTGGCCTCAGGGGCTGATCTGTGAACAGACGTGACCTCAGGGGCACAGTGTGCAGCCCACACACACCAGATGGCAACCGCCATTAAAGGTAGAGCAGCAGCGGGAGGTTGTGGTGGGTCCAGTACACCGGCTATCATGATAGGCCGTGATCGTGGGATATCAGACGAGGCATGGCACGGCTCTGGAAGGTCAGACGAGATGTGACTTGGCTCTGGACGAATAGACGAGACATGACGAGGCACTGGGAGGTCTGATGAAACATGGAGAGGCTCTGGGCCGTCAGGCGGGACGTGACTTGACTCAGAGTGGTCAAACGAGACATGGTGAGGCTCTAGACAGATAGACAAGATGTGACGGGGCTCTGGAGGGTCAGACGAGGCGTGACTTGACTCTGGGCGGTCAGATGAGGCGTGACTTGACTCTGGGCGGTCAGACGAGGCGTGATGGGGCTCTGAGCTGTCGGGCAGGATGTGACTTGGTTCGGGGTGACCAACTGTGACTTGACCTGCTTCGTGAAGATCAGTAGTGAATTGACTTGGCTCATGAAGATCAGCCGTAACTCTACTTGACTCGGGGACGACAGCCTTGACGTTGCTTGACTCGGGGACGACAGCCTTGACGTTGCTTGACTTGGAAGCTTGACTGGACTTGGAAGCTTGACTGGACTCGGAAGCTTGACTGGACTCGGAAGCTTGACTGGACTCGGAAGCTTGACTGGACTCGGAAGCTACAGCTGTAGCCTGACTTGACTCTGGAGCAGCGGCTGAAGTTTGACTTGGCTCTGGAATAACAGCAGCAGCTTGGTTTGGCTCATGAGGATCTGCTGTAACCTGGCTTGGCTCATGGAGATCCGCTGTAACGGGACTCGACTCCTGAACAACATGGCTTGGCTCAAGAGCAACAGCTGTAACGTGACTTGACTCAGGAACAACATGGCTTGACTCGTGGGGTACAGCTGTGATTTGGCTTGACTCGTGGAGAACAACAGCAGTGTCTTGGCTTGACTCATGGAGGACAGCAGCTTTGGCTTGACTTGACTCTGTGTCTTGACCTGACTCAGGGGTAGCCGCCGCGACATGAAGGAGCGCCACTTTAGCTGCCCATACCGTCATTAGGGGTGTGTCCAGCACGTGGGCCATCATGCCCACAGGTGGTGTCCGGGTGCTGACCACAGGTTCTGGAATGGCAGCCATCTTGTGGAGTGGCTTGGAGATGGCGGCCATCTTGTGCAGTGGCTCTGGCGTGGCAGCCATCTTGTGCAGTGGCTCTGGCGTGGCAGCCATCTTGTGCAGTGGCTCTGGCGTGGCAGCCATCTTGTGCAGTGGCTCAGGAAAGATGGCTGTAACTTGATCTGAGACGGGGGCGACAGCTGTAATTTGACTTGACACAGGAACAATAGCCGTAGCTTGACTTGACTTGGAAAATTGACTTAACTCAGGAAATACAGCTGCAACTTGACTTGACTCAGGAAACACAGTAGCAACTTGCCCTGACTCGGAAACTTGACTTGACTCAGGAAATACAGCTGCAGCTTTATATGGCTCTGGTATGGCGGCTGTGACGTGACGGGGCTCTGTTCTCGCCGCCATCTTGTGAACGGGCACCGCAGTTGCCGCCATTTTGTGCACGGGCTCTGTTGTCGCCGCCAGGGTATGAACGCGCTCCGGCGCGGCCGCCATTTTGTGAACGGGCACCGCTATCGCCGCCATAGCTCGAGCACGCTCCTCCACAGCCGCCATTTCCCGCGCGATCCAGGCGGTCAGCGGTTCCGTGGCGTCGTGCTCCCCATCCGCGACACCCACGGTAAACGGTGAGTCCACACACAATAGTGCAAAGTCCATAAACTCCGCGAGAGATGAACGCGGACCCTCGCGTCTCAGCCTCGCCCTTAAAGGCTGGTTTACGCCATCGCAAAAGATCTCTATGATAGTACAGTCCGGGAGGGTGGAATAATTGGCAATGGCCAGAAACTCTCGGATATACTGCTCTAGTGTGCGTGGTCCTTGTTTGATCCGGAAAAGAATTCTGTCAGTGTCCATGTCGAATGAATGTCCGGGGTGAAAGCTGCTGGATCCTGTGTGGACGGAGTATTCTGTTACGTGGAGTGAGAGGCGAGAGGCGAGCGGATCCACTTGCGAGCTTTTATTAATAGGACGAGACAAAGACATGGTCGTACAGGCAGGGTCGAAAACAGGAGCAGACAGGTATATCACGGGCAAGACGTAGAGAATAATCCAATAACACGAGCAGAGTCCAGAAGGCAGGCGGCGAACAGTCAAAACGGGGAAGCCAGGCGAGAGAACTAGGAACTAGGAACTAGGAACTAGGAAAACGCTAACGAGAATGAACACAACAATAACTCACAATACTCCGTGGCTTGCAAAGGGAAAGACCGGGGTTTTTATAGCGCCACTGATTGGTCACAGGAATCGACGCAATAGGCGCGATGGGTGATGGGAGTAGTAGTCCGGGGTGCAAAGCAGCAGTCTGTGAGAAGTGACAGGGTGAGAGCGACATCTGGCGGTGAGCGGACCACAAGACACCGACCAGATTCGTAACAATGGCAGTGAATGGGTGTTGAGATTTTGAAGCCCAATAAGGTGCATCCATCCATCATAAAAAGTACTCCGCATGCAGGGCTCAACGCTAAGGATTTTTTCTACTGGCCCAGTCGGGCCAGTGGTTCAAATTTTTACTTGCCCGGTCAAAGTTTTCACTGGCCCTGCCACAGAAAAATAAAATAGTTGCTGTTATCATTGTTTTCGACTCATGTTATCTTTTATTTTAATAAATAAGCTTATAGGACACCAAAATTTTACATACCAATTAAATTTTACAATTCTCAATTCCAATTTCAATACCAAAGCAAAACCTATTAGCCTAACAAATATAAAGTTCAAACATAATTTGTTTGTTCAAAAATTATTTTGTTGTTATTATTATTTTATTATAAATGGAAAGATGCTTTAGGGAAAAAATACAGACAGACTGAAAACTCAGTCTCTGCCAGATATACACAGGCAAATGAAAAGAAAACGCCATATAAGCTTATCTTAAAATGGTCAGTTCACCTCAGAGATACATTCATATAAACTCCCGTTTAAATTTTTAGGATAATATTTCCAATATTTTGCGCATTGTGAACTGTGATCTTGCTCTGCCTGCTATAGTATTTTTTCCTCTTTGCGTTCATCTTCAGCGTCTCTGGCTTCTGTTAACGGATGTTTAAAGAGTTTGTAATATTCCACACACATGAATATTTTGAAAAATTATTGCATGCAGTTCATGTGCAATCCCAGAACAGAGATTGGTTGAAATATGTCTGGTAGATTGGTGCATCTGTACTCCACTGTATAAATTAAATATAGATTAATCATTGTTAAAGCTACGAAGTTAATTGAGTATTTTCAAGACGAGTATTTTGACATACTTTTGTAGGCTATATGTCCGTCAGAGACGCATCTCTCTGTGATTGCTTGAAATTTTAAATTAACAAGGCTTAAAAACACTTGCAAATGATCAGCTTTCATGACAATGCAGCAGTGGCCCTATTGGTCATCCGCTGGAGCGCCACTCCCTCCATGAACTTGTATATAACAGTTAGCGAAAGCTAGAGATTGCGGTTTATAAAGTTTTAGATATGGATATTTTATTTTACAGAAACACATTGATTTGCTTCAAAAGGCCTTTATTAACCTTTATCAGAGTCGTGTGGAGCGTTTTATGATGGGTGGACGCACTTCATTAATTTATTAATCTCAACCACCATTCACTGCCATTATAAAGCTTGGAAGAGCCAGGACATTTTTCAGACAATGGTATTGTCTAAAAGAATAAAGTCATATACACCTAGGATGGCTTGAAGGTGAGTAAATAATGGTTAAAGGGATAATTCGCCCCAAAATGAAAATTAATTATTTACTCACCCTCCAGGCTTCCTAGGTGTATATGACGTCCTTCTTTCAGATGAATCCAATCGGAGTTACATTAACAATTATCCTGGCTTTCCCAAGCTCTATCATGGCAATGGGCAGCTGTTTCTCTTCAACAGTCCAAAACAAGTCCAATAAAGTGCATCCATCCATAATAAAAAATGCCTCACATGGCTCCAGTGGGTGAATAAAGGTCTCCTGTAGTGAATCGCTGTGTTTTTGTTAGAAACATATCTATATTTAAAACATAATAATCACTTTAATCTAGCTTGCGCTAACAGTTGTACACGGAACAAGCTTCGGACAGATGTCGGCTTTGCGTACGCGCCAGGGAGTCTCATGAAAACCAGCGTTTGTTTACGGGAGCAAAGGAAGCAAAGTTTCCTTACTTTAACAAAGGAAAACCAGTCTCCTCTTTGTTTATATCAAAATTCTCCAACATTTGTCTTTACAAATCCTCATTTTGTACTTCTGATTCGTGACCGTTGTTTTGTTTAGGTTTCTCCATGGCGCGTTCACGTTTGTTCACTTCTGCGTGGCGCATACACTACGCCGACGTATTACGTCATGCGCCCGGAGCTGCTTCTGTGTATGACCAGTTGCCGCAAGCTAGATTAAAGTGACTATTACATTTTATATATAGACATTTTTCGTACCAAATGCATTGATTTGCTACAGGAGGCCTTTATTCACCCCCTGGAGCCATGTGAGGTACTTTTTATTATGGATGGATGCAGTTTATTGGACTTGTTTTGAACTGTTGAAGAGAAACACCCACCCACTGCCCTGACAGAGCTTGGGAAAGCCAAGATAATTTTTAATGTAACTCTGATTGGATTCGTCTGAAAGAAGGAAGTCATATACACCTAGGATGCCTGGAGGGTGAGTAAATAATGGGCTAATTTCCCTTTTTGGCTGAACTAACCCTTTAATTTTTATTTTTGGGTAAACTATTTCTTTAATATTTATGATGGTTAATTATGTTGTCTAAAATGCTTATTCCCTTCTGAGTTTTAGGTCTACAAAATGAGCAGCTCAGTTGCAGTGAATACTAAGTAGCCTTCTGTAGTGAAGTACTGTTCATTTTTGAGAGACTTGATAAAGAAAGTGTGATTGAGCTCCGAATTACAGTGGTGACTCAAGGTTTCTCAAGATCTCTTTTTTTATATGTCACACCTGCTGTGCATGCCTTTAACTGTAGATTTGATAGCATAAGCCTGAACGTTTTAATTAATCATGTTTGTATAAGCGGCAAAGCAACTCATGACTCAATGCATCTTTCCTCATAAACCAATTAACTAAAAGCTCAACTAATTATGTTTCACAATATTGAAATGAGACATGAATACATGATGTGCAGTAAGTAGCTTTGTTAAATGGACATTGTTCTGGTATTCTTTGTTTGGCTTATTTCTTGGCTCTTTTACTGCTAAATGAATTTATTTGCCTCACAGGACTGTGCAGTTCCTTTTGATTTGATTGTAAGATTGGAAGACTTGTTTCATGCCATGGACAAATAATTAAGAACATCTTTTCTGCCTCCAAATTATGTATGTGTCTATTGTTTCTTTCATGGAATAATACAAAACTACAGCTTTGGAAGAGAACTGCCCCACTTGTAGCAATAACGTGGTTACCAAATAGTATGACATATTACAAGATTAAAGATGATATATTTATTTTTTGTGTACTTTCTTTTTTCTAACCAGTTTCAAATGCTGAGACAACTATAAATTGGAGATAAACACTCTGGCTTTGAGGCGCCATCAAATCATTCCTTTATTTGTTTGAGCATCCAGATCAGTCTGTCACAGCAACAATGGCGATGACAGTGTGTTCGGGGTGGGAATATCTGTTTGTTTGACCAATAATAAAGGGTTCAGGAAACCTTTTTGGAAATCATCATTATTTGTGCAGTTTGTGCATTATATGATGCAAGTGGAGCAAAAATCACACTTCGCTATTAAAGGAGTTCACTTCCAGAAAAAAAAAATTGACAGATAATGTACTCACCCCCTTGTCATCCAAGATGTTCATGGCTTTCTTTGTTCATCTGTAAAGAAATTATGTTTTTTGAGAAAAACATTTCAGGATTCCTCTTTATATAATGGACTTCTATGGTGTCCCTGAGTTTGAACATCCAACATGCAGTGTAAATGCGGCTTCAAAGGGCTCTAAGCCGAGGAATAGGGGTCTTATCTAACGAAGTGATCAGTTATTTTCTAAAAAATTACAATTTACATACTTTTTAACCTCAAACGCTTGTCTTGTCTAGCTCTGCGTGAACTCTTTTTCTGGTTCAATACAGTTAGGGTATGTCCAAAAACTCCTGTCTGAGGTTAAAAAATATATAAATTGTACGTTTTTTTTTTTTTTTTTTTTTTGGAAAATACCTGATCTTCAAACTTAAGGGGCACCACAGAAGTCCATTATATGGAGAAGAATCCTGAAATGTTTTCCTCAAAAAACATAATTTACGACTGAAGAAAGAAAGACATGAACATTTTGAATGACAAGGGGGTGAGTACATTATCTGTAACTTTTTGTTCTGGAAGTGAACTACTTCTTTGAATGGTACAAGAATCTATAAGCTGGACTATTGCCCTCAGATTTTGTTGGTAAGATGTAAAGCAAGGGTGCCCAAACTCATTCTTGGAGGGCTGGTGTCCTGCAGAGTTTAGCTCCAACTTGCCTCAACACACCTGTCTGGAAGTTTCTAGTATGCCTAGTAAAAGCTTGATTAGCTGGTTCAGGTGTGTCTAATTGGGGTTGGAGCTAAACTCTGCAGGACACCGCCCCTTCAGGACCGAGTTTGGGCACCCCTGGTGAAAAGCTTACTTTTCATGATTGGCAGAAAGTTTTCAAAATGTGCGTTTAGATGTGCAAAATGTTGATAACTGAGAAGGCACGATATACAGGTGTGGTCACCAGTATTAGTGATTTGTTTTTGTATTTATTTATCAGTATCATCAATTTTCCATATAAAAGGCGGCAAGGAAGAGGGTAAAAATGTAACTAACAGATATTACCATTAGGGGTGGGCGATATACTAGACGCAATTATCGACTATTGTCTCTATCACGGTTACAGGCTCACATGATGTTGCTGTGCTACGTGGTCAAAAACGTATCATTTGCACACATTTGTAAACATTGCAGTTTAAAAACAAGTCATTTTAAGTCGCTGAAACGCAATCAGCAGCGAAAGAGAACTTGTTTCGCTATATGTCTGCACTGTCTGAGAGACTGTTTCTGAGCGTTGTCAGAGAGGTGCGCACATGAAGACAGTGCTCAGAGCGCGGGAGTATTGAACTGAGTTATTTTTGCTTCTTTATAGGCCGTGAACGTTTAAATACACACACTTGTATGTGTCAAAAGAAAACACATGTGTAACAGTATATTGTATCCAGGTGGCTCTTAAAGTGACAGCAGTCTAATATTCCTACTGTCTGTCATTCATGTTAATCAAACAACAAAAGAGAGGAAATACCTAACCCTAACCCTGCTTTTGACTAAATCACTTTTGTGACTTTAATAAGAATTGAACAATATGCAGTGTTTTTATACATTTGATTATTTTATAGTGTATATAGCATTTATTTGTTCTACTGTAGTTTTTTTGTCCTATTGCTTGTTTCTTATTCTTATTTAATTGCTGAATGTAGACTCTTGTTCAGTGACTCTTGTTTAATTTAGGCTATTAGGGTTTTTTTGTGATATTGACACTGATAACAACAATTATGAAATTTCTGGTATCTTTGATTGGTATCAAAAATGTTGCTATCACAAAGACCTTATTTAAAACAAAAGTAACTATATTGTGATATTTATCGTTACCGTGACATAAAATTACTCATGTCATGATTTTGGTCATATCGTCCACTCCTAATCACTATACTAACCTTACCATACCAAATTGATTGATTACATGAAGAATTGGACATTTTTTGTATTACAAATTTTCTAAAATGTTGTTTAAATTAGGAATTATCTAATTAAACATGCACTAAATTTGCATAATTTTCCAGAACAGAAATCTGAACTTCTCATACAGCCCGGTTCAAAATTCTTTCTCCATCTTGTTGACATAATAGAACCAAAGGCTTTTGCATTGGGGATTTTGCATATCTCTATTTATCACTCCATAATCAGAAAATGTTGTTAAAATGTTGCATAAAAACCATTCAAACAATATATGAACAAACCCTTCTGTAAAAACCTTCAGAACAAAGATAGGATTAAAACTATAAATTTTGGTATAAGGGTTACTGAAGTGGAAATTTCAGGCTCAGCGCAGAAGAAAAAAAATGGCTTTTGAAGATGTGTATTGCAGTTGAAATCTACAGATGCAAATAGTTAAAATGCAATAAAATAAACACTTAAAAGGGTATTTTGGATGTTTTCTTCCCATTAGTCTGAAACAACACTTTATAAAACAATCTCAAAATTGACCAATGCATAAAAACTTTTTTGCCTGTAGTGTCTTGGCTGAAATGTGCATGCTCATTTCCACATATTTTACCACTGGCATCATCTAAAGTTCATTTTTAAACATATTATTAATTTAATAACTCTTTAAAGTAATCTTTAGCAGATCTCAAACTTATTACTATGTTGTGAGGCCTAAATTCACTTGTAGCACTTTTCCCCTCCTCTGTTTTTTATTTGTTTCTATTTTTTTAATATTAAAAAGTTTCAGCTGCCTTCCAGCTGCCTTTTATGTTGCTAGTGAAGGGTTTGGGACTGTTTGTGTCCTCACGGTGCCATCAGACAATCACCGCTGTCTTCAAGGCATTTTCCTGTGACTTTAAAATGATTAGTAACATTTACATCTTACGAAAGCATAGTTGGCATAATTCAAAATGCATACTTGTAGGGAGTCCTGTGCCAGTTGAGCAACTGCATCTGAGATAAATAGCAATGCTAACAGTTAGGTTTTTTAGACCTCCTCATGCATGACAACAACCAGAACCAGTAACTTCAATTGCCAAGTATTGCCAGCGGGGCTATTTTTTAACCTTTATTTAAAAATACACACTTTTTAGGCTTCATACCTTTAGTAGTTGCCTGGAGTAAGAACATGCAAAAGGTGCATAAAATTGGCACAATCAGATACCGAAGTCAGCTCTGCTCTTTTGAAAAAAGGCTCTTCATAAACGTCTTGTGTAAGAGGCTAAAGGGATATTCAATCTCAAGGGTTATCCTTATCCCTAGGAGAATCGTGTTTTGCGAGGAAGATAGCGCCCGTCTTATCCGCTGCACCTTATAACCTCTTCTCCATCTAACATATTCATCTGCTACCGCTGTGTTTCCACAGTCATACATCTACATCTCATTGTTTATGGGCTTATTTTTGTTGTCTGTTTTCCTTTGTCTCGCTCTGTTGTTTTTGGATCCCTCCCGTAAAAAGAATGCTTTGGAAAATAGCCCTCTAACTTTTTTTATGAGGCTAGAGAAAAAGTGAGAGGAAAAACACAAGTGCCTAGAGCATCTTTATGCTTTTGAAAGGGGGGACGCAGAGGAATGGGGGTAGGGAGGGAAACGGCACATTTGCAGCTTTCACCTACCTGGAAGGAAAGGAACGGCCTTGTGGAAAGTCTGGAAGACAGTTGAAATAGGTTTAGAGGAGCTGTGTGCTACTTTGTCGCAACATATGGCTGTAAAAAAGTGCAAACTCATAAAGGCTAAACCACATGGCTAGAATAAAGATTGTAAATAAAAATCCACAGTAAGCTGTTTTCTATTCCCATACACACAGAAGTGTGCAATTCATCTGTATTATCAGTTTCAGAGGGAGTTATTGTCAGAATATACTTGAAAATTACAATGCTAAGCACATTTCTAGTTTAAAGTAAACATTAGGATGTACAACTGTAGGATGCAATATCACATGAACTTACATTGTAAGTTTTCCAAAGATTATTGGTGTACATGTTACAAAAAAATACAATTTCAGTCTGTCTACTTCCAAATTTCATGGTCAATTCATTGTGTTACTTGTAGGTTTTTTGTATTTGTGAAATTTACTAACAGTGTCGGAGTAAAAATGTGTAAAAACATTGGAAATGATTGCATTAACGTTTGCAGTTCTTTGGAAGGAGTGTCACATAAAGCTTTGGAAAGACTGAAAAAGTCGGATTAGTCATCCATAAATGCTCCGGATCTCTTATCGTTGCTATATAAGCCTACTCCCCCGCTTTTTGCAGGCGTCCACTTCAAAACATCTATGAAATGTGTGTAGTTGAAGTAGCATATGCGCTGTGCTCTTGTTCTAAACCAAATCTAGTTGTATTGTGAGACTTGGCAGAGAAGCTAGAAGGTGGCTCGTCACAATATGTGTTGCAAATTTTCAAACCTGGCATTTAGCTCTGTCAGCAGGAAGACGCTGGATCAGGTTACAACCTTTGAAAAGCAAGGAGGGGAAAAAAAAACTGCTCCCCTCCCCCCATTCTGCAGACAGGGCTATTTGTAGCAGGAGCTTCCAAACAATGTCAGCGCAATCACACCATGCAGCAAAAGACACTGACGAATTTCATGCCTGGTTAGACTCCCCTTGTTTGTAACTATCCCCCTCATCCTCCCCTTCTTTGTTGTAGGTGTTGTTGGCATTGCTGATGTCATTGCTTAAGATGGCATTTAAGATGCTGGTGCTACAGAATCAGTGGTGTAGGTTTCATTTGAATGTTGTTTTATGTTCCTACAGAACAGCAGTCATCATTTACTTGTCTACTTGTCTTTTAAACATACAGTAGCTTTGTGCTCCCTAGCGTGTTTAAATTTCATAAATTTGTAAGTGGTTATGAGACGAATAATTATTCTTGACAGGCCGTGTACAAATACAAATTTCCTGATAATTTGCTTACCATCCATGATGTTCATGACTTTCTTTCTTTAGTTGAAAAGAAATTACATTTTTTGAGGAAAACATCCAGGATTTTTCTCCATATTGTGGACTTTAATGGTGGCCAATGGGTTGAAGGTCCAAATTGTAGTTTCAATGCAGCTTCAAAAAGCTCTACACAATCGCAGCCTAGGAATAAGGGTCTTGTCTAGTGAAACGATTGGTCACTTTAAAAAAAACCACTTTATGCATTACGTAATCACGTTGGAAAGTTCACACGTGATTAGTTCTTTGTGTCTGGTTCTAAAAAGGTAGGGTTTTATCCTCTAACTTCAAAATCATCCAACATCATTGTTTGACTTTCTTGGCACGTTCTTTGCAAGTGTCTTTGTGGATGCGCCTTCGGAAAGAAATTTATCTTTCATACAGATTATATAATAAGAGTGTATTTGATTTAATTCAAATTCGTTCATTTAAAAGTAGACATTTCAGGCTTTCTGCGGATATATTTCTAGTGTTTGAAGCAAGTAGCCTATATGTTGAGTTTCGGTTCATTTTTGTGACACGCTCCAGTTCATGGAGATTGAAACGGAAGAAAGCACATAATATTTGTTTTCTTTATTTTACAAATAGCACAAAATATTGTGAGGTGTACACAAATAGTAGACCCTTTTACAGTTTTGAATGATTTCTTATATCTGTATGAGCAAAAATGATGGTGTATTTTCAGTTGTTTCCAGTGTTATCAGAAAAAAATTTTAGTGATCCATGTCATGCAGTGTCCCATTAATAGCTTCCACACTCCGCACAAACAGTTGGATATGACACTCAAATGCTTACGAAGAAGAGCACTTGTGATAAAAATGATAGGATTGCAATGTAAAAGATTATTATTGTTTACATGGAGAAGCCAAGTTCCTGCAAATTCCACCATGTAAATAGTGCATCTGCCATGGTGCAAGTGCAACTGGCTTTTAAAGGGAATGGGAAATGAGACTTTGATTGGTTTATTGCACATTATGCCCAAAACACACGCGTGACTCATTAAGAGGATAGGTACAACGGATTTGGACCATGTGCCTACTATTTTTTTTTTTCTGTTGTTAAACTAGCAAAAGTGGATTCAGATATGCCCTAAATGCACCTGCGCCTCGCACTTCAGACCATGTGCTTAGATTGTTAAAATAGGGCCCTAAAAAGTATGTCATTACACTTAAATCAAACCGCAATATAGACTAGTATCTGTAAAATATTATGCCGCAAAAATACATTTAAATGTAAATCCTGCATGTTTTGCGTGTCTCTGTTTTAATGAATGGAGCAGACGAGCGGTTTTGTTTACTACACATACTGAAGCGAGCGTGACGCTCGGGTGATTTCAGCGTCTGTCATCTCACTAAATGAGGACATAAATACATGAACAGTATCTGCTGAGAGTCACTTCATGAGCATTTGACCATTCCATTTTAGGAAAACTAGCATTATATCATATAAACACAGAAATGTAAAGGTAGACACGGCACCCCGTCAAAATAAAAGTCCGTTTTAACTTGAAGGCATAGTACCAGATATATATTATTACTGTTACTACTACTACTAAAATGAAACAATCATTATTTTTTAGGGTATAATCACACAACATTTCCTCCATGTTTTAATTTTAATAGTAAATTCCCCTTTGTTTGCCAAAAAAAAAAAATTGCTTAATTTTCAATAATTAAAAGATAAATGAAATTAATGTTTAATGCCTTTATTTGATAACCAAAACATTTCAAATATACAACACAGAATTTCTGAGGGTAAAAAAAAAAAAAACGTTTCATAAGGCTATTTTAAGAATACATTTGAATAAATTAAGTATGCATTCAAATAATTAGACATGCTAAAACTCAGAATTTGATAACAATAAAAAATATGGTGAGAAAAAATAAAACATTTCATAGTCATTTTTGTTAAAACTTTATTAAATTGATGTGAAATTGTATATGTTTCATGATTTTAATTATTTAGACATTTCTTTGATTAATAAAATTTAACTTAACCGTTAAAAACAGAATTTGGAAAAAAATAAAACGGAATTTGGGAAAAAATAAAACGCATTTCATAGGGCCCTACTATTGGAGGGCAGCCCTAATTTTTAGTAGTCATTTAAAAGTTCAGCATCACCTGTCTGTCTCATGAGTTTTCCAGAGACCCTGTAGCAGGCAGTGATTAATTTATGTGCATCTCATACTTCAACGCTTTTCAACATTGATTAGGAAAAGAAACTCATTATTTGGGCATGATTTTCAGTGTTATTGATGTCCTTGTCAATCCCCAAGCTGCACTCTGATTCCAAACCAAATTTGTTTTCCATATTGACAAGACAGTATAAAACAAGACAGTAGTCTAGTCCTCCTTAAACTGCAAGCAATGACTGAAGAGTGTGAGAGAAACCCAGGAGCAACGTGACGGTCAGCCATCTGTCTTTGAAATTTTAGAGGCATCCGTCACCTCAGTCCTGAGTAGATCAAGAAGCTGCAGTCTGCAGTCTGAGCAATGGCGATGGCAGCAAAGGCTGCAGCCCTGGGCAATTAGAGTCTGGGTGAAATATTTGCTCACTGTAAGGGAGGAGAGAGGGAGAGGGAGCGAGACTCCCCGGGAGGGGGAGAAGGAGGGGAGGTGATGCACCCGGGGGATTCGCACTCAGGAGCACAGGAGCTGCTTGTGAGCTTCATTCGATATGGAAGGTTGTGCAAGGCTCTTTATCTCAGCTCTTTTTTCTGTAAGCACAGAGGATGGCAGGGGGGCACTGCTTTAGAGAGTTTGCTCTTTACACTGCCGAGGAATTAACCTTCAAAACACCACTGTTATATCCTGGAGAGGTTAGCGTTCTGCCTTCAAAGCAGCACTGTAAAGTAGACAAAAATATTTGCACCACAGAGATGGGGTTTTGAAATAACCTTTAAGAAGTTCTGCCTTGATTTTTGAAGTCTGTAATCTTGCACTTTGGTTTCGGTGAAGGTATTTCATCTCAAGATGTAATTTGTACAGTTGGCCTGTTGCTCCTTTTGTTGTTGCTGCGCTTTTTACGTTATAATTTGTGTCTTCTACTGCCCTTTGGACTTTTCCTGCTGGAGTTATGACATTATATTTTTCATCTCATGTTGGGCTTATGTGGAGGAGTGTTAGGAACAGCAATAGAGTCTGAAGTTTCTGTCGTGAAGTTGACAGCTTGGTTGAACAGGCTTCTGCTGACAGACCAAACACTATGACAAGCACAGCATCTGCACTTCTATTGATATTTAGTGTTTTATTGCCTGTGGAGGAAAATAGTTGTTACATCGTTTGTGGGTAATTTGTATACACTGGACGCTTGGATTCTCCCAGCTGTGGCTCATTGATGAAGTGTGTGTGTTTAAAAGTGAGTTATGTTCAAATTAAAGGATAAAAATGGTGAATATATTTTAAATCCTGTACAGTAGACAGCTTTTAGGAAGCTTTTGCATGGGGATTAACCCTTTAATGTCATTTCTCCTTTTGATTTTGCTCATTATTTTATAGTTATTTAGGTTTGAAGTTCATTGCGCAAAAAATATATTGGTAATTTTTTTTTCTCTTTTAAAATGTGTTGGTATCTATTGGGTATTGTGCTTATTTTAACCATTTTTGCATTTAGATGACCTTAGGTTCACCTTCGGAATCCAGTCATAAAAATGGAATTTACTGTATAACGTGGAATGTCATGGAATTTGCCCAATTTTGGATGAATAAATCAAATGTAGGTCAGTACACTTCAATCAAAATGAGACATGGACTATTGTCTGTAAATATTAAGCCACAAAAATATTATTTAAATATGAATCCTGCGTGTTGTGCATCTCTCTGTGTGAATAAATGGCTCAGACAAGCGGTTTAATTTACTACACACATACTGAAGTATGTTTGTTTTTAGACTCTGCCGCCTCAATATATGAGTATATGAACAGAAAAACATAATCTCTAGAAGTGCTCTGAGCATTAGTTCATGAGCATTTTACAATTTTATTTGAGAAAAACTATCATCATATCATATACAAAAATATACAAAAAAGAAATGTAAAGGTCTTCACAACAACCTGTCAAAATAAAAGTTTGGTTTAACTTGAAGAAACTGTGACAGAACTATATTAATTAATGTAATAATAGTACTATTACTACTACTAATACAAATATTATTAAAACATTATTTTTGAAAATAATATTTACCAGTTTTTGTTTCGTTTTTTTTTTTTTTACCAAAATTTGTTTACCAGAAAAAATGTAAATACACAACATGGTATTTCTGGAATAAAGGAATAAATATATATATATATATATACATATATATATATATATAATATATATATATATATATATATATATATATATATATATATATATATATATATTTATTTATTTATTTATTTTTTCTTTTTTTCTTTTAAAAAATCAATTAGAAATACTGAAACCATACTGAAACCAATTAGAAATGGAAATCCAGAAAATTACTGGAAAACACAGAATTTGCTAAAAATAAAACTGAATTTGAGAAATTGAGAAAATGAAAAAATGAAATGTATTTCATAGGGCCATTAAAAATGTCAGTTTTGTTAAACCTTTAATAAATTGTTGTTAAATTTTGTTTCATGATTTCAATTATTTAGACATGCTTTTTTATTATTATTATTTTTTTTTTAATTTAGCCATTAAAAAGAGTCTAGAAAAATTACAACAGAAAAAAATGGAATCCAGAAAGACAGAATTTGGAAAAAAATAAAATGAATTTCATACACTGTAAAAAATAAATCCGTAAAATAACAGAAAAAGCACTGACAGCTCATTACAAACAACATTATCTATTCATTTTACAGACTTTTCTGTTAACTCTAAAACACAATGTAATGAGGTGTGAAATTCAAAATACTGCTAAAATGCCTGTAAAATGTAATGAGTATATTGTGCCCCATTTTTTTTTACAGATTTTTTTGAGTGTTGGGCTCTTAAAAAAACAATACAAATTACAAAAACCTAAGAAGCCTAATATATATACATATATATATATATGTATAAGATAAGCTGTATATAAACTATAAACAATTAAAAAAACACTGAGACAGATAAATATAGCTGCGCAGTGGTCTGAAGGCTGATAGATTGCAGCAGGGGAGGTGGTCTAGTTATTTGCAGCTTAATCCTAAACAGGGCCATAACAATGCACACCAACAACGTGAAACGTAAATTGGTCTTGTTTTCCAGAATTATTTTTCTCCCATGGTGTAGCAGAATGGCAAACACCTTGATTAGGGGAGGGAGTATTTCAAGTGCATTACTAATTACGGATGAATCACTTAACTGCAAAGGCATAAACTGAAGGGCAAACCTGATTGTTTCAGTACAACATTTGCAGCCGAACCCCAGGAGCATAAACAGCATGTCGATTTGAATTAATATAATTTTCAGTTATCTGCTGTATAAGCATAATGGCAGCGCTAATGAATTGTATAACCCCTGAAAAAATAAAGCCTTTGAATGTATCATCTTTAATGATGCAAAATCTTCTTATGTTGCTAAGATGACTTTTTAATAGCTCTTTTTATGATTCACTGTGTAATGGACCAAGGCTCAATCCATGTAGTCAAAAGGCAACATATAAAGTAATGGACAAATAAAGAACAAATAATGATCTCCTAAGCTGAAATGGAAGACAAAACCTTGATTATTCTTGACAAACACAACTGGCCACAAATGTAGGTCAATCCACATCACTGCAGCTCATCTCAACGGAGGCTGCTCATGTTGTATTACTGGGAAAAGCAAACACTAAAAGAGAATGTGATCATCTGAAGTCACGGTTGAACAAACCCTGAAAACTAATCCAGTATTTATTGTCTGTTGAGTGAGTGATGCAGTACAAAAGGAAATGCATTTTATGGTTTTCTTCTCATGACATGGACAAGATAGATGTTGTACTGGATATCAACCTATGGGAGAATAATATCCATTTTGAAAATCAGTACAAGAGTGTGACTGCTAGTGTAACATTGTTAGTTTGTGTATATATAAAATGTTAGTTTGGGTTCAATACATTTTTTTTATTCATGTTTTTAAAATGACATTACTCCATTTTTCTGTGTCACGTGACCTTCAAAAATCATTCTAATTTTCTGATCTAGATATCTAGATTTCTTAGAATTATAGGGCCCTATGATTTCTGTGATGTGGAAAACATGGACGGAATCGTGGAATCCGGTCATAAAAATGGAAATACTGAAGCGGGTGACACTCTGCTGCCTCAAAACATAAGTACATGAACACATAAACATAATCTCTAAAACAGCTTTGAGAGTCACTTTATGAGCATTTTACCATTTCTATTGAGTAAAACTATCTTCTTCTTAAGGTCTTAAGGTCTTCACAACAACCCATGAAAATAAACGTTTGGTTTAACTTGAAGAAACTGTGACAGAAATATATTACTTAATTTAATGTACTACTACTGATAATAAAATTAGTATTAACATTTTATTTTTTAAAGAATATTTGCCAGAAAATTATTTACCAGAATTTATTTACATTTTTAGAAAAATGCAAATGCACAACACAGTATTTCTGAGAAAAAAATAAAATACAATAATAAATATATTTTTTAAATAAAATAAATTATTATATTATAATTAATTAGATATGCTTTTGATTTATTAAAATGTAATAAAACCATTAAAATGGAATTCAGAAAATTAATGGAAAGCATAATTTGAAAAAAAAAAAAAAATGTGAATTTGAGAAAATAAAAAAACTTGTTTTATATTTTTTTAAACTTTTTTTATATTTTAATTTTTGATAAATTTTTACTAAATTGATGTTAAATTGTGTAAGTTTTATGACTTTCGTTAATTAGACATGCTTTTTGATTAATATTTTTTTAAATTTAATCATTAAAACAAAAAAATAATAATAATAATAAAATAGAAAAATAAAAACGGAATCCAGAAAAATTAAAACAGAAAAAAAGCTGAATTTGGAAAAAATTTCAGCGGACTTTGGGAAAAAATAAAACAGATTTCATAGGGCCCTAGTATTAGCAATGTTGAAAACAGTGTAACTGCTTAGTATGTTTGTGTATAAAGTTCAAAAGAACAGCTTATTTTGGTAACAATGTAAAAGTCTTTACTGACTCCTTGATGCATGAAAAGTAAAAAAAAAAAAAATACATGTTTTGTATGTGAACCTGGACCACTAAACCAGTCATTAGATTCAATTCTTTAAAATTGAGAAAGCTTTCCATTCATGTATGGTTTGTTAGGATAGGACAATATTTAGCTGAGAGACACCTGGAAAATTAAAATCTGGTAAACAAATTTCCATTAAAGTTAGTATAGGACAATATTTAGCCGAGATACAACTATTTGAAAATCTGGAATCTGAAGGTGCAAAAAAATCAAAATGCTGAGAAAATCGCCTTTAAAGTTGTCCAAATTAAGTTCTTAGCAATGCATATTACTAATCTAAAATTAAGTGTTGATATATTTACAGTAGGAAATTTACAAAATATCTTCATGGAACATGATCTTTACTTAATATCCTAATGCTTTTTGGCATAAAAGAAAAATCAATAATTTTGACCCATACAATGTATTTTTGGCTACTGCTACAAATATGCCAGTGCTACTTAAGACTGGTTTTATGGTCCAGGGTCACATATATAAAACCACTGATGTTTCAGGCTAAATTAGGCTAATTTTCTCAACCAGTGAAAACAGTTTTAGACTGACAGCAACATCAAACTCTGCTTCACTTCCACAAAGTAAAACACTTTATATGGTATATTTTGACTATAATTAAATAATTAATTATTTGTTGCTCACTGTGTACTGTATATTTCCTTCACTTGGTTTGTGAACTCATTTGTTTCATTTTCTTGCATATAATGTGTGAGTATGAGTTTTCTTGCTGCTATCCAGGTCAGTAGCAGGCACAGGGAGGCTGGGAGATGCCTTTAACACCACGCTTCACTGGGCCCAACCAAAATAGTCCAGACTAAAGTTAGCTCAGCATAGCATGGCGCAGAGCTAGATGGCCCTCCACTTTGAATTCATTAACACTTGAATCTCACACTTCACTCTTGTAGTAGCTTGAATGAGGACAGTTTTGCTCAGTCTCCCTCTCTGTAGATGAATTATTCATGAAACATATTTCCATGTAGAACATTATCACCCTGAAACAGTTTGGCTATAATACTTCTGTATCCAAACACAACTTTTCTAAGTTCCGGGGGCTAATTTCTAATTTACATTGAATTTTGTTGTGTGGTTGGCCTTTTTGTAGACACGGTGGAAGAACTCCAGGAAAGTTATACAACTTTGAATCTAAGCTCTGTTTATGCATGTTTACATGTTAGTCATTCTGCTGTCCTAATTCCAACTCATTTATAACCTAAAATATCTACTAAAAGTAAGCCTAAAGTGAGTGCAGATGGGCAGCTGTGGTTATTCCCTTGCTATCTGCCTCAGCTCTTGTGAACTTGTTCCTGGAGCCAATACTCAATTTGATCCATGTCTAATGGGGGTCTCCTTATGGGAGGTGAAATCGTACATGATGCCCAGAAATGAAAAGGAATATCCTGTTGGTTGAGTGGCATGACTCCCACTGTCAGAGTAAGATGTCCTGTGTTCAATTATCAGTTTCTTTTTCCTTTTTGTACCAATACATCTTCATATTCACAACCAAAGCGATGTTGTAATCTACTGTGTATTATACGTTATCTTGGCTTGTATCTGTTTTGAACAGTATTATTATTATAGTGTTTTAGGTTTTCACATAAAATTATTATATTGTGTTGTAGGCCATAGTCCATAATTTATGGTGGAAGGTGGTGTCTAAGTATATATTCTTTTTACCAAAAAAAGGGTTAATCGGTTAATCATGAGGGGTATATTACACTATACACAATAGTACACTTAGCAATGGTATACTTCTTGGATACTTTCCTCTGCTATTTCTTAGGTTTTTTAAAAAAAGAAGTCTCTTAAGCTTACCAAGGCTGCATTTATTTGATTTAAAAATATAATAAAACAGTAATGTTTTGCTGTCACTTTTCATCAATTCAGTGTGTCCTTGCTGAATAGAAGCAAGGTTATTGCGACTTTTTATCTCACAATTTTGACTTTTTTCTCAGAATTGTGATATAAACACAATTGTGAGTTATGAAGTCAGAACTGTAAGATACAAACTCACAATTCTGACTTTTTTTTCCTCAGAATTGCATGATATAAACTCAAAATTTGTGAGAAATAAAGTCAGAATTGTGAGATAAAAACTCGCTATTCTGACTTTTTTTTCGCATTTTTTTTTCTCTTGTTTTTTTTCTCAAAATTGCAAGTTTGTGTCTCGCAATTCTGACTTTATAACTCGCAATTGTGTGTTTAGATCACACAATTCTGAGAGAAAAAGTCAGAATTGCAAGAAAAAAACAACAACTGTGAGATAAAAAGTTGCAATTGTCTTTTTACATTTTTTTTTTTTTTTTTTTTTATTCAGTGGCGGAGACTTTTCTTTTTTTTAGAATTGCAAGTTTATGTCCCACAATTCTGACTTTATAACTTGAAATTGCAAGTTTATATCACGCAATTCTAAGAAAAAAAAGAGTCAGATTTGCGAGTTTATATCTCATAATTCTGACTTTATAACTCACAATTGTGAGTTTATATGATGCATTTCTGACTTTATAATTCACAATTGCGAGTTTGTATTAGTGGTGGGAAGTTCGGATCATTTTACCGACTCTGACCTTTGAGTCTCGTTCAGCAAAATGAACTAATCTTTTTTCGAGTCATTTCATTCATTTTAGAAAAATATAATAAAAATGTTACGTTACTTCCCTAACACATCTACTGCTTACACAAACGCTGATCACACTACAAACAAGACAACTATAATGCTATAAAAAACAGAAAGGATTAATTCATTGTTTACCTGTGTCTTTTTTGTTTACTGTTTACCGTTTCACCTCACCTCTTATCTGACAAGTTTTCGGGTTTGAGTCATTCGTTCATCACGTGACAGTACTATAAGCTTAACCAATGCAGTCTGAGCCGGAAAGAGAATTGATTAGTTCATCTCTCGAGTCTTTGGGTTTGAGTCGTTCGTTCATCACATGACAGCCCCATAAGATGAACGAATGACTCCAAAAACCAGAAGACTTGAAACAGGTGAACTAATACCAGTAAGTTACAGAACCTAATAGGATGTTGCGCATGCGCAACTCGTTCGTCCCGAGTCACATTAAAGATTCGTTCAAAATGAACGAATCGTTCAAGAACGACCTATCACTAGTTTGTATCTCACATTTCGGAGAAAAAAGTCAGAATTACAAGATGTAAACTCGCAATTGTGAGAAAAAATAATTGTGAGATAAAAAGCTGCAATTGCTTTTTTAAAATGTTTTATTTTTATTCAGTGGGAAAGACTTTTTTCTCAGAATTGAGTTTATATCTTGCAATTCTGACTTTATAAAGTGAAGTTGCCCATTTATATGATAACTCTGACTTCATTTCTCAGAACTGCAATTTTATATCTCACATTTCTGAGTAAAAAGTCACGATTTGATAGTTTATCTCGCAATTCTGACTTTATAACGTTCAGTTACGTGTTTATATGACAATTCTGACTTCATTTCAGTTTATATCTCACAATTCTGAGGAAAAAAGTCAGAACAGCAAGATGTAAACTCGCAGTTGCGAGAAAAAACTGAGAATTGTCAGTTAAAAAGTCACAATTACTTTAAAAAATAAAAATAAAAATGTTATTCAGTGGCAGAAACAGGCTTCATAATATTCAGTTTTGATTTGAACTCCAAAATAAATAAATAAAATAAAAACAAATAAATAATAATAATAATAAAAAATTAAAAAAAAAATCTGAAAACATTTGTACTTAATTTATTGTAGAAATAATGAGCTATTATTCAAAATTTGAGTATGTAATTTTTGCTCTTTTGCACGGCAAGGGAATCAGATGTTAAGGGTGATATGTCGCAAATGTGTAATAAAACTGTGAAACTATGAATAGCTGACTGAAACCATGAGTATTTCACAATGTCAGTTCATATGTGTGTGCATGTAAATTCTGGCTGCTCAAAATGAAAGATGCCTGCTGTTCTCAAGATCATAGTTTGTCAAAGCACAATGTGTTAAAAGAAGCATCAAGGGAGATGAGATGATGAGACAAGAAAAGGTTCAATGCAACAATCCAGCATAACAGACATTGTCAACTGCCACGAAGCTGCAGAGGGAATTAAGACGCCTGTTTTATGAACACAAACTGCCTAAGCACTGTGTGAACTAGCATTGAAATGAGTAGATTTGAAGTATCTCCTGGTGTGGTGAGAAACCACAGTTTGTATTAGAGTCGTATAAAAACACACAAATGATTAATCTCAACAGGGATGATATTTAAGAGATCGCTGACAGTATTTAAGCAAATTTAGCGCATGCCCTGCTGCGATCTTGAGGACTAGCACTGTCACAGCTGACGGATAAACAGGAGGCAAAGGAGCCTGATTCTGCCAAACCCTGTCTCCTGTAATCAGCGCAATAACACGGAGCAATAGGGTTGGAAAGAGAGAGAAAAGAACTTGACCGGGAGGATTCAGCAGTATCCTGTCAATCACGGCATACTGTTAACTGTAATGCTCATTGCACAAAGCCATCTTCATCAATCTAGAGCCAATCATCTCTCCGAGAGAGAAAATTCAGAGTAAGCGATGAGTGACATCTCAGCGTGGAAAAATATGAGCCGATCACTTTCTTTCCTGCACTGGCGCTGGCGTGGTAATTAACAAGGGCAGAAATGGGATCAGCTGATGACTAATGGCTAATTATCACTTATGCCTGTTACTGCAGATGGCTGCACAAATATAAAATAAAGACAGCAGCAACGAATCCTCCTGGTTCCTTTGCTGCTGGCAGGCACGTCGGCTTTCTGAGCCTCTTGTTAATGTATGTGACACTGGGAGGAGGAACTGGAATACTGGAAAAGCCCCAGATGAGGTTCTTTTTGGAGCTTCAAATCTGCCTGTCGGAGCCAGACTTGAAATTATGATTAAAATGCAATGAAGAAACGTACTTCATGCTATTCTTAGTCCAGTTCCTATAATTGATTTCAGCCCTCGCATCAAGTATCGCTTTCACGTTGAAATCGAAATTGGCATTATGCGAAGCCAGTGGTACATTTTTGTTGATTTTTGTCGCAGCATATAATTTTGTGCCACGTTCAAATTTGCAGAGGTCTGGACAGCCGGATGGATGTGGCAAAAGCTGTGTTTGTAAATATGGTACCAGCTGTAAGCCAGTGTTTGCTGGGATGGCAAGTATGTAAGTATAGGGAAGCAAATATACTTTACTGTTGAACAGTAGTCTCCCTGTGTTCAAAACACAGAACGCTACCTTATAATGCTGGCTGCAGCCACGGTACTGCTTTTTTGGCGAAAAATTATTAATTTTTTTTTATGTAAAACATTTTTTATGTCCTGATGTTTTAGAACATAACCTTTTGATTTCTGGTCATCAAGGATATAATGTTACTGGAAATAAAACTAGTAAGACCCATAAAAAATTCTGTTATTAATTACTCACCTTCATGTTGTTCCAAGCCCGTAAGAATTTTGTGTCAGTCTTCAGCAATCAGAAGAGTACCACAACGCAGTTGTGTTCCTAAGATGAACGAAGGTCTTACGGGAACAACATGAAGGTGAGTAATTAATGACAGAATTTTAAATTTTTCATTTTTGAACTAACCTCTTTAGGTTCACTTATATGCTGGTTTGCTCTTAGACAACATTAAGTTCTAGCAAATATAGGGTACAACGGGGCTAAAGGCACACCCTAAGAAAAAAAATGTGCTTTTCACTGTGCCCAAAGTGTATGATTGAAGAAAAATATATATGTTTGCCTTGAACGTTTTATGCAGATTTTGTGTGAAAATAAAGCATACAAGTCATTTATTTTGTTTAAAAATCTTATAAATTTATGAGGTGGCAAAGGAGGCTACCTATTATATATATATATATATATATATATATATATATATATATATATATATATATATATATATATATATATATATATATATATATATATTAATGTCTAAGTTAGTACTTGTTCGAAACAATCACTTCAGCAAAGTTTGTACAATTTCTGCTTATTTTGATAAATAAAAGAATTCATTTTTGTTCAATAAATGTGCTGTCATTAAAATATGTTAATATAAAACACATTTTAAAATACAGAAACAAAATCATTTTAAAATGAAAAGATTCTGAGAGCATTAAAGGAGATCCCATAGTCTCATTTAATATAGATTTATAGTAGTATCAACAAATGATATTTTATTATGTGATATGATTAACAGCATGTTTTTAAATATGATGGTTTTATTCTAAACATGGTGATTGTCTATAAGATGGACACCCAACATAATATCTGATATTTACAATCTAAATCTAACAATGTCATGTCAACAAATGGAAAAGTCACCCTTTTATTAATTATCATGTTAATTATTGTGCCTTTAAGCCCCAACAGCAGGGGCACCCCAAATACCATACCTTTACATATTCTTTCGTTATTTAAAAACTGCTGTTTTAATTATCTTAAACAAAACTGAAAATCACCAAGAAGATCTTTGTCTCAAGATATATTTAAGAATTTTAGCGATTCTCATTTTCTTCTCATTTTTCTTCTCCTTCTCACTTAAATCTACAACATTTTCAGAAACATCAAACAAAAATTTACAGATAATGTGCTCACCCCCTTGTTATCCAAGATGTTCATGTCTTTCTTTCTTCAGTAGTAAAGAAATTGTTTTTTGAGGAAAACATTTGCAGCATTTTTCTTCATATAATGGACTGATATGGTGCCCCGAGTTTGAACTTCCAAAATGCAGTTTAAATGCGGCTTCAAACTATCCCAAATGCGGTTGTGAACGATCCCAGCCAAGGAAGAAGGGTCTTTTTTAGCGGAACGATTGGTTATTTTCATTAAAAAAATACAATTTAAATACTTTTTAATCTCAAACGCTCGTCTTGCCTTGCTCTCTCTGAACTTTGTGTATTCTGGTTCAAGACAGTTAGGGTATGTTGAAAAACTCCAATCGTATTTTCTCCCTCAACTTCAAAAATTATTTCAAAATCATCCATTGCTGCAGAAGTACCGACCCAGTGTTTGCAAAGTATACATGCAAAAAAGATCAAACACCCTTAACAAAAAAGGGTAAAACAGCGATATAGGACGATTTCAAAGTTGAGGGAGAACATAAGATGGGAGTTTTTCGACATACCCTAACTGTCATGAACCGGAAAAAAACAGTCCACGCAGAGTAAGACAAGACGAGCGTTTGACATTAAAAACTACATAAAAATGTTATTATTTTTATGAAATAACCAATCTTTCTCTAGATAAGACCCTTCTCGGCTGGAATCGTTTACAATCACATTCAAACTGCATTTTGGAAGTTCAAACTCACAGGCACCATAGAAGTCCACTGTATGGAGAAAAATGCTGAAATGTTTTCCTCAAAAAACAATTTCTTTACGACTGAAGAAAGAAAGACATGAACATCTTGGATGACAAGGGGTGAGTACATTATCTGTAAATCTTTGTTCTGGAAGTGGACTGCTTCTTTAACTGTCTCATACGTTGTAGATATAAAAACACATTTAGAATTTTTACCACAGTATGTTAACTGAGTTTCTTTGTGTGTGCTGCGCTCATTTGTTTCGATTTCAAATTGGATCAGCAATAGCAAGTAAGAAATCATGTGTAAATGGCTCCTCGCATATGCATACTTTAATATGTTTTCCAACAAAAAGTTGTTTGTGAAGGAATTGGCTGGTGTTTTAATTGGAAATTTTCAACATCAAGTCATTTAATGCTACATTTAATGTGTGAGAAACAAGCTGTTCTTGAAACTGATCTCTGAACGTTAGTTGAAAACATCTGAGTTTCAGTGTTGTGTATTTGTTTTGAATTTGTTGTTTTGATGTATTGCAGTTGTTCCTGTGACTTATGTGTCATTTTTAAACAAAGTTCCAAGTCGTGAATTCACACTTGGCTCTCTAAAGATTTCTGACATCTACATAGTGATTCTTGGCTGTAACGAGCAGTCAGTTTTGGGCAGTGATGAGACATTTTCTGAGTAAGCAAGATCTAATCCACCTTGTTGCATTAACATGCAATTTAGGACATCCATTGGCTTTCTGATATTTGTGTCTGATTTTATATTTGTTGGCTGACTCATGAAATGAGACTGAAAAGAATTATGCTATTATACATTACTGCAGACACACCTACACACACACACACACACACACACACACTGTGAGTAGGTTTTATCTCAGCTCTGTAACTGGGTCATTTTATAGCTGCTTAGCTAGTTTGAGCTTGATTACCCAAGAGTCTTCTTTGTTTTCCATTCAATTATGTAAAAATTTCCAGACACCCTGTTGCTGTACTAATAGTATGTATGGACAAGATTCTCTTCTAAAGTCATATTCATATTATGCATTTAACCTCTTCATTTATAGGAAAGGAGAGTACAGCGATGTGAGCAGATTTTTTTTCTTTTCAACAGCACTGTTTTCAGGATCCTTTATTAATACAGTATGCTTTTGGGCTTGTCAAGAATAACCGTGGAGCACAAAAGCAAATTGCTTTAAACACCTTTGTTTTGCCCTGGAGTTTGCTCTTTAGTTACATTATTATTCCATTTGGCCTTGACTGTGTTTACATGCACAGAAATATTCCAATATTAATCATAATTTGATCCAGTGATGTAAGCCTCATGTAAAGGCATTAACCTGATTGCTTTAACCAGATGACCTTGAGCCGGTATTTCACATTCTCAAAATCTAAAGACTGTTGACATATGCCTTTTTTAATCATAATCTGGAATATACACTGTAACTGACTCATATATGTACGTCAACAGTTTCTATAAATCTCATGACCTAAACTTGGGAGGTTATTATTTTTAAGGCCAGGAATCTGTTATCTATATATTATATTATAATGTTTTCTTCTGTATTTCCAGAAGAGTATAGAGTATGCTGAGCTGGGACTCAGTTGCTATCAATTATTATTGGTGCTCAAATCTCAATAATGTTTCTTATTATTATTATCAGTGTTGAAAACTTAAAGGAGAAGTCCACTTCCAGAACAAAAATTTACAGATACTGTGCTCACCTCCTTGTCATCCAAGATGTTCATGTCTTTCTTTCTTCAGTCATAAAGAAATTATGTTTTTTGAGGAAAACATTTCAGGATTTTTCTCCATATAATGGACTGCTATGGTGCCCTTAGTTTGAACTTCCAAAATGCAGTTTAAATGCGGCTTCAAACAATCCCAGATGCAGTTGTAAACGATCCCAGCCGAGGAAGAAGGGTCTTATCTAGCGAAACAATTGGTTATTTTAATAAAAATAATACAATTTAAATATTTTTTTAATCTCAGACGCTCATCTTGTCTTGCTCTGCCTGAACTCAGTGTATTCTGGCTCAAGACAGTTAGGGTATGTCGAAAAACTCCAGTCGTATTTTCTCCCTCAACTTCAAAAATCATTTCAGAATCACCCTACATCGCTGCAGAAGTATCAACCCAGTCTTTGCAAAGTGAACATGCAAAGAGATGGGAGTTTTTTGACATACCCTAACTGTCATGAACCGGAAAAAAAGTCCAGGCAGAGTAAGACAAGACGAGCGTTTGACACTAAAAAGTATATAAACCACATTTAAACTGCATTTTGGAAGTTTAAAATCGGGGCACCATATCAGTCCATTATATGGAGAAAAATGCTGAAATGTTTTCCTCAAAAACATAATTTCTTTACGACTGAAGAAAGAAAGACATAAACATCTTGGATGACAAGGGGGTGAGTACATTATCTGTAAATCTTTGTTCTGGAAGTGGACTTCTCCTTTAGTATTTTTGTGAAAAAAGATTGATACATTATTTCATGAATAGAAAGTTCAAAAGAACAGCATTTATCTGAAACAGAAAGCTTTTGTAATATTTTATTGTAATATTGTAACATTTTTGATCAGTTCAATGCATCATTGCTGAATAAAAGTATATATTCCAATAGCTGTGTAATATGTGAACAGGAAATGTTTGAAAAGCTGGTTTGAAAACAGGTTATTAGTTATTAAAAGTTATTATTTTTGCACTTCCATTAGGTGAGACTATTACACAAACTTAAGCAACGCTGTTTCTCTGGGAATATTTATTTACTGGTTAAATTTTCTTAAATCATTTTGGCTTAAATTTTTATGCTCTTTAAGTAATTTAAAATTGTCACAATATTAGCATGTCATTATAGTTTTGAGGTGCATATCCCTCTCACATTGCATCGCGTATGCTTCTGAGACATTGAGAGGCACACACAGATAGGCATACGTTATGCATGGACTCTTTCATGTTTTATTTATTCTCGGATGAGCACACATATGGTCCCTGTATGTGCAACAACTACAAATGCGGTTCATTTCACAAAGCTCAAGGTGTAAAATGCATGCCATGAGATTTACAGTCTTCTAGAAAGAAAGCATTTGTCAAGATTTCTCTTCCGCTTTTCTTAAATTGGAAATGCTTGTGGCATCTAGTTTGCATTTGCATTTGTTGCTTAGATCATTGAAGTTTCTCAGGTTATTATTAATTTTTTTTGCCATGTTGTGGTTAAAACACAAATAAGTCTTTTTTAAAATATGGTGACCACCTGATTTTTGAATGCACATTTAAGGTTTGATTTTTTTTTTTTTTTTTTTTTTTTTTTTTAAAGATTATTAATTGCTTTTTTTTATTTCACTATCATGTTTAACCTGCAAAAATAAGCAAAACAATATAGTCAAATCATTTCATATTTTGACCCAGTAATTCTTTGATTTCTTACCCAATGATATATTATTTACAAGAAAACCACCTTACCTTTTCCCTTTTGTAATTCCAAAATAGAACCACCCGACTGTCAGAAAACAATATACACTTTGCACAACAGTCATGAGCCAAAATAAAATGTGATGTTGTTGGATCCTGAAATTTCTATCACTGGAATCCATTCTAAAAGGATGAGGCTTTGGATGCACTTCAATTTAGCCAGAGGTGTTCAAGCGTGCGATGCGGAGGGATAGTCCTGTGTCTTTTATCTGGTGGTGGCAGGGATTGACATATTGATTAGATAGTAGTGGGAACATTATTCTTGTGCCTGGCCCTTGCCTTATTTTCTGCCTCTGTCTCAGTGCTATCATTTTCTACATGTTCTGAGGGCTACAGATAATGTAATGGCATATGAGCATGAAATAGTCACATGAGCAGAGGGGGTTGGTTGTTTGGTGCTGTGGAGGTCAATAAATGCCTCTTGCTCTTGAGTGTTGAAGTAGCCTAATGGTTTGGGCATCCTGATAAAAATGTTTAAGGAAGTGAAGAGTTAGTGATCACCCATAAATAATATATATATGTGTGTGTGTGTGTGTATATATATATATATATATATATATATATATATATATATATATATATATATATATATATTCTTTCTTTTTTTCAGTCAAAAAACTGTATTTTGTAGTGTTTTTAGAAAATACATTTTTAAGATTAATTATTGAGTAAATTAGCTGTTTTTCCCTTTTTATATATGCACCAAATAGTAAAAGTCATGACTCGGCATCATACACAAGTCAGAATTTTCAGGATCACGTTTTTAAAAAAGTCTGTAACCACTGAAAAACCTGCTACTTTACTGCTGCGGTATCCTATGGAAGTTTGTTTCTGCCACTGAATGAAACAAAAAAAAAAAAAAATTGTGACTTTTTATCTCACAGTTCTGGCTTTTTTTCACAGAATTGCATGATATAAACTCACAATTCTGAGGAAAAAGTCAGAACTGCGATATACAAACTTGCATTTGCAAGAAAAAAGTCAGAACTGGGAGTTTTTATTTCACAATTCTGATTTTATTTCTTGCAGTTGAGTTGAGAAAAAGTCAGAATTGTGACTTTATATCTCGCAAAGTCAGAATTGTAAGATACAAACTCGCAATTTCGAGTTATAAAGTCAGAATTGTGATACAAACCCGCATTTGCGAGAAAAAAGTCAGAATTGCGTGATATAAACTCACAATTGCGAGAAAAGAAGTCAGAATTGTGAGAAAAACTCGCAAATGCGAATTTGTATCTTACAGTTCTGACTTTTTAATTTACAGTTGCAGTATCACACAATTCTGAGAACTGCAAGATGTAAACTTGCCATTGCGTAAAAAAAAAAATAAAATCAGACCTGTGAGAGAAAAAGTTGCAATTAATTTTTTTATTTTTTATTTTTTATTCAATGGCGGAATATTATCCAAACTTCTGTCTTTGTTATTCCAGATGTTTAAAAAAAACATTTGGAAACATGACAATAAGGCAGTGTTTTCCAGAGATTCATCTGAGGATTCATTTGGAAAAATCTGCTAGCAGAGAATTTAGCACTTGTGTAAGCAAGAAGAGCAAGATGAGGTTACAGATGCACTCTTGACCGTATTGTGCGCATTACTATTGGGAAAAGAACCTTTTCTTTTCTTTTTTTTATCTTTGTATTGTCACGTTTCCTTGTCTCCTCTACTGCAGAGCTCTAAGCTCATTGAATGGTCGTCCGTTCCTCTAGTGTTTAAAGTAAAGTGGAGAATACTAGTGGCACTCAAGGGGGTTGTGGGAAACTCCAGCACAGGTTTGAAATGGACTTAAGGGTGTACAAATGAACTACGCTGATCTAGCAGAAGATTGAAAGTACGGAATAAAGACTTTGCCTTACGGCAGTGGCAGGATGAAGCCGTAGGTGAATCAGCCCCCTGTGTCCTGAAGCCACAAATCGTTCGGCCCCTGACCGTGCTTCTAACCTTTACACATACACTGCACTCAGGAAATGATTTAATAGGTTTCTAGAGGCTTGGGATGTTTATTCTGACAGATAGATAACTCTTTTTATCTGTCAGTGGTGAGACAGAAACCTTTCAGTCCATGTGTAAATATGAAATTTGGCCTTTAGAGGAGGCACAGTGTAGATATTTTCAAAGATGTAAAACCTTCAACTATGGGTGTTTCTTCAACTATGGAAACTGTTGAAAAAGGCCCTGAAAATTTTTCTACTAACAGTGTCAAACAGTGGATATACAGGCATTATTGTAGACTTTTGTCCTTTTTTTCTTTTTATGTTAATCGTGGTCTGAATGAGTGTCAAAAAGAATAGAAAGCCGATATTTAGAAAAAAGGGTAAGTTAACATACTTGTTTCTCAGAAAAACATTCCTGGAACCAGTTATTTTACTTTGAAATGTATGTTCTTTGTCGGAATGTCTGTTTTTGTTTTGGTCTGTGTACACTCAATAGGATTTTGACACCCCGGGGTGCCAGTTGCTAAAACACAGTGTATTGGAGCTATGGAAGTCAGTGAACGAACTCGTTTAGAGATCGCAGGTTCTATCCAACCTAAAAAAGTCTTGGCATCCATCTAAAAAGCTGTGTGACCAGAGGCATATTAAAACACGGATAAATCAAAGCAACAAATTACAGTGTAAGGCTTGTTACGTTCCATTGTCAGTTGCTCTTATTTCTGTTGTGTGTCTTCAATCTGGCAACCCGTGTGAGTGCGAGTCTGAGAAAGAGGGGGCGTGATAAACCATATTTTGAATTTGGACTGCAGTACCCATTCTAACTACTAGCTGTTAATATTACATACTGCATTTTAAGCAGTAGGCTGTTTTAGAAAGAAAAAAAAATTGGCAGAATCAGTAAATTATGAATTACTTATTGCTATAGCATTAATAATATATGATATTAATAATATGTGTCCCATTGTTTTTTAAATTGAGATTTATAAATAATATGAATTCATGAATAAATAAGCTTTCCATTAAAGTTAGTATGGGACAATATTTAGGCGAGATACAGCTATTTGAATATCTGGAATCTGAGGGTGCAAAAAAATCAAAATGCTGAGAAAATCGCCTTTAAAGTTGTCCCAATAAAGTTCTTAGCAATGCATATTACTAATCAAAAACTAAGTTTTGATATATTTATGCTAGGAAATTTACAAAATATCTTAATGGAACATGATCTTTATTTAATATCCTAATGATTTTTAGCATAAAAGAAAAATCGATAGTTTTGACCCATACAGTGTATTTTTGGCTATTGCTACAAATATACCCGTGCTACTTAAGGTTTTGTGGTCCATGGTCACATATGTAATCATGTAATCAATAAAAAAAAGTTATTGTAGTCTGACAAGTATTTTAACATGTAATATAATCGAATTACAAGTAATAATCTGATTACATAATCTAGATTACATCTCAAAGAAATCTTTTTTTTTTTTATACCCAACCCTAATATTTACCTTCACATGCCTTATATTTCATCTCAAAGGAAAATATTTGTCAGTTCTCATTATAATTCTTATTATAGTTTAAATAACTAATGTAAATAATTTCAGATTTTTAATGACAGATTTTCAGTATCCTTTCATTTGAAAAACATTGTTCTTACAAATCTGTATGATTAAAAAGACCTTCATATAACAAAAAGAAATAGTTTAGTCAGTTTGCTTTAATAATCAATCCAAGGAACATAGTAGTGCACATAAGTGAAGAAACACCCATATACATAAACAAGCATAAAACTTAATTCGTGCAGCTATTCACTTTTCATAATTCTTTTCACAATATATTTTTTCATATATATTCACATATACTTTTTTCAATATATATTCACAATATGTGACCCTGGACCACAAAACCAGTCATAAGTGTCAATTTTGCAAAATTCAGATTTATACATCATCTGCAACCTTAATAACTAAGATTTCTATTGATGTATGGTTTGTTAGGATAGGACAATATTTGGCCGAGATACAACTATTTGAAAATCTAGAACCTGAGAGTGCAAAAAAATCAAAAGATTGAGAAAATCCCTTTAAATGGTCCAGGGGTCACATATACCCAGAAAATGGTCTAGGGTCACATATACCCTGACCATGACAGACACGTTTCCAGTATCTCTCAGCTCTCACTACAGCAATATATTTTGTTCATCAGTCTTGACAGAAATGTCTAAATAATTTTCTGTGCAAGAACAAAAGGATTGTAATGTTTCTACTGGCTTTAACTCAACCATTCTTAGAAGTAACATTTCAGTAAATATGAATTTATTAGGGGAACACCACCAGAAAATGGACATACCGTACAAAGAATTAGACGGCACATTGATCCAGCGGAATGTTATGGTCAGATGATGATCTGATAATAGAGATATAACTCCAGCTGAGGCCAAAATCATCCTTAACATCATTTTCTTGGAATGGAGTTAAGATGTTAAATTAGAATTACAGCATGGGTTCATTTATTGTGCAATAAATTCCATCTATCTGCAGTAATGCACCTCATTAAATGTTAAACAACAATATGATATATTGGAACAAAATGTATCATTTTCTGGAGTGTAGTCCAGTTAGTGGTGATATAAGGCAATGTGTTAAAACACATTTCAGTGGTTTTGTACCATCCCCAAAAGAACATAAGCTTCTCCCCAACAAACCACAGCAAATCACCTATGCTATTTCAATTTTTAGTTAACAAACCATAACGAATATCTCTGATGTAACGCATCTGAAATTCAAAATGATGACCTTTAAAGAGATAGGTCTCTATAAAATATATAGAGACCTATCTCTTTAAAGGTCATCAATTTCTGTCATCATATGTCATTCCAAACCTGACTTTCTTTTGTGGAATTAATGGAATTAAAAGCAGATTCTTATTCATACAATGTTGTTTGTAAACCACTTACATTATAAATTGCTTCTTTTCTGTTCCAGAGAATAGAGAGTCATACAAGTTTGGAACGACATGAGGGTGAGTAAATAATGACACAATTTTCATTTCTGAAAATGAACTCATGTCAATATCTTGTCTTATTCCCATATTATCTCCATCTACATGTCTAGGAGTTGCTTCATTGCATCTGTCCATTACTTGTGTATAGAAACATGTTTTACAGCTACCACTTTATATTCAGTTATACAATGCAGAACTTTTCCTGTTCCTTGTTTTGCAACTTAAAATTATATTGGCAATAACTCAAAACAGCACAAATTTATGTTGGCGTAACATTAGGCCATAACAGTGTGCAATTATTTTGGCATCAAGTCACAGCACAAAATTGGCATAGTATTAGCTCCTAACAACATGAAATCAATTCAGTGTAGCAATTTATTCCAAACAAACAAACATTAATGCTAGGATACGAACACAAGAACCCATTATGACTAGCATTAGACTGTCTTGCCACCTGGACAGTGCCAGAGATTAGTCTGCTGCAGAATGTCTTCTCAAACTCTGTATTTTGCTGCGTGAATGACTTTGCATAGACTACTGTTCCTAGTGATAAATTCCCCAGAATCTTTGCAAGAGATTTCTGTCCCATTGTCAAAGATAACAGCCTGTGTAGCTGTCTTCATCAAACATGTGACTACAGTAGAAGTATTTATATTTGCAGACACGATAACCCTCTTCCCATCTAGTATCAGTGATAACTAGTAGATGCTATCCTAAGGGAAATGGACCACATAGATCAATGGCTACAATTTGTCATGGCTTGTCAGGCAGCTGTGTTCACAACATAGAAATGGGTCTTGAGGGCATGCTGTTCGTGCTGCACCTCATGACTTCACTAAGTGATTCACGTCTCTTTTGTGCAGTCGTTAATTTTGTTTTATGAACAATGCCTTTTGTCATCCGGCAATTGCAATATGATATTTTTTTAAAACTGCTGTCCAAGCAGTCAATAAGAATAGGCTGAAAATGACAAACCAACCTGTAATGTGTCGCCATATATGCTAAGTCTTTGAGTTTTTTGCTGCCTTGGAGTTTCCTGTATAGTTATAATAATTGTCTAGCAATTATTGGATACCCTTAAACCCTTTCCAACAATGACCGTATGATTTTGAGATCTATCTTTTCACACTGAGAACAACTGAGAGACTCATATGCAACTATTACAGAAGGGTTGAAATGCTCACTGATTCTCCAGAAGAAAAAAAAATATGATGCATTAAGAGTCGGGGGTGAAAACTTTTGAACAGAATGGAGATGTGTACATTTGTCTTATTTTGCCTTAATATCATATTTTTTTTTCATTTAGTGCTGCCCTTCAGAGGCTACAGAAGAGAGTTACATGTTTCAAAATAAGTTAAATTTATCCTGATCTTTAAATTCCAAAAGTTTTCACCCCCCGGCTCTTAATGTATGGTTTTTCCTTCTGGAGCATCAGTGGGCGTTTGAACCTTCTGTAATAGTTGCATATAAGTCCCTCAGTTGTCCTCAGTGTGAAAAGATGGATCTCAAAATCATACAGTCATTGTTGGAAAGGGTTCAAATACACACAAATGCTGGAAAACCAAAGAATTTGTGGCCTGAAGAATTTTTCTGAAGAACAGCAGGCAGTTTAACTGTTCAGGACAAACAAGGGACATATGAACAGCTATCATTAAACAAAAAACAAAAAAAAGCTGTGGATTATTCAGGTAACAACACAAAAAAAAAATTGGTTACACTTGATTTTTCAAAAATGAAAAATCAAGAGTATGTAAACTTTTGAACGGGGTCATTTTTATAAATTCAACTTTTATTTTCTCTTGTGGACTATATGTAAACATCTTTTATGTGAAATATCTTATTCAGGTCAGTACTAAATAGACAATAACATGCATTTTGTATGATCCCTCTCATTTTGGTAAAATAATTAACATTTTGCAGATTCTGTAAGGTGTATGTAAACTTTTAACCTCAGCTGTATATAAATTATTACAAACAAAATCTATACTGTAGAGCCTTGTTTGCTTGACAGTCATTGCAAAGCAGAGGTGTTGTGGCTGGCTACAGTTTGTTTCTTTGCAAAGAGTTTCTTTTCTTTGGTCCGACAGCAAAATCAGTTCAGAACCACTGCATTAATAAACAAAACAATTGCCACATATTATGCAGAGACTCGAATATCAAATTAGTAACAGCATGCTCATGGGTAAACCATAATTGTTTATAAGAATATTCTGTAATTGTGCTCAAATGCACAGGTGCACATTTTAAGATGTGTATCGTATCTTCTTTGTTGCCATTTGAGATCTCTTTTAATAACTCTGCCTGCAGGTGAACTTGCAGACAAAGCCAAAACAGATCAAGAAATGTAACTAAACTGCACTTCCCAATAGAAATGTTTTGCATATAACAAGGCACAAATGTCACCTCCTGCCATCTGTAATATAACTCATTGAATATGGCCATGCCATTTGGAGCACAGGGACATCAGGTCTAGGCTGCTACTCCCTGACATTCAAAGAGCACCAGCACCCTGCCATGTTGCTTAAAAAAAAGCCCAGATCAAGAGTAGCTGGAGACATCTGAACGCTCTTCAGCATTTGCCAGTTGAAATCATGCCATTTTGGCTTTTTGGTGTGTGTCACAGGTTAAAACGATTTAAAAATATTCATTCTTACATGAACAGCTTCTTTGTTTTGTGGTGTTTAAAATGAATGTAAAGGTTGAATGTTGCAGCAAAGAGTTGTCCTGTCTTGACCTATGGGATCAGCCCCCTTTTTACATTTGTCTTAATCTCATTGTATTTGTTGAGCATACAAACCCTCCGGCATCTTCTGGTCCCAGCAGATCAGTCCAAGTAATCACTGAAATACCATCTGATTCAATTAAGATGGGAATAAACCATTTAAATGAGCAAACAGTGTTTGTTCTTGAGTTAACCCTGCGCTTGATCAATGCATTGAACTGAGGAAATGGTATTCTTAACACGCTTTTATTTCTTTTAAGCATATGTTCATGTTTTGTCACATCTCTAATTGTTTTTGGCCTAAAACAGATTCTGTGAAAGATCTCTAGACTGTAAGATCTATAGACTCAAAACACCAGATCTTTTCAACACTAAGTGGCACTGTAATATGTATATTTCTGCTTCTGTAAATAACTGTGGAATCATATCCACTATAATCAGAACTCTTTTTTTCCCCCCAGCTGTTCTCCACAATGGCTACCTACAGTATCTTCCTTTTGATTTTATTTTTATTTATCCTCCTTTTGTTTCATTTTCTGGTAAGTTGAGTCATGACAGTTCTCAGAAGATTTTAGAATGGATGTGGCTTGCTAGGATGTGACAGTGTTAATGTATTTGGTCTTGGCTACGCTGCTGAATTGCTGTTGCTGCTGGCAATTGCTGCTGTTGTATTATTGTTGCTGGTGCTGCAAAGCAAGTACAGGAACTTGCTACTGCCAATAGGTACACAGATACTTTAGTGTGAGTTTGGTTTGAAATTAACATCTGCTAACAAACCAAATGCAGGTAAAAATCAGCTGTGCCGGGTATCGCTATCAAATCACTAGCCAATTTGGCAGGCTACTTTTCGTGACTCATTATGATATATTAAATACAGCATAATTGCACAGCATCTGCATGCTGGTTTCTTTTGCATTGAAGCAATAACAAAAAGTTATTAAGCGTTAAAATAGTATCTATAACTGCAGATTTGCTCTCTGCACACCTAACAGTGTCTACCTAGGTTGTCATTCACTCCTGACTTACTGTATATCACTATAATACCGATGTCGCCATTTGTGAAATTAGGTTATTTACATTATATGAAAGGTTTGGTTGTCTTTTTTGCTCTATTCTGCTAAAGAAAACAGTTCGAAACAAAGCCATGTTGTATGTCTCTGCAGCAACACACAACAAAACCTGCCCAATTGCTACTCAAAACAAGCCCAATCCCATTTCGAGGGGGATCCCCTGTTAAAAATCACATTTGTCAGAGCAAAATACACGCAGCAACAGGCAGCCCAAGAAAACCATGGACTTGGCAACACTGACAGCCGTGTTTTCTTGTCAAATGAATTGCCATTTTGAACAAATCTGATGAGTCAATGATTCCCTGATCCATTTATAAAAACTATTTCTTACTTTGTTCCTCAATGAATCATTTGTTTTTAAATAATTGATTGAATAAGTGACTCAGTGACTCTCTTATTAAGACAGTGGCTTGCCGCCACCTACTATTAGGTTCAATTTTAGTTTTTATATTTAAAAGTATCATTCTATTTTTTCCCTATTTCATATTTCTATATTCCATATAGAATTTTTATATTTAAAACATTAATCTCGTAACATTATTCATTCAGTTCGTAGATGCAGTGTAAATGCATGTACAAGTGCTAGAATAAAAAAAAAATGTATAGAACTCTTCATATTTAATTAGGCCTATTCTTAGCTTTTAAAAAGTCACTTAGCCAATGTAACTTAATACACATTAACCACACACACACACACACACACACAATGTGTTATTTATTTATTCATTTTTTTGGCTAGTAGAAGTTATGAATGGCTGGTAACTTAAACATTAAGTGACCAAATTGGCTGGTGAGTAAAAAAGTTAATTTCAAACACTTTTTAAGATAATAATAGCATATATAACTAGATAAAGTTTGTCAAGACAAACTTTAGGTTGGCTTGAGAAAGCCGGAGCAGAAAGTTTGAAAAAGTTGTAAAAGTTTAAAATGTTAGCATGTTTTTAGCCTGATTAGCAGGATGCTAGCATGTTTCAAGCATGTTTCTAGCATGATTAGCAAGTTGTTAGCATGTTTTTAACATTAGTGAGTTGCTAGCATGATTCTAGTATGATTAGCAAGTTGCTTGCATGTTTTAGCATGATTAGCAAGTTGTTACTATGTTGTTAGCATGATTAGCAAGTTGCTAGCATGTTTCTAGCATGATTAACAAGTTGTTGTTAGCATATTGCTAGCATGATTAACAAGTTGATATGTTGCTAGCATGTTTCTAGCATGATTAGCAAGTTGCTAGCATGTTTCTAGCATGATTAACATATTGCTAGCATGTTGATAGTCTGTTTCTAACATGATTAGCATGTTGTTAGCATGTTATTAGCATGATTAGCCAGTTACTAGCATGTTACTAGCATGATTATCAAGCTACTAGCATGACTCTAGTTGCTAGGCTTGACTAGTGATTGATAGATAGATAGATAGATAGAAAGATGAGTTTGAATGAGTTTGAATGGATTAGAAATACAGTACATAGAAGGGAAGCTTGATTGAGTCTCAAGGGATTCTGGGAGTTTTGACAGTTGGAGTTTGAATAGTGTTGGCTCATTTGAACATTCTGTCAATGTAAGTCTATGGGATTTTTCCCAGTTTTAAACGTAATTTTTAGGAAAATCGTAAGTCCGATCAGTTAGAAAAGATATAGCAACTCGAGTCAGACCAATCTGAAGATCTGGGCTGAGTTTCGAGTTTGTAGAGTTAAAGCTCTAGGAGGAGTAGCGTTCAGAAATTTGGCTAAGAAGAATAATAAGAAAAAGCTTAAGTAGCAGATCAGTAGGGTTGGCTTTCTCAAGCCAACTAATAACCCATAGCAGATCTGTACAGGTGGATCTGGGGAGGGTGGAGGGTCTCAGAAGAACTGAAATGCTCTAGTGAATGCAACCTAGCCATTTAAATGTAAAGCAGCAAGCTCATTGGCTGCATTTGCAGCATGAACCAATCAGCTTGTGCCAAGTAGTGTAACGCTATGAATATCATCAGTTTGCATTAATGACCCATTAGCCTGTGCCATCTGGAGTTTCATGACAGAACTTGGCATTAATATGTTAAAGTTGCAAATATGAGTAGAGATTCATGGTACAACATATTTATATACATTTAGGGATGCACCAAAATTTTTTGTTATCATTTTCAGAAGGAGAGAAATAGGTGAAAATATGAGCCAAAGATATATGGCGCGTCACACCACCTAGCAATGTTCAGCACACATTTCACTCTCCCTCCAGCCATCGTTACAGTGCGGTGTGAAGATTCAGAAAGAAAAGTTTACTAAAAACTAGAATCTAATATCATATTGCGACATCTTTAATACTTCTTGAGTTATAGGCATGCAAACTTTGGAAAAAAATATTAGTGGCACTCAGACAGTTATGTTCAATGCAGCTGTCTTGACAGAAGGAAACAAGATACATCTCTAGTTTCAACATTATTTATTCTTCAGACATTCCTCTTTAAAACAAAAGAAGTATTATATTTTTTGCAAAGTGATCCATATTTTGTTTTTGACCACTGAAAATGTGTACAGCTTAGTGATTTATCTCTGGAAGTGAACCACACGGGCCTTAAAAATGAAGATGGCGAAAGGAAAGTTTGTTAAGACCCAATATCTAAAAGGGCATTAAGATATCTCTAATACTTCTTGAGTTACAGACATGCACACTTTAGAGAAAAAACTTGAAAAGTGATGTTGAATGGTCACCATTGGCACATAATGCAACAAAGATTGCTGAAGTCAAGATAACAGACCTCCCACAATGTCCAAACTTCACAAACCTTTAAACAGTTGGACCCAGTTTGAGGAGGAAAGATGTGTATCCTGGCATCCACAGGATCTGTACTTTCAAATTTGGAAATCTCGTTCATTTTCTCCTGTCATTGATTGACTCTTTTGTGTTTCTTCAGTGTTAGCTCAATGTTTTGACTTGATACCTTGTTCAAAATTCACCACTGTGAGAACAACTCGTCTCAGAGTGAATGTCAGTTCAGTTAATCTCTGTCTGAAGTATGTAGATAAACCGGCTTGTCATGGCTACTACACTCGGAAGGATTCAGAAAATATCATGGATTATAGTTAGTGAAAGTGAATGCAGAGTAAATGAATTTACCCTCTGGTATTTTCATGTGATGGCCTGCTCTAATGAGAGACTCTAGGTCTGCACGCAAAGCAGCACATGCCCTTTTTATAACCCCGTGATTTTCAGTCTTGCCAGTGCAACCAAAAACTTTTTTGCAAGCCCAAGTTTGGCAAGTAAAGTAAATGTATTTTAGATTTGAAATGAAAGCAAAACAACAACAGATTTTTCTGCATGACATCAAGCATATGTGCTTGTGGCACTAATGATCAAAATCATTCTGTTAATACAGAACAGTCTCACTGCATCATGTATAATTCATAAGTGAGCTCTGCATTGAATCTGTGATGGGAAATATAGTGCATCTCTAATGGCTGAAATCATCGAAAACCAGAGAGCAGGTGTCCTAACTATTGATAGAACAGTCTTGGGGGAAACGTGAAGCTACATTAGTGTGCCAGTCGGGCTAAGGTGTAAATAATAACCAGGCTGTAAGGTAATTGCCCTGCGAAGGAGCACTCAGTCTGTTTTCATGCATATATCTGAGAGTGGATGTACAGCTAGATGCCTAGATACAATGAACCTCTTCCTCCTGTGGAATTAAAGGGTGATTCATAACCTTCCACGCATCAATGATAATGCAATTATTAGTCCTGAACATGATCACTTGACTGCCCAAAATGGCTTGGTTGTTTATGTGCACATAAATTTGTCAGATCATTTTTCTTTGCTGAGGAGAAGTGCGACCCAATTAAAAAGAGAGTGTCTGGAAAATAAGTCACTCACGATTTTGACACAGTGGAAGACAGCGTCAGGTTTTCACTGTGTTACATCATTAAATCCCACACTCTGTGGGAAGAAAAGCAATAAATATTTTGTAGAGTTGCAGTTGGTCACTTGCTGTCAGTAACACGCTGGTCATCTGGAGCTGATGGTCTAATCAGGGCCAGACCAAGGGAAGACAGTTGTGGCATGTGCCATTGGTACAGTATTTTATCTATTCAGTCTCACTCTAAACATTGGTGAAAAGGTTTGCTTCTGTATGTAGCACCAGGGTGTAGGTGTGTGCACGTAAAATTTTTATATTTATTTAAAATTGCAAAAATGAAAAAAGATTAAAAAAAATGTGTGTATGTATGTATGTGTGTCTGTATATATATATATATATATATATATATATATATATATATATATATATATATTTATATGCACACACGCACGCACACATATACACACATAGATATTTAGAAATATCATGTAATTTACATTTAAATCTTTAATTATAATTAAAAATAAGAAAGTGTGTATGTATATACATTTTATATAATTTATTAAAAACAATATAAAATTCTAAATGTCAATTATACGCAGAATTTAAAAATAAAATGATATATAACATTGATACACTGATATTTATAAATTTAATATAATTTTATAGAAAAACAATATAAAATTTGAAATGTCAATTTATATGTATAAATCCAAAATAAAAGTATAATATCTAAAAATGTAAATTTAAAATAATAACATTCTAAATGTAAATGTATATGTATAATTACGTATAATTAATGTATAATTACAAATAAAAGGATCTGTATGCCAATAAAAATTTTATATTAGTTAATTTTGAAACAAAAAATATGTTTATATACATATATACATGCACATGGGTAATTAGAAATGTCATATAATGTAATATAATAAAATTATAAAAAGTGTACAATTTATATCTATCTATCTTTCTATCTATCTATCTATCTATCTATCTATCTATCTATCTATCTATCTATCTATCTATCTATCTGTCTGTCTGTCTGTCTGTCTATCTATCTATCTTTATATGTGTGTGTGTATTTATAAATTTAATATTGATATAATTTTATAGAAAAACAATATAAAATTCTAAATATCAACTTATACATATTTAAATATAAAAGTATAATATATAAAAATTTAATATAAATACAATAACATTCTAAATGTACAGTAAATGTACATGTATAATTAGAAGTCAAAGGATATATAAAATATAAATACATAAAGGCTACTGTATGCATGTGTGTGTGTGTATATACATATGTATATACATTGATATTTATACATTTGATATAATTTAATAGAAAAACAATATAAAATTCTAAATGTCCATTTATATGTATAATTTAAAAATAAAGGTATACTATATACAAATTTTAAATGAATATAATGACATTCTAAATTACAAATAAATTACAAATAAAGGGATGTGTGTGTGTCTGTATATATAAACTTTTAAAACTTTTAAAAAATTAAGTGTAAATAGTGATAGATGCTATTTACGCTAAATGCAAATAGAAATAGATGCTATTTACACTAAGTGAAAATAGCAATTAGATGCTATTTACACTATAAGTGAAAATAGCATATTTTCTTAACGATAGATGCTTTTACACTATAAGTGCAAATAGAAATAGATGCTATTGACACTAAGTGAAATTAGCAATTAGATGCTATTTACACTATGTTAAAATAGCAGGACTTTCTGTTATTTATAATACTTATTGCAAATAGAGGCATTTATCTGCCCCTCAGTTTTTTAGTACATTATAAAACAGTATGCAATAATAACGTATTGAGTATAAATTATAGTTTTAATTAAAATTATTAAATGGATGCTGCCTTATTGGGACAATAAGCACTCCCTACACCTGCCCTAATCTTAACTGATACTTTTCGATTATTTCCTTAATTTTTATTAAAAATAAATGCCTTTCCAATATGACATGAGATTTGAAAATGGAGAAAAAAAGTTTGCCAAAAGGTGGATTCGAACCCGGGTCGTTTGCGTTACGGTGACTTTTTATCTCAGCATGTGCTTTACGAACTGTTATTTGGTAGGCATCTTTTGTAGTGTTGACTATCCCAATCACACGTTCATGGGCCTCTGCCAACAAGGCGGGCTATCTGCACTTAGTGTTAATAGACACATGCTATCATATATCATGTAATATATGATAGCATGTTAATGCATATTTCACTCTTAAAAACACTTACATATTAATTTCTTTGTTAATTTTTAGATGTGCGAATCTGAATTACAATGCTTTGTCCTGTTCACTACCTCCCTCAAGTTAATGGTTCATTCCAAGGTTGATGGAGAAAGCAAACTGTAAGTTTCTGAAACATATGCAATGCACAGCATTATTTCGCTTTCTTTTTTTCCTCCAGCACCCTTTCAGTATTTCCTTGATAAGATCTCGTTTTTATTTTGTAAGGATTTTAAAGGCTACGGCAACACATGATATGTATTTGTTCTGTTCCAGCGTAACCGTGCTGCCCAGCGTGCAATTAGCAACACAAACTCAATGCTCGCTGCGCATTTGCCTTTGAAGATCATTCACTGCTGAATTCTGGAATCTGTTTAGAAGATTATAAAAGCTTTACTAAAGCAGGACCTCCTACACTGTGCAATGATTATGAAGACAGGTTGCAAACTGCGCTATCATCTGCATTTTAACTGCCAGCCAAGTAGTTGTGTGCCAGATGAAATAACTGCTGATAGAAGCTCTCTGATTGGCCCTGTAGATTACTAAGAAGGAGAATGAAACATACACAATTCACAGATTCGAATTACAGCAGGCTGTTCTGAACCGCATGGCCTGCCCACACAGCACTCCAGACTATCATTACAGGGCTAATAAAGTGATAAAGCAAAGCATCCAGCTAGACAGAAATCCCACTCTCACTGACAATGCCACAGATCCAAGGCTGCTCTATATCTCTTAGCAGTTAAGCAGATTATTACCTTGACTGTTAACCTGAGTAGTGTAAATTTAGATGCATAAACTTTAACAAGTTTCATCAACTTAAATTCTCTGGAGTTTAAGCAGAGAGGAGAGATTTTTAAGTATACTGTACACTACTCTTCAAAAGTTTGATTCTTTTTAATTGGTTACGCTCGTCAAGGCTGTTTTTATTTGATTAAAAATACAGTAAAACAGTATGACCACTTTTTATTTTGATATTTTAATTTTTCAGTAATAACAAAACTATTTCTCCAGTCTTTAGTGTCACATGATCATACAGAAATTATTCTAATTTAGCGCTCAAGAATAATTTCTTATAATCAGTGTTGAAAACAGTTGTGCTGCTTAATATGGAAGCCTGTTTCTGCCACTGAATATGAACTCGCAATTCTAAGAACATATTAGTCTTTTTTCCCTCTTTGAAATTGGACTTTTTAACTTGCAATTGCGAGTTAACTCATAATTCTGAAAAAAAAAGTCTGAATTGCGAAATATAAACTCACAGTAGTGAGAAAAAGAAGTCCGTATTGTGAGATACAAAAACTCAAATTTGTGAGATAAAAAAATTGGAAAATTGGACTCAAAATTGGAATTCATTTCTCTCTTTCTCTATTTCAGAGTTTTTTTCTATCTCACAATTCTGAGAAAAAAATGTCAAAATTGCGAGATATAAACTCGCAATTGCAAGAAAAAGTCAGAACTGCAAGACACAAACAAATTTTGCCTTGCTATTCTTACTTTATTTTATCTTGCAATTTTGACTTTATTTCTCGCAATTGTGAATTTATATCACAATTCTAAAAAAAAAATGGCAGAACTGCAAGTTTATATCTCATAATTTTGACTTTATAACTTGCAATTGTGATTTTATATCTCACAATTCTGAGACAAAAAACTCTGAATTGCGAGTTTGTATCACAGTTCTGAGAAAAAAAAATGGAATTGTGAGATAAAAAGTCACAGTAACACTTTTTATGTTTTATTCATTGGCGGAAACAGGCTTGTAAGTATTTTTACTGTCATTAATGATCATTTTAAAGTGTCTATGCTGAAAAAAAGTTTACTTTTTTAATTAAGTCTTGATATACATTTTACATTATGAAAAAAATGCAAACTTCTATACATTGAAAATTATACACTGAGTCATTAAAGAAGTTAATGCAACAGTACAACAGTGCAAACATGCCCAAAACATGTTCTGAACAAAATTTGCATGGAATAATTTCAAATACTTGCAGACTGGTTCACACATGCAGACTTCCTCGATTCAGCCTACTTTACTGGGACTGTAATCATCACATTTCAGGATAGTGTGCCATTCACAGTTTAACCAGAGAATGCCTTTTCCAATTCAGAACAGAATTGGAATTTACAACTTTTTGAATTGAGGTAGCAAACAGGATGCAGAATTTTGAATTTTATAGTTTGAATTTGAGTGATGGATGGATGGATAGATAATTCAGTAAATTCATCTTCCTTTCACTCTAACTCAAATTTCAATTCAACATCCTGTATTGTTCAATGTATTCAGTACAGAACAAGACAATTTCTCTTGAATTTGAATTTATTTATTAGGATTAACTCCTTGAGATGTATCATCTCATTTTCAAGGGGGTCCCAAAATACAACATATCACAATCATAACAAAATATATAACAAAACATATTAACGCAAATTAACAATACATATATGAACAACACTAAACACAAATGACATTAAAAAAAGACTTTTCTCCATCATTTGATTCCAGATATATACAAACTTGCCTAAAATTAATTGCCATCTGCTTTCCGCAGTGTTGACTGCATTACGTGCAGCACAATATAAGACTTATTCCCATAGGAAAACAGTCATGTTTGTTCTGAAAAGAACAACAGTTATTTATTTTAATGCATAACACAGTGCATTTTGAATAAAACACAGGTGTTTTCCACTGCTCACTAAAGTGCTGCAATTGTTCAGTGTGTTCAGAGATCATGTTCTTTTTGAAAGAAGCAAGACTGAGGATTAATTCTCAACATGCTTTGTGCTTTAAGCTTCAGAGCTTCCATCTCATTTCTTCTGGATGTTAGCATGTGTATATATTTGAAATGGGTCTCTCTTGGCATTCACGACGCATGCATGGCTGAAGGGAAATCACTCAGCGTCTTAGCCCATCTCCTCTTGGTTGAGTAAGAGCCTTTGGCCCTGTGTAGTTCTCTACGGGGGCCTCATCCTTGCCTCTAAACCCTGTTTAAACATCATAATAATTTTAACACTACTCCTCATTTCAGCTCAGTGAATATGATGGAATAGCAGGGAGGCCAGAGCTTTGCTACAGACATGCAGATGTCTAGTGAAAGCTCAACTGGAATTCAGAGAATTCTCCACTGAATCAAGTTTATTTTATGAATTCTGAGTAAAATAAGAGAAAGGGTACCTAATTTTCATTTTTGACATTATTTCATTTGTTTAAAGAATTTAATTAATTGTAATTGCCTAAGGCAAAATGGAAAATAAGATATTCAGGGCAAATATGATTCATTAAAAATATGGCATGACACAGTGATATAATAGTTTCCCTTAGGACTTGGTGTGTGATATTCAGCATGCTTCCATGACTATAAAGTAGATCATCCAGCAAGTGGTTATTCAATTAAGATAAACATCTTTGAATCTCACAGAATTGTGAAGACTGGCTAGTCGCTGCACTTGGAAGAGCTATATTTAGTCAACTATAATTAAAGTAGGTTTTAACTGAAAGTTTGAACTGTTTTCTCATTTTTTTTTTTTTTTTTTTTTTTTTTTTTTTTTTTTTTTTACATTGTTTCATTGCATTTTAGAGCAGTTTTAAGTTTTTGATAATTTCCTGATAATTTACTTGCCCCATGTTGTCCAAGATGTTCATGTCTGTCTTTCATCAGTCAAAAAGAAATTAAGGTTTTTGAGGAAAACATTCCAGGATTTTTCTCCATAAAGTGGACTTTAATGGTGGGTAATGGGTTGAAGGTCCAAACTGCAATTTCAATGCAGCTTCAAAGGCCTCTACATGAGGAATGAGGTTCCTATTTAGCAAAACGATTGTTCATTTTATTTTTTAAAAAATGTAACTTTATATTAGGGGTGTAACAGTTCTCCGTAAAAAATTGAACCGTACCGGGGGAGTGGACAAACGGTTTGGTGCATTCGAGTCATGTATTTACGAGTTGAAGGCACCTGAACGCCACCCAGGCCTGTATGAAAAATCGGGTCTGTGCGATTGATTACTGATTACTGGGCTAAGTTGTCTTCCGCGTCTGATTGATTGCGCGTCTAATACGCTACTGTCAAAAATGTGTAAGGATTATATATACACACAATTGGTTGTGTCCTAAAATGAAAGTAAACAGAGAGAAACGGATGCGTGCAGCTCTTAAAGCGACAGAGCTAAACATGGTGCCGCTTGTCATTCAAGGAATAGTTCACCCAAAAATTAAATTTCTGTTATTATTTACTCACTCACATGTTGTCCCAAACCTGCATTCATTTCTTTCTTGTGCTGAACACAAGAAAATATTTCGAATAATGTGGATTACTAAACAGTATTTTATATGTTATATATTGTATATTATGTGTATTTGTAATATATATCTTTTGTTTTTATCTTCACCCAATTTGGCCTAAATGTCTGCCATTCTTTTTTATTTTATATTTTGTTATCTTGAAAGGCTTTTTTTTTTTTTTTTAAATTGGGAAGCCAATATGACAAAGAATCATGATAAAATCATGGATCGTGATATTCTTGAAAAAAATAGTGATATGATATTTTTGCCATATCGCCATACCCCTTGTGCTACAACTGTTTGGCCTGTGCTACAAAACGTTCAACCTCTGTAGCACCAGTGCTATGTGCAAAAAAAGTTACAGTCCTGCCACCAAAAAGTCGTTATTACGAGTGGGAAACTCAATTTTCTTTAAGCCCCGAGTTTCCAAGTTGGGGGCGTGTCAGTGAAAAAACGTGTATCGGATACAATGGACGCAGCCAAAGACAATAGATATACAGAGTTTGTATTGATGGTGAATGGAACTATATAAGCTACATATACAAAATACAAAATATACAAAATATTATATTATTGGATTATTACCATAGAATGTATAATGATGCAGTTTATCACCTTCATAAATTGAATAAAAACAGAAAAAAGCAAAAACACAATGCACATTCTTTATTCATCATTTTGTAGATGCAGAGTTTAAAAAATCGTTGAATTTTATGTAGAAAAGGTAAATCGCCATCTTGTTCCGACCAAAGTGACTTGAACGCACCTGACGTCGCAATGACGACTTGTCAACTCTTAAGTACGAACATCCCAGGAGGACTCGAATGCAGCATTTGCTCAATGCGAGTGCCTTATGCTGGAATATAAGCAGTCATTTATTCCTGGGTATCTCCTGATCTCCTATCTCCTGGTGAGACCTGAATAGCACACATTGCTATCTGTGTTTAAAATAAATTCATTTAAGCTTTGGCAGTTTAAACATTTAAGAGCCAGAAAACGCAAGCTTGCGTGCGCAGTGAGAAGATCTGTGTGTGCATGCTCATCCGAAGCATTCAAATGTTAATATTGAAGTATTGCGTTTGAATGGACAAATTCACACAAATAATATATGTCAAAATGCCCGTCTTGGTAAGTATCCTAGCAGACATAGCCCGCTAAAGGTACTGTATCAGTGCATTCTCTTAAAGTGACAGCACTTTCTTAATATTAATCATACTGCAACAACAAGGAAATCACTCGCTGGTCTTAATTGAGTAGCTTTTGTAAGTTTAATAAAGATTAATCTTTAATTAATACTGTAAAATATGCGCTGCTATTTTACATTTGATTACTTTATTCAACTTCTTTACCTAAAAACTAATGTTAGACCTACTTAAAAAAACCTGAAAATCACTGTTTGTTTTATTTGTGTTATTACTCTATTGTATTTATTTGTGCTTTTGCTTGTAATTAGACAGATTATTCTTATTTTCTTTATTTTTATTTGACAGTATAGTTTTTTCCCTTAGCTTAGCACATACCGAACCATACCGAAATGGTGACTCTAAAACAAACCGAACCGCGAATAAGTTGAACCGTTGCACCCCTATTTTATATACTTTTTAACCACAAATGCTCATTTTGCAATTCGTAGATAAGACCCTTATTCCTCAGCTGGGATATTAAGACCGTTATTCCTCGGCTGGGATTGTGAAGAGCCCTTTGAAGCTGTACTGAAACTGCAACCTGTTGGCCACCATTAAAGTCCACTATATGGAGAAAAATCCTGGAATGTTTTCCTCAAAAACCTTAATTTCTTTGCGACTGAAGAAAGAGAACATCTTGGATGACATGAGTAAATTATCAGGAAATTTTCATTCTGGAGGTGAACTTCTCCTTTAAATAATATTTGTAATTTTTAAAAATATTTTTCATATTTATTTCAGATTTCTAAGAATTATTATTTCAGCTGAAAGCTTGTAAGAGCTTGTTCAAATGCAAATTCCATTATGACAGCTTACCCCATATAGTGTGACAACATTACCTGCTGTTTGGTTCAATGGACTATTATTCTCTTTAGTAACCTCCAGAAATCCATGGATCTAAAAAATCTCCACTGGAAAATCTTTGCTGGAGTACAACATAACATCTAGCCCTGGTCACCTCTATAGATGTGATGCTCAAATCAAAAAAGGCCATTGAGAATTGCGTGGATGGAAATAATTCCAAAAACAGATAACCAACATACATCTTGGATTAAGCCAAAAGAAGAATTATTTTTCTGTGTTTTTCTCATTTCCCACCCTGATTCATTCATTGTGTCTGTTGAAGGGGCTTGTTTAGGACCTGCGCCGTTCCCTCGGCATACCTCAGCCAGCTGGCAGAGACTAGAAATGGTCATGAAGTAGTCAACCATAAAGTCTGTTAGTTTAAGATTTAACATACTGGCATGCAGACAGAACCGCAGACAGAAAGCCAAGATCCCTAAGAGACAAGTCATACTCTAAAAAACGTGAAAGCAAGCCAGTTTATAAAGAAACCACAATGTCATTAAATCGTATTAGGTGCAATGCACAATAAACCTCTCCGAATAGAATCTTAGAGTATAAGATTTCACATTCAGACACTGCAATTTGTATTCGATTGTAGCAGTTCACGACACACCTGTGTTCAAATTCAACCAATAACTATGATGAAATGGTCTCAATCTGTGTAACAATGATAAGCGGGAAGATGAAATGGGTAAGGCAATTTGTGTCATTCTCGGTTATGCGGCTGTTACGCACATCATGTGTTAATGCTCTCAATAATAGGCAGCAGTTTTCAGTAAGCTGGTTCATGTAATGAAGTGTCATTAGTTTATCCCATCTGCCAGTGCATTTTTGCCATCCAAGTGTGAAAAACTCAAAATAGCAGGTACAAATTACTTCCCGTTGCTTTTGGCTACATCAGTCTCGTTTCCAGTGAGCTGGAAGTTTTCCCCCCCTCCTCTTTCTCCTTACTATGCCTGTGGGCCCTGAGAAAGCACATCCCATAATCTTGTTGGCTTGTCTCCAGCAGGCTGTCCCATATTCAACAGGAGCTGTTTTCAATTCCGCAAACGCAGAGTTTCTGAATTAACTCTTGCTTTAAAATACGGGCAGATCCGTTAAGAAGCTTTGATGTTTAAGATCAATCGCCATTGTCGTTTCTTAAACAGCCCGTTTCAGAGAAGTTCTGTGCATCTGAAACTGCAAATGACTATTGGATTGTTTGAATTTTAAAGTATATCCGTAAGGTGACATGAACATGTTTAAGAACCAGCTGTTAAGCATATGTCTATATTTCCTAGAGTCTTAAGTTTGTTGTGTTTGCTTGGATTCATGGCTTTTTATTCCATTGATATTTATGAATGAGGAGGTCATTGGAAGAGTAACTGGAAAATAGTTTTTGTCACATTAATGGTTTTCTTTGCACGTATCACATTTTTCTTTTTGGCTGAAAAGCTCATAATAGCTTGTTTAATTGTGACAAGTTCAGTGAACTGTATCTTTTGTCCTATGCAGTAACCTACATAAACACATTAATGGTTTTCTTTGCACATTCTACACAATTATGTATAAAGAAGTACATTCAAAAGCAAGCAAGACACTTACTTTATTATTGATTTGTTTCTGGCTAGAGTCAGTTAGAATTACAGTTTCCATTAAAAACAATTTCCTGGCTTCCACCAATGCTTGTTAAACTCATTGTAGGGGGTTAAGGGCTCTTTATAGTGACATGAGGAACTGTTTCCTAGTTTTGGTATTGCATACTTCACACATGCCTTTCTCTGCTGTGTTGGAACATGTTCTGTCTCCCGTCAGTGTCTGAATGCAAAGGAAATGACTTGTCAGGACATGTTTCCATAACTTTGCTGAATGGGCTACGCAAGGCAGTGTCACAGTAAATAGATTGTTATTTCAGTAGATGCATTTACATGGACTATAATTATAATGGACTCTAAGACTAGCCGCCCAGTCCAAATATGAAAAGTCTGACTTGAAATTTTAATTTTATTTGGATGGAAAGTGGTGTTGAAAACCGGTTTGATTATACGTATTGAAATACAGAGAACTGCAAATACGATACCTGTTTGTTTTCTGCAGTTGGGAATTTTTGTGCAGGAATAATGTCAATGTTTCCCACATTGTGTTTCCCACAAAGGAAAATGGAAATTTGAACACAGAAGAAGATAGATGGATAGAAGAAGTATTTTTCATAAAGGGTCTATTTCATCAGCCAAATCCAGCAATAAATCTTAAAATTAAAATTATAAAAAATATTGACATTTTTTTTAAACAATGATTCATTTTTATCAGTGTACTATGGAAGCTTGTTTCCCCCACTGAATAAAAAATAAAAAGTTTAAAAAGTTTAATAATAAAGACTTTTCATCTCACAATTCTGAATAAATAAACTCAAAATTGTATAATTATAAGTCAGAATTGCAAGATATAAAGTCAGAATTGCTGGAAATAAATTCAGAATCGCAAAATATAAAGTCAGAATTGGGAGATATAAAGTCAGAATTGCTGGATATAAACTTGGAATAGCGAGATATAAAGTCAGAATTGCAGGATATGAACTCGCAATTGTGAGATATAAAGTCAGAATTGCGAGATATAAAGTCAGAATTGCGAGATATAAAGTCAGAATTGCGAGATATAAAGTCAGAATTGCAGGATATAAAGTCAGAATTACTGGATATAAACTTGGAATTGTGAAAAATTAGATCAGAATTGCAAAATATAAAGTCAGAATTGGGAGATATAAAGTCAGAATTGCAAAATATAAAGTCAGAATTGCTGGATATAAACTTGGAATTGCAAGATATAAAGTCAGAATTGCAGGATATAAACTCGCAGTTGTGAAAAATAAAGTCAGAATTGCGAGATATAAATTCAGAATTGGAGGATATAAACTTGGAATTACGAGTTATACAGTTAAAGTCAGAATTGCGAGATATAAAGTCAGAATTGCAGGATATAAACTCTGAATTGCGAAAAATTAAATGACAGAATTGCTGGATATAAACTCAGAATTGTGAGTTATAAAGTCAGTTGTGAAGTATAAGAAGTATAAGTTATAAAATTCAGAATTGCGAGATATAAAGTCAGTTGTAAAACATAAAGTGAGAATTGATGGATATAAACTCGGATTTGCAAGTTATAAAGTTAGTTGCAAAAGGCAAAGCGAGAATTGCGAGTTATGAAGTCAGAATTGCAAGTTATAAAGTCAGAATTGTGAGATATTAAGTCAGAATTACTGAATATAAACTTGGAATTGCGACTTATAAAGTCAGTTGTGAGTATAAAGTGAGAATTGATGGATATAAACTCGGATTTGTGAGTTATAAAGTCAGTTGCAAAATGCAAAGCGAGAATTGTGAGTTATGAAGTCAGAATTCCGAGTTATAAAGTCAAAATTGTGAGATATTAAGTCAGAATTACTGAATATAAACTTGGAATTGCGAGTTATAAAGTCAGAATTGTGAGATATAAAGTAAGAATTGCGAGATATAAACTCGCAATTCTGAGAAAAAATAGTCACAATTGCAAGATATAAATTCTCAATTCTGAGAAAATACCTTTTTCCCCTCTGAACTGGACTTTATAACTCACTGCGAGTTTATTTCTCACATTTCTGCAAAAAAGAGTCAGAATTGTGAAATATAAACTCACAATTGCAAAAGTCGCAATTCTGACTTTGTTTTTCATAACTGTGATTTTATGTCACATAATTCTGAGAAAAAAGTCCGAATTGTGAGATAAAAAGTCACAACCACTTTTTAAAAATTTGTATTCAGTGGCGGAAACAGGCTTCCATAGTGTACAGTGCAAGTCAATGGGGTCCAAAACTGTTTTCATTGTATAGACAAATAAAAAATGTTCACAGTATCTAATTTTGTTTTCTGCACAACAAAGAAAGTCATACAGTCTTGGAAAGATAGGAGAGTGTAATTTTTGGGTAAACTGTCCTATTATTTTAGAGAACAAGGAATTGTGCCAACCACTTCAGTTAGTAAGAGCTGATAATTGTTTATTAATTGGCTGATCATCTAAAATCAAGCCATGGATATTATATATTTACTCAGAAACAAACTGGTTCATCGAAGTAAAAAATATAACAAAAGGGCCTTTCTAGTGGGGTTCTGTACAGAAAAATATGGAGAGAAAACCTCGGACACTTGGCTCTCCATAAAACAGACATCAAATAGCTCTGGGCAGAATTCAGCTGCGGCCAGCACAACACTCTCCAGAATAACACAAGAGCGTGTCATATCTGAGCCAGCACAAACCAAATAGTTTGTATTGGATTATGTGAAAGAGCTTGTGAGTGTACAATAGCAAATAAAGGGATGATATACACCCGCTAGTCTTGGGGTAAAGAAGCAGGCATCCGTGTGCTATGTGATTCTTCTCTGCAGGTTCCGTAGTGAATGAATAATAGAGAACAAGGGCATGCTTGCTCAGTGAGCGCAACCCTGCCTGTCAGAGTCGTGGATGTGAGGAGAATCATACCCTTGTTTTGCTGGAAAACGTCCTTGTATGTACGGCGTATAAATAAGGGCCATGTTTAGTCCCCGATGCAAAAGAGCCCCCCTGACCAAACCCTCAGTGCTCCTGGATTAGAATAAGAATAACAAATGGTTCTTGTAGAATGTGTTTTCGTTGCAGTTGTGGCCACAACACTGGGTCAGGTGATCTGCCGCAGCCATTCCCCCGGGGTATGCGCTTCGCTCTCTTTCGTAGAAATTTACTGAAGCAATAAATCTGGTGTGCTTGTGGAGAAAAATTAAAGTGGAGCCTCCCAGGAGGCGGAAGGGAAGTAAGAGAGGGATATAACAATGCCTACAAGTAGAAATCCAGGCTAACCTCTCCGGAGGTTGTGTCAACTCGGGAACAAAGGCTTCTCAACCTGGAGTCATGGCTCAAGGGCTAAAGTCCATTTAGTGGGGAGGGCGGTTCATAACACCAATCCACTACCTGGGAAGTGGGGTATTACTTTTTTTTGGTACATTTAAGGTTCATTTCTCCACCCTTGGAGAGAATACAAATACAGTTCTTGTCTGATAGAATGAATGATTACAGGGCCTAAGGCTTAATATCATTTTTTCAACACGTTTAGATTTTGAAATAGTTGTTTTCTCCAGGTTTTGTTCAAACTCCTTTTTAAATCTTTAGTTTGCACTTGAAATCCTAGGTTAATCTTTTAATAAACCTGGTTTTGTACACTATGAATTTTGTTGTCTTTATGGCAAATATGTTCCTCTGTTGTAAGTCACTTTGGACAAAAGTTATGCTAAATGCATACATATAGGTTAATTGTGTTGGCCACAACCCACAGGAAGCTGATTGGAATGACAGGAAGAAGAATTTGGAGTTCAAAGAAATTCTGGTAAATGAATCAGTCAATATATTTTTCTATGCATCATTCTATCTGTCATTTTCTCAGTCTTTATCTCATGCAGTCTGTTGTTCTGTTCTATACTTTTATCCATCCATCCATCCATCATATATTATATTTAATTTGTTTGTTCATCCATTTTATTGTTAGTTTGTTTGTTTGTTCAGTTATTTGGTTGTTCATTGTATAGTTTGTTTGTTTGTTCATGGTTTCATTTGTTTGTTTTTTCATTTGTTTCTTTGTTCATTTGTTTGTTCTGTAGTCATTCATTCTTATGGTCCCTGGTTCATTCTTTTGTTTGTTTATTTAATTGTTTGTTAATTTGTTTGTTTTTCATTTGTTAATCTGCATATTCACCTATTTGTTCATTTGTTTTTGTTTATTTGTTTGTCCTTTTGTCATCTGTTTGTTTGTTTGTTTGCTTGTTCATTCGTTTGTTCATCTTTTTGTTTGGTAATTTGTTCGTTTTTTTGATTGTTTGTTTGTTAATTTTAGTTTTGCTCATTCATTCATTCATTCATTCATTCATTCATTCATTCATTTGTTTATATGTTCGCTTGTTCATTCTTCGTTTGTTCTGTTTGTTTGTTTTTTTATTTGTTCGTTTGTTTGTTCATTTGGTAGTTCATTAGTTCATCTGTTTATTTCTTTATTTATTTGCTTGCTTGTTCATTCGTTGTTCATTAGTTTGTTTGTTCATTCATATGTTTATCTGTCTGTTTGTTTATTTGTTTGTTTTTATTTGTTCATTAGTTTGTTCATGAATTTGTTTATATTTGTTCATTTGTTTGTTTGTTTGTTTGTTTGTCTGTTTGTTCATTCATATGTTCATCTGTCTGTTAGTTTGTTCATTTGTTCGTTTTTATTTGTTCATTTGTTTAATTTGTTTGTCTGTTTTAGCCATTTGTTTATTTGTCTGTTTGTTCGTTCATTTGTTTGTCTGTTTGTTCATTTGTTAATTTTTCATTCATTCATTCATTCATTCATTCATTCATCCACTTATTCATTCATTCATTCATTAGTTCATTCATCCATTCATTCATTTGTCTGTTTTTTCCTTTGTTTGTTTGATCATTATTAATATTTTATTTGTTCATTTGCTATTTTCTGTTTAAATAGCAGCTACATGAATTTCTTTGAAATTCAATTCATTTCAAATAAATTTCAATAAATTTGTTTATCTTTCTGTCTGTTCATTTGTTTGTTTTTATTTGTTCATTAGTTTGTTTGTTCATGAATTTGTTTATATTTGTTTGTTTGTTTGTCTGTTTGTTCTTTCATGTTCATCTGTCTGTTAGTTTGTTCATTTGTTTATTTTTATTTGTTCATTTGTTTAATTAGTTTGTTTGTCTGTTTTAGCCATTTGTTCATTTGTCTGTTTGTTCATTCTTTTGTTTGTCCATTTGTTCATTTGTTAATTTTTCATTCATTCACTTATTCATTCATTCATTCGTTCATTCATCCATTCATTCATTTGTTTGTTTTTTCTTTTGTTTGTTTGATCATTGTTCATTTTCTTATTTGTTCATTTGCTATTTTCTGTTTAAATAGCAGCTACATGAATTTCTTCAGTTCTACTTAAATTTAATATTTAATTGCATTTCCATCTTCTTCTTTCAGAATTTAAACTGTCGGTTAAGCATAATCAGAGTTAGATAAATGATATATAAATACTTTTTTGGTTCTGTAGCTCAAAGAACTAAATGCTAACAGCAAATGTTCTGCAGGTCAAATCATTTCATTGGCACATATGCTATCAATGACTGCACTAATGAAGCCACAATCTGTTGCGATTCCTTTTAAGTAGCATTTGGTTTTGTAACACATCGCACCCACCGTTTAAAGCCTTGTTGAGTGCTGTCTGTTTGTTTTTCTTCTTTTCTTCTTTCATTGGGCTTTTTAGGTTTGCCACATTTCCTCTTATTGGCACAGGGGGGTGTGGATTGAGGGAATGGTGCAGTAATAGCTGTTGAATGCACTGGCTGTGCGGCTCCTACCGCAGGGCCCACACATTCCAGGGATTACTCTTATTACCAACCATTCTCTCAATGGGGAACAGAGTGGCCTAATGAAATATTCAAATGGATGAGGGGGATAAAGCTCTCCATTACTGAATTAAATTTTCAAAATGTTTGTGGTGCTTATCTTGGAGTACGTGTGTGTGCATTACAGAAACTGATTAAGAGTGTGCAATGATTATCAGCCTTATAAAATAACATTTCAGAGCCGTTTGTGATGAATTGCAGCATGTTCGTAATAATTTAATCAGTAATTGATTTAAAGCCTGTGCAAATGTACTTTATCCTGAGATCTCAAGGGGTGCTGAGATGGTGGACTCAGCATGACCACTCATTTATTGTAATAGGACTATTGCTTATGCAAATCCACATGGTTCAGGTTCATGATTCATCTCTCTTAGCCAATTAGCAATGTTACAACAATCTCAAATCTTAAAATAAGCTTTAAAGGTGAGACAAAACTGTGGCTACAGTAAAGTCAACAGAAATTAATTCATAAATGCATTACAAAATAAACACAGCAAAGAAAAAATAATTCAGAATTCAACAAACGTGTCTGCTTTCAAAAAAATGTTAGCAGCAGAAATAAACCCATCACGAACTGGCTACGATTGCACAGTCGGAGTAAATTGAACGGGCATTGCTTAGCTTGAATCCAGGACTTGTAATAGCCCATAGTCCAATGTTAGGTCTGCTTGTACATCCTGAGCAAATGATATCCTAATGGGATTTCTCGCGGAAATCTATTAACCTTGAGTCCACCCATAAATTTCATGCAGTTTAGCTAAATGATGACTGTAGAGAATGGCACCATGTAACCAGTGGGTGTGAAGCCGTCATTAGATCAAGGATGATTTGATGACCCCTCCTATTCAAACAAGGTTATAGCCAGATTGCTTGCATTAGATCTACATTTGATAAAGGATGCAATAACATAACAAAGGTATGTGCAAAACAAGGGTTTCTGAGTCGCCCAGTAATTCTGAAACTGAATTTTCACATTCATCATTTTCAGTGATGGAATAAGATTTTAACCTCTGTTTTATGATGTTGCCTCTGGGTAGCAAAGCTGTATTATTTACTGAGCAACCAGATGATGCATGTATGATAGTATTAAAATTGTTAATAATTAGGGCCCTATGATTTCTGTGATGCGGAAAATGCAGATCCAGTCATAAAAATGGAATTTACTGTGTAACGCGGAATGTCATGGAATTCGCCAAAATTGGGATGAATAAAAGTCTGTACGCTTAAATCAAAACAGATAGGACTAATGTATGTGAATATTATGGCACAAAAAGGATATTTAAATATGAATCCTGAATGTTCTGCGTGTCTCTGTGTGAATAAATGGCGCAAACTGTGTGGTTTCGTTTACTATCTTGAAGCGCTCGCTATGACGATGCTCGTTGTGTTTTCAGCCTCTGCCACCTGAACACATAAACAAACTCTATAACTGCTCTGAGATTCACTTCATTAACATTTTACAGTTTTTTTTGAGAAAAACTATGGTCAATAAAAGTTCGGTTTAAAAATAAAAGTTTGGTTTAACTTCAAGAAACTGTGACAGAAATATAATACTTAATGTAGTGATAGTACTACTCCAAATAATAAAATTATTAAAACATTATTTTTTAAGGAATATAAGAAATATTTAAGGAGTATTTACCAGGAATATTTACCAGATTATTTAAGAAATATTATTTTAATAATATTTATAATATGAATATATTATAATATTAATAATATTGTTTATTTATCAGCTTATATACCATTATTTACCATTTAAGGAATATTGACCAGATTATTTACTATTTACCAAATTATTTACCAAAATATTTTTAGCAGAAAACTGTAAAAAAGCAACATAGTATTTCTACTACTACTACTACTACTACTACTAATAATAATAATAAATAAATAAATAAATAAATGATTTTGATTATTAGAATTTAGTAAAACCATTAAAAAACGTGTTTCATAGGGCCTTAAAATTGTGATTTTTGTTAAACTTTAATAAATTGCTGTTTAATTGTTTCATGATTTTAATGAAATAGACATGTTTTCTGATTAATATTTTTAATGTAACCATTACCAAACAGAGTTAAAACTGAAAAATTAAAGCGGGGGGAGAAAAAAAAAAAAAGCGACAACTACGGAATCTAAAAAATTTTAAATGGAAAAAACAAAACAAAAAATTGAATTTGGGAAAAAATAATATGGATTTTAAAGGCCTTTGGCATTATAATGCTTTTTGTTGGTCACAACATTTCCTGGTGGCAATTTAAAACCTGTTTCTGGCATACTATGGTACATAATATTGCAGTTGTTTATTTTTATTTTATTTAAATTTTTCTTTTTTGCATTATACATAATCTTAGATAGATTTTTAAAAATAGATACAATAGGTATTTTTAAGTAGTCGCTAAGTGAACAGTTGGCTATTCTATTAGACTCTGTATGTAGCAGTAATTTTAAAATATAGTGTGCTTTTTGTTAACGTATTTACTATTTTGTCATCATTAAAACCATGTATAGCCACTTAAATTTACTATAATATATCTCTGTAAATATTTAGATAAAAAATGTTTTATTTATATTTCATTCCAGAATAATGTTGCTTTCAGTTAACATTCCTAAAAAAAAAAAAATATGTTTTAAATTTGTTTTTGAGTTTAGTGAATCATTGGTATTATCCACCTTATTTTTCCCATAAGAGTGGGTGCAGCCATTTGTAAATTTTTTGTGTCTGTCTTCCGGTCTCATCCACTTCCAGCTATTTTTAGCTGCACAAAACGCTGGTTATGCTGCTTGATATTGCAAACTGGTGTGTTGTACTATATTATTTGAATGTATTATCTTAATTATGAACACATTGGTTTGTAGTGCAAACTGTTTTACCGTTTACTGCACTTCGATATTCTACTCATTATTTTCCTATGGCGGATTATGAACCGGACGTCTAACACCTTACCAGAAAACAGCTTACTTCCGCATTGAAAAATAAGGTGGATAATCTTTGCAATATTGGCTCAAAACAGCCCACACTAAGTTTTAGTGATTTTGCCTTACTAGACCGAGTTATTTTTCTCTTAGCTTGACCTTAAAAATTCTAGAGCACACAATTTTGGAATGAGATGATTGATATTGTTTTTGTCTCTATGAAACAAGGTCTGTAGCAGAAATTGTGCCAAGAAAAGATTTCTTTTCTTTTTTTCCTGAAAACCTTGATAAGATATAACTGCCCTGATAGCACATTGCTTCTGATGGATTTGTTATTGCTACAAACGTGTGTTGTAGACTGTTATTATTAAACTCCATTCGGTGTCTTGCTCTAAGGAACCGTATCACCACGAAACGCCAGCCTTAATTAATTCTTCCAAAGAATCCGATTGATAATAAAAGCCAATATAAACATGCGCCCAGCAGTCAGGAGCACTTCATCAATCAATTTCACACTGTAAGGGAGCATTTCCAGCCTCCTCCAGCTGCCTGTGTGGAAAGACAAGTCAATTGTGCTGTGCTTGACAATACTCATGAAATGGTTAGCTGGATTTCAATCGATGCCAAAGATTACCCAGTCATTTCACTGTCACTAGGGAAATGGTGGAGACTGAAAAGGGAAGTCAACTATCTTCTGCTCTCTTCCAAAAACCATGCTGCCCGTGTCTAATAGCATCTGCTGCCGGTTTTTTGATTCCTTGAGTGGAAATCATTTAATGCCAAGTAAAATTCAATGTGAATTACTGTTCGCAACCCATTTTTACTTTTGGAATATCACATAATAACAATTAGAGTGAGTAACAGGATACTCAGAGACAAAATTTTGCGTGGGATTTTATTAATTAGAAGTAATTTCTAATGATTTATTCATTAGAAATTGTTATATATAACAGGAATATAAGAGGAAAGTCATTTCAGATAAAACCTGTGTTCTTAATGTTCTTACTGCCTTTCTGGGCCTTAAATGTGTCAGTTGCATTGCTGTCTATGCAGGGTCAGAAAGCTCTCGGATTTCATCAAAAATATCTTAATTTGTGTTTTAATAATGAACACATTTTTTACAGGTTTGGAACGACTTGAAGATGAAACCGTAACATTATTTCACAAAATTACTGTTTATTGTCCTTTTGATCAAATAAATGCAGTCTTGCTTTTTTATATTGTACTTTTTATACTTTTTACATATTGTATCATTCATTCATTGACTCAACAATTTAACATCTGTACTAGTTATACACTACCAGTCAAAAGTTTTTGAACAGTGAGATTTTAAATGTTTTTTTAAAGAAGTCTCTTTGCTCTCCAAGTCTGCATTTTTTTTAATCCAAAGTACAGCAAAAAACTTGGGGGGAAAAATAAATAAATAAAAAAAAAAAAAAATATTTGTACTATTTAAAATAACTGTTTTCTATTTGAATATATTTCAAAATGTAATTTATTCCGGTGATTTAAAAGCTGAATTTTTAGCATCATTACTCCAGTCACATGATCATTCAGAAATCATTCTAATATACTGATTTGCTGCTCAAAAAATATTTATTATTATTTTTATGTTGAAAACAGCTGAGTAGAACTTTTTCAGGTTTCTTTGATGAATAGAAAGTTCGGAATAACAGCATTTATCTGAATTAGAATTTTTTTTGTAACATTATAAATGTCTTTATCATCAATTTTGATCAATTTAAAGCATCCTTGCTAAAGAAAAAAAAAAAGTATTAAGTTCTATAATTTCTTTCCTAATAAATAAATAAATAAATAAATACTGACTCCAAGCTTTTGAACGGTATAGTGTATGTTACAAAAGCTTTTTATTTCAGATTAATGCTGATCTTTGGATTTTTCTATTCATCAAAGAATCCTGAAAAAATGAACTCAACCGTTTTAAATATTGCTTATAATAATAATAATGTTTCTTGAACAGCAAATCAGCATATTAGAATGATTTCTGAAGGATCATGTGACACTGAAGACTGGAGTAATGATGCTGAAAAATTAGCTTTGATCACAGGAATAAATTACATTTTAAAATGTATTCAAATAGAAAGCAGTTATTTTAAATAGTAAAAATATTTCAAAATTTTACTGTTTTTGCTGTGTTTTTGGATCAAATAAATGCAGCAGACTTCTTTAAAAAAACATTAAAAATCTTACTGTTCAAAAACTTTTGACTGGTAGTGTACATCTGATATTTTTAATTTCTTTCATGTCTTTCGTTGAAATTTGAAATTCGGTATCTATCCTTATATTTTCTACAAACTTGCTGTTTTTGCTCAACTAGTCTAATGAAATGCTTTTTTATAAAGGTTAATTACAATTTTAAAAACATTGCATTAGTTATGCTGTTACTTAATTTAATACTGGCAGCAAAATCATATGTGATTATCATGTGAATATATTGTGAATATTCAGTACATCACTAGTGGTGAGGAAGGTTGGTTGTGTGAGTAGAATAAACAAACAGGAATTTGCATCTGACCAAACCACATTTCTGTTCATAGTGTAAATTTGAACCGGTAAATCTGCCTCTTCCATTGCTGCCGGAATGTCCAGTGTTCCTCAAGGCTTCCTCCTTTAAATCATTGAGCAAGCTGAAATGGTTTTGCTTATAACACTTACTAGTAGAGTTCATGGGTCGCCTCACGTGTGGATTCTGTGAGGACACATCAGTAAAAATACGGGTGTTAGCCGCCTGAGGCCAGCACCAATATCAGCCAGTCTGAGAGGACTCATGGAGGGAGGTCAGAGGCCATTCCTGCTAGATTAATGTCGTAAATTACACTGCATTTCGGACAGATAAATTCATTGAGCTATGCTATCAAAATAGAAATCCCTGTTCCGGTAATGTCATACAGTGAATCATGGCATACAGTAAACAGCAAACCAATTCTAGCTTGCTCCAGGTGGCTGATGTTCCTTCTTCGGAGCCAACTGTGTGACATTTCGGGACCTGGAGAGAGGAAGGAAATTAAAAACGGAAAAGTGGTGGAAATCGAAGCTGAATTTCATGTGGCAGTCGGTTGGTGAAGTATTTTAAGCATTTGTAGTCTTGTATGATATCAATTATAAAAAAGTAAGTTTGTATGCTTTTTAAGTATATTTTTATTAATGAGTAAATACTTTTACTATCTCAGCACTGATATAAGGTTGATTTTTCTGAAAAGTGTTCAAAAAGGTGACTTGTTATTATTTTTGCAGTTGTGCTTGGTGTCGTTATTGGTACAGAAATAACACGCTTCATTTCTGTTCCCTAAAAACAGCAGTTTCTCTTTAGGGAGAATGAACGTTCTCCTGCTCCACGGCTTTATGAATGTAACAGTTGTCCAAAACATCTTGTTCAGAACAACTTATCATAAGACAGTTTCGCTTGAGAGCGCTTGCAAAATGTTTTGCTCCTCTTCAGACAGCAGAACACCATCTGTCTGATCTAACAAGAGCTGAGCAAGATCTATGGGCTCATGGAGATAAGCACTGCAACATTCATTGCCCCATCCTCTGAAATACAATACGCAGGCATTCACAAGGCCAAGACCATTTCCAAATGAAGTTGAACAAACAATCTATTCTGGTATTGCTATCAAAAATTAATTAGAGATGTTTTTTGAATTCCAGTTTAATTACTGAATTTGAAACGAGGCATCAAACAGGGAGCAGATTTGAAATTCAAAATTGAATTTAAAATAAATAGCTGGAATTTGTACATTATATGCTGTTTAAAACTTTAAAGTTGGTAAGATTATTTTATTATTTATTTTACTGTTTTTGAAAGAAGTTTCTTATGCTTACAAAGGCTGTATTAATTTGATTAAAAATACAGTAAAAATATTATTACAATTTAAAATAACTATTATTTTAATGTATTTTAAAATGTAATTTGTGCCTGTAATGGCAAAGCCGATTTTTTTCAGCATTCCTGTAGTCTTCAGTATCACGTAATCCTTCGGAAATCATTCTTATATGCTGATTTGTTTCTAAAGAAACATTTCTTTTTATTATGAATGAAACTGTGATGTTTTATTTTTCTCCAGGATTCTTTGATGAATAGAAAGTTCAAAATTACAGCGTTTATTTGAAGGTTTTTTTTTTTTTTTAATGTTTGATCAACATAATGCATCCTCGCTGAATAAAAGTATTAATTTCTTTAAAACAAAAAACAACTTACTGACCTCAAATTTTTGAATGGTAGTTCAATCACTTTGAGTCCTAGTTTTCATGCCTCATTTAATTATAATAAATTGTAAAACTACTACTATGAAAATACAGCAAAAGTATGGCAACTAATATTTAATAATACTTTTTTCATCCCTTTAAATGTTGTAGGAACATGTATGCATGTAGGAACATTTATACAGAAATAAATATAAAAATAAATAAACATAAATTAAATCTAAAATAAATGAACAGAAATAGTAAATATGAAAATATTAATATTAATATATTTTTAAAAAAAAATGAAATCATAAGTTAATAAATTAAAAAGAAAAAAAAAAAGTAAAAATAAATACAGAAAACAATAAATAAAGAAAAATATGGAGCCCGCTTCCGCTACTGAATAAAAAATAATAAAGGTAATTGCAACTTTTTATTTCACAATTCTGACTTTTTTCTCACAATTTTTACTCAGAACTGTGAGATATAAACTTGCAATTCTGACTTTTTTACTCAGAATTGAGAGTTTATTGCAATTGTGACTCAAACTCTTCTGAGAACATATCAGTCTTTTTCCCCCTCAAAACTGGACTTTACAACTCGCAATTGCGAATTTATATCTCACAATTCTGAGAAAAAGTCAGAATTGTGTGAAAAGTCAGAATTGCGAGATGCAAACTTGCAAACTTGCAATTTTTACTCAGAACTGTGAGATATAAACTTGCGATTCTGAGAAGAAAAGTCCGAATTACGAGTTTGTTTTTCACAATTCTGAGAAAAAAGTTGCAATAACATTTTTAAAGTGTTTTATTCAGTGGCAGAAATGGTCATCTATCTATGCATTTATTTTTAATTTCTGCAGGTTTGGTCCTCCAACATTATTAGGCCAGTAATGAAAGAAGAGCAGTGATCAGGTAGCGTCTGCATGTTTTTGCTTTGTCTCTTTCCTGTTCTCTCTTTCCCTTCCATATTGTTGTAATCATTTTTCATTGTACAAAAGTAATTAGCCAAAAATAATCACACTCACATTTTGCATCGCACAGACACGGCTCTCATTGTGAAGACTATTGCCAGTTTGTTTTCTGTTCTGCAAGAGCTAAATTGAAATTTCCCTGGAAAAACATTTTTCAGTGACGCTAATGCAGTTTGAGCTGTGTGCAAATAGTTCATTTGGCACAGTAATAGGCAGCGTGTACGACAAGGCGGCAAAAGGCACGGAGCATAAGTGATGTACACGACCCACATTAGTTTAAAGTGTAGATAACGATTCTGTCAACAGTGATGATGATGATAATAAGGTAGTTTAATTACGCTTTCCACTTTGAGTAATATAAAGCAGGTAGTGGTTGAATAGTTATGGCAGAGGGAGACAGATTCTCTGCAGCTGTGCCTTGAGACTCTCATTATGGTTGCGAAACTTTTCCTGTCACATATTGTCATACAAGCCCATTTGTCAAGACACTAATCCCCTGAAAATGAGATGTCTATCTCAAGAGGGTGAGCAATGGAAAATAGACACAAAAAAAGGAGCACTTTGTACTGTTATGTAAATTCGCTAAGAAAACAAGGACATCTGCTGTTTATGAATCAGCATTCTCTCAGAGAGGGGGCTCGACATTAATAGAATATTTAAACCCCTGTTTTTGGCAGTTGTTGAACCAAATTGGCTAGATTAAAAGATCAACCATTTGATATTGTTCTGCAAACACAGTGTGATCGAATGCGATTATGCATCTTTGTTTTATTTTTATTTTTTTTCGCTAAGAGCTAAGGGTTGTTTATTTTTTTTCTTTCTAGTTTTTCAGTAATTCAGTCATCACCTCTCCTACACGCGTACATTTTCTAGCCAAAAACCCTGATCTAATTAATTTCATAATATGCCAATTAATCATTTTAGGAATACAGCATTACATTATTGTGGTAGATGAAAAACTGTTTTCCGAAAAAGTGTTACCGGCCCACCGGTGGGTCCAATGGTGCTCTTTTTTTCGTTGTGTTTTTCTCTATTACATATTTAATCAGACATTGCATTACCATGGAAATGGTGCTTTAAAATCTTTTAGCAGTCTCCTCCCCTTAGTGGGTGGAGTCAAGTGTCATATTACAAAATGTATTACGGTCTTTTAGAATCAAAATTTTTTATAATCTTGTCAAAATACATATTGTCGGAAAAGGTCTGAGTCTCAAGATTCCATATTTGGTGGTTATTTTTTGATAGACGTAACATTGTCAGTGATATTTAGACATTTATGGCAGAAAAATGCATTAAAAAAAAATTCAGTGGGGTTTGGATGGCGCCCGGTGGCTGTTTGTGGTATAATGCCGTAAATAAAATCTCACAGGAACCTCAATTTTTTTATATCAACTTCAAATTTGGAACAGGACTTATTTAGATGTAAGGCTTTAATTTTATAGCATTTTGGATTCAAAAATATTTTGTAAAATATTTATTTTATATTTAATAAAAAAATTAAACTTCTATAACTTTTTTAACTTTAATATTTTTAAATAAGTAATCTGCAGATTTTTTTTTTTTTAAGAAGACAGAGTCCAACCTTAGGTCTGTAGTCCAAAGCGTTCATGAATTATAACAATTTAAGTTTGGATAGTGCACTTTCACGTCTATGTTAAATTAATAATTATCTAGTAAATTACAGTCAGTAACTCACACAATAAAATCACTTATGCTCACACATTTACTTGATCGAAAAATCTAGGAAAAAACGGTAATATTGTTATATATTATTAAAATCGTTTGCATTTTGATATATTTTAAAATGTCATTTTTCCTTGTAATGGCAAAGCTGAATTACTCCAGTCTTAAGTGTCATCTTCAGAAATCATGCTAATATGCTGATTTGATGCTCAAAGAACATTTCTTATTATTATCAGTGTTAAAACAGTTGTACTGCTTCATATTTTTGTGGAAACCATTATACATTTTTCCAGGTTCTTTGAACAGAAAGAACAGCAATTATTTGAAATGTAAATATTTTGTAGCATTTATGAATGTCTTTACTTTCATTTAAAAAAAAAATCTTACTAACCCTATACTTTTGATCAGTAATGTACATTGTTGTTTTTTTAGCATCTTACGCAATGAGGGTCATATTTTTAACTTAAAAACAGTTTAATTCTATTTAATTTCTTTCTATCATTTGAGGTTTAATTTTCACAGTGTACATGGTTATCACAGTCCTTTATCTGTTGTAAATAATCTTAAAGGGATAGTTCACCCAAAAATGGCATTTTTGTCATTAATTACCCTCATGTTGTTCCAAAACCGTAAGACCTTTGTTCATCTTCAGAACCCCAATTAAGATATTTTAAGATAAATATGAGATTTTTTTCTTTGCGCACAAAATGTATTCTCATAGCTTCATAAAATTAAGGTTGAAGCACTGATGTCACATGGACTATTTTAATGATGTCCTTACTACCTTTCTGAGTCTTAAACGTGGTAGTTGCGTTGCTGTCTATGCAGGGTCAGAAAGCTCTCGGATTTCATCAAAAATATCTTAATTTATGTTCTGAAGATGAATGAAGATCTTACAGGTTTGAAGCGACGTGAGGGTGAGTAATTAATGACAGAATTCTCCTTTTGGGGATGAACTATCCCTTTAAATTTTGGTCTGATCTGAGGCTGTAGTCATACTGCTGCTTACACATGACTCTGTCCTGGTCTTGTTGGACTTTTGCACTGTATACATTCCATAAGTCACCTCAAAAACATGTCTCAGTTATTATGCTGTGAGTGGAAGAAGAAAAGAGATAGTGTGCTGGCCCTCTGCCATGTATTTGGTGCAAATGGCTCCTGTGGCCTGAAGGAAGTTTACCTTTTTCATAAGCCGTTAATGATTTATTAAGGAGCCCTGACACAGAGTGCGGCAGAGAGCTTACACACCGGCCTCATCTTTCTCAAGGTGACATCCTGGGGAGCCGCAGCGAGCCGGAGACCTGGTGAATTTTTTAGCTGGCTGGAACGTCTCATCTCCTCTCCCTTTTCAGGAAGAGGCGGTGGAGCTTTAGTCAAGTTGTCACACGAGAAGGTGAAGGCTGTTCTTTAGAACAAGGAGGCAGAAGCGTTATTTTAAAATACCACCTCCGCTGCTCGGGTCAGTATCCGATAAGATCTGCGGTATATAATCCTGTTTTCAACAAGAGTAAATCTCAGCCCAAACATGCTCTTTTTAAAGAAGGGGAAACCCTGTGGTAATGAGAGGACTGAAATGTCTCAGGCGTATCCCATTGCCATGTCATGCATACAGTGTGACTGCATATTTAATACAGGATGAGATTTAAGTGTGAATTCTTTTCCATGTAGTCTCAATCAAAGCATCCTATTTCATAATGCCACCATTATCTGATTTCATTTTTCAGTTTCTGTCTGTTTTTCCATGTTAAAATTACGTCAAAACAAAAATGAGCAACACTTTCTGTCGAGCACGTAACTAATCAGTAACACATAAGTACCTTGGTGTAAATGAGCCTTAAAGGATTAGATTAAATTATTAGGTTTGTTAATTACAAACATGCAGCTTTTCACTTCACAAGGAGTTGTGGATTACTTGTGGTTATTGTGATGTTTTTATCAGCTGTTTGGCACCCATTCACTGCAGAGAATCCAATGTTGAGCAAGTGATGTAATGCTAAATTCATCCAAATCTGTTCTTATGAAGAAACTAACTCATCTACATTTTGGATGGCCTGAGTGTGAATACATTTTTAGCAATTTTTTTTTTTTTTTGTTGAACTATTTCTTTCAATGCTAATATTCAGTACACTGTAAAAAACAATTTGTTGAGTCAACTTAAAATAATTTGTTACCCTGGTGCCTTAAGCCATCCAGGTGGATGCTGCACACTGGTGGTGGTTGAGGAGATTCCCCCTTCTATGTAAAGCGCTTTGAGTGCCCAGAAAAGCGCTATATAAATGTAAGGAATTATTATATTATTATTATTAAAATTTTAAGCTCAGTCAACTCAAAAACGTCTAGTCAACTTGAAATGTTAAGGTGTACTAAGTGACAATTTAGATATTTGAGTTGAATTTTAAGGCAGCTGGGTAACAAACCCAACTTTTAAGTTTAACAAACAAAATTTTTAGTCAACTCAAATATGTAAGTTGTCACTTAGTACAATTTAACATTTCAAGTTGACTGAACTTATTTGAGTTGACTGAACTTAAAATTTTAAGGCGAGACATTGCAGGTGAATAGGGTAAAAAAAAATAACTAATAGCCTTACCCAGTTGACTGATTACATTGATAACTGCAAATTTTTTGTATACATAATTTTGTTTACATTTGCAAATGAGGCATTATTTAATGAAATATGTACTAATTTGCATAAAATTCTTGTACAAAAATCTAAACCTCGGATGAAGTCAGATTCTAAATTCTTGTTTAATTTTTTTTGACATATTAGAGTCAAATGTTTTTACAGAGGGAATTTTGAGTATCTCATTTTGTCACTCTTTAATTCAGAAAAACACAGACAGAAAACAGCATATTTTTTTTTTAATTTTTTGAGGGAATGAAATGTTGTATAAAATCTAGCAAATTATATATGAACAAATCCCTCTGTAAAAACCTTCAGGATATAGACAGGAATAGAAATGTAAAGTTTGGTGTGTGTCAGTGCTACTAAAGTGGAGATTTATGGCTCAGTATAGTAAAAAAAAAAACCTAATTTTGAGAAAACGGCCTTTAAAAATATGTATTGTAGTTGAAATCTATTGACACAAATAGATAAAGTGCTATAAAAGAAACACTTAACAGTGTCTTTTGGATGTTTTCTTTCCACTAGTCTGAAAAAACACTATGAAAAACCAAAAAGCCCAAACTCTCAAACTTGACAAGTGCATGAAAAAAAAACAGCGTTTTTGCCTGCAGTGTCTCCCCTTAAGGCAGCGGGGTAACAAATTATTTTAAGTTCAACAAATTGAATTTTATTGTTTTTTTTTTTTTTTACAGTATTGTACTGATAATGTTGCGCTTTTAAAATTCATTACAAATACAAGATTTATAAAAAGTGTTAGCCAAAAAGTTTTGACAGATTTGTTTTTTATATATACAAAGCATTTCAAAATTATTCTTGCAGCATGAAAAATGTAGGATGTTATGTGTTTTTACTGATTTAATATCAGTTTTCATATGAATTGACCGCCCTAGCAGGAAAATTAATGTCATAAAGCTGTCACCCATTTAAATATACACCAGTTATTAATAATACTCTATTTTTATCTATTATTATGTTATCTAGTGTGCTTGAGAATTTAAGTCATAGCTTAATTGAAAAGAATATAATGGGTGTTCCTCCGAGGAGCACCCTAGATTTAAATCTCTAAGGACGCCTGTAATATATACAGTTCTTATTAAAAGGTGTCTTCTGTAGCAATCTACTTGTAATCATGCTGACACACACACACAGCACTACATGTTTTAACAGTGATTATGGGATATTATCCATAGAGTTGTTAATGGAGTACTGATTTATAGTAATTATTCATAATTTACATTTCAGGGTTATGATAAACTGGAACGAGTTTTAAAAGTGTTGCCATTTGTGTTAGTTGAATTTGTGTAATGAAGTAAAATGAGACCCATTTGTACTAATATGTATCATTTTAAATGAGACCAGTTTTTAATTTTATCTAAAAATGAGATATTTGAGTTACCTGACTGCATTTTGAATTTAGATGTCTGTCTTAAAGGGGGGGAAAAAAAAAAAAAAAAAAACATTGTACACTGATGTAATATTCTGAAACTCGTAGACCCAGACAGATTTATGAACACAGAAACATTTTTGGTAAGAATCTATCCAAGTATGTGAACCCTTAGATTTAATAACCGGTTGACCCTTCTTTGGCAACAATAACCTCCATCAAACCGCTTCCTGTAATTGCGGCTCAGACGTGCACAGCGGTCAGGAGGAATTCTGCACCAGTCCTTTTTACAGAACTGTTGCAGATCAGCAATATTCTAGCTGTCTGGAGTGAATCGCTCTCTTGAGGTCACGCCAAAGCATCTCAACCGGGCTGAGGTCAGTAGTCTGACTGGACCACTCCAGAAGGCTTATTTTGTGTGTGTGTGTGTGAAGCCGTTCGGTTGTTGATTTACTCCTAAGCTTTGGGTTGTTGTCCTGTTGCATCACCCAAGTTCTGCTGAGCTTTAATTTGCAAGCAGATGGTCTTACATTCTCCCCGAAAATGCTTTGTAATGAAGGGACTTGACTAAATCTGTTCAATCACATGTAACCATGAGTTCATAACTTGATCTTTTTCAGTTTATTGCATGTTTTTTAAAAATTGTGTATGGTGTAACCTTTGAAAGGCCTATATATGGACATATGTGGCATCTCTAAGAAAAACATATTATTTTTAAAATACATTTATTTCATACTAAGTATAGTTCAAATCTATTAACATATTTACCGATATATCACTCGAGATTTACTGATATAAAAATTATAATTAAACTTTATTTAGAGTATCACTTGTGCACAATGCACATCTCTTAATATTAAGCCTAAAATATGTTTTAATGTCACTTTTGATGATGATTGTATGATTTTTTTAAAATAATATTAGTCTTTAAATAATATTTAAAGTGCACCTTAAGTATACTTGTAATAGTTCTGCTTCAGCACAATTAAATATACTTAAGTATATCTTTAGTTGGACTTTAGCACTACTTATGCACAATTAAAGTGCATTAAGCACCAAATTAGTTGTTCCAATTTAGCAGACTTTTTTCAGACAATTGCAAGGTATTTTTATTAAGTACGCATGTATGTAAATATATTTGTGGTATACTTAGTATAAAATAAATATATTTCAAATACATTTTAGTACATTCATTTTTCACTATATAGGGGTGGAATATTTATTACATGTTTATAAAGAATTAAAAAAAAAAAGTTATGACGATTTAACATGAATAAAAATAATATACAGTACCATTCAGTTTATTTGATCAAAAATAGAGTAAAAGAAGTAATATTATTAATCATATTTGAAGTTACTTTAACAGGAGTAGACTGGCAGTTTTTAAGCATATTTCATTATTAATTGTATTCTGAAGCACAGTATAATACTTAAATGAGATATTTAAAAAATAACCCATCAAAATTAGAGAACACTTAGAGATACTTACAGATTGGTGTTAATCTAGCACCTTGTGATAATTTCCTTAAATATATCAGAAACCCTATTTAACTGGCATCATTCCTCTAATTTTCACTGAGAGGCCAAAGGGATGACCCTTTCAGCCATTGCAAGAGAAGCTTGTTGTTCCAAATGTGATTTCTTGAATATTGCAGCTTTCCAATGACACTGATTCATTCAAGTCCCCCCAAAAAGGCTGGTTGTCCACGTAAGATACAAACGCACGAGAAGACAGAATAATGCAGAGACTCTCAATGGGGAATCGGTTCAGCACTGCAGCTGGAATTGCTTGTCAGTTTGGTGCTGAATAGGGTAAGGATCTGTCTCAGTGTGTTTAAGAGAAGTTGGACTGAAAAAGCCCTCTGCAGTGACCAAGCTTCTCATCAACAGAAAGAATCAAAAATCTAAGCTCACCTTTGCTGAGGAACATGTTGTGTGGACAGAGGAGAACTGGTCCAAACATTTAGTTCGGCATCATACTGAGGAAGACTGAAGCATAAGTGCGTAAAGAAGTCAGTGAAAGGTGGAGGAGAACGTGTCATGATTTGGGCGATGTTTTCTGCAACAGGAGTTGGGCCTCTTATACAGATATATGGCAAATGTTGATCACAGGGGTGCCCAAACTCTGTCCTGGAGGGCCGGTGTCCTGCAGAGTTTAGCTCCAACTTGCCTCAACACACCTGCCGGGAAGTTTCTAGCATTCCTAGTAAGAGCTTGATTAGCTTGTTCAGGTGTGTCTAATTGTGGTTGGAGCTAAACTCTACAGGACACCGGCCCTCCAGGACCGAGTTTGGACACCCCTGGTTTATTAGAATCTGAACCTTCAGCTACAGAGTTCCTTCCCTGCAAGTATCTCCCAATCAGCCTGCAATTTTTTAATGCAAGGCAATACTTCCGTCACACTGCAAAACACGTAAAGCAGTACCTTGAAGCTAAGAACACTGAAATAATGAAATGGCTGGTTCAGAGTCTTGATCTAAACCCGACTGAAAATCTCTGGGAAATCCTTGGCCACTACAGTTACCAAACTATGGAAGAGAGTGGAAGAAAAGTAAGTAAAACTAAGATCGCACCAGCACAGTCTGAGAAACTGGTGATCTCCTGCGACCACAGATGTGCTGAAGTCATTCAAAGCAAGGGCCTCTACACTTCCCACTAATTTCTGACAGCTGAAACCCTCCAAAATTTTTGCTGTAATCTTCTTTCGTGCTACAGTGGTTACTGTTCTCTAATTTTAACCCTTGGTTCTAATTCTAATTTTAATCCTTGGAACCCTTGGTTCTTAATATTGTGTGTGGTTACCTGGATGATCTACAAGTGTTTTTTTGGTTTGTGATGGTTGTTCATGAGTCCCTTGTTTGTTCTGAACAGTTAAACTGAGAACTGTTCTTCGGAAAAATCCTACAGGTCCTGCAGATTCTTACGTTTCCCAGCATCATTTGCAAATTTGAACCCTTTCCAGCAGTGACTCTATGATTTTTGAGATCCATGTTTTCAGATTTAGGACAATTGAGGGACTCAAACAGAACTATTAAAAAAGGTTCAAACATTCAAAGATGCTCCAGAAGCAAACATGATGCGTTAAGAGCCGGGGGTGAAAACTTTTGAACAGGATGAAGATGTCCAATTTTTACTTAATTTGTCGGAAAAAAATGTTCCCCCCTTTTTTCCATTTAGTACTGCCCCTCCTTGATCTTCAAATTCAAAAAGTTTTCATCCTGGGCTCTTAATGTATTGTGTTTCCTTCTGGAGCATCAGTGAGCATTTGAACCTTCTGTAATAGTTGCATATGAGTCCCTCAGTTGTCCTCAAAGTGAAAAGATGGATCTCAAAATCATACAGTCACTGCTGAAAAGGGTTGAAATATGCAAAGGATGCTGGAAAACCAAAGAATCTGCAGGAACTGGAGGATTTTTCTGAAGAGCAGTGCTCAGTTTAACTGTTCAGAACAAACAAGGGACTCATAAACAACCATTACAAAACAAAACAAAACAAAATAAACAAAAAAAAAAACAGTCATGAATTATTCATCTAACCACACACTGTATTAAGAAACAAGGGTTCCCAAACTTTTGAAGGGGGGTTATTTTTTTTTTTTTGTCTTGTGGACTATATGTAAACATCTTTTATGTAAAGTATCTTACTCAGGACAGTACAAAATAAAAAAATAACATGCATTTTTATGATCTCTCTTATTAAAATTATTCACATTTTCACAGATACTACAAGGGGTTCCCAAACTTTCGCATGCCAAAAAGTGCAAAATATATGATATGTGCACGCACAGCACAAGTGGAACTGATGTATGCAAACTGATAAGAAAGCAGCAGTATAATCAATCTGCATATTACAATTTAAACAATAATATCTCAAACCATTGACCCTCCACATGATAAGACCTGACTTTTTTCTTCTCCATCTCTCACGTTCTCTCTCCCACACACACATTCACACACAAACACATGGTATTCCGACAATGCCGAGCTCATTAGCGTATCTCAGAGTTACTGTGCAGTTCATCATCCAAAGCTGAACTAATGGAGCAGACCTAATGCTCCTCACACTGGCTGCTGGATCATCTCTGATGTTTCTGTATCACTGTAGATTTAACTCAAAAGTCAACATTCTGTGGCTCATATTAAAAATCTCATGAAAAGATAATAACCCCTGTGTTTGTGAAAATGTCTTTGGCAGATTATTTTTGCTGTGGTTAAATGTTGCAAAACCGATAATTAAAGCTGTTTAGGACTGCAGTTACATAACCAAAAAAAACTACAAAGGTGAACTAACATTTATTGTAATTCATATGTTCGTATCTATTCTCACACAACCACAAATTACAGGTAACCAACACTGCAAATTGCCATTTGTGCAAATTACGTTTCCATCTCTCTCCCTTCTGTTTTTTGAGTGCTCAGGTATGACCTTCAGAATAATTTTGGTTGCCACTTCCTGTCCTGACAGGTTGCCATGGTAACAGCTCTTTGGACTAACAGACAGACGATGTACAGCGCTGGCACTAGAGCACTCATGTCTGAGTACGGCATGTTTCTAATGCTGTCAGATCTGACTGCTTCAAGAGAGGGGATGCGTTTAGACTCGCCAAGTCTTACAGATTAGCCCTGAAGTGTTTGTTGCCCCCCGTTTCATTCAGAACTCAGGAACAGTATAATGGCAAAACACTGATTATTCTGACAATGGTGGAATGTTTTGAGTAAATTTGAAATTCGAATTGAAAGACCTCAAGGAATTACAATGTTAACTGCATGCCAATATAACTTTTAATTATGGAATAATCATGTTAATTCTGCTTTAGGCTTATCTATCCACCTTATTTTGCAATGCAAAAGCAAGATATTTTCTGTGAATGTGTGAGACTTGTGATTCATTAGATGCTATAGGTAAATAACTAGAAGAAGTGCAGTAAATGGTAAAAGTTTTTGTGTTACAAACATGTTTATAATTACCACAATACATTAAAATGATATTTGTCCTTACTACCTTTCTGGGCCTTAAACATGTCAGTTGCATTGCTGGGCAGGGTCAGAAAGTTCTCGTATTTCATCACAAATATCCTAATTTGTGTCCTGTAGATGAACAAAGGTCTTACGGGTTTCAAACAACACAAGGGTGAGTAATTACTGACAGAATTTTCATTTTTGGGTAAACTATCCCTTTACAGATGTTACAAATGGCTGCACCTACTCTTACATTAAAAAATAATAAATAAATAAATAAATAAATAAACAAACAAAAATAAGAAATAGATTATTTTTTAAAGATATTTTGCAGAATTCAAGTCAGTGGAGTCCAAAGAAAAAAAAGAATAAAAAAATATAATGTAATTTAATCAGTACATTTTTATTTTAAAGTTGTATGTGTTGTGAGTTATAAAGTCAGAATTGCGAGTTTAACTGTTTTCTCAGTCTGACTTGTTTTCTCAGAATTGCAGGATAAAAACTTGCATTTAAAAAAAAAAAAAGCGAAACTCAGTAATAAAGTTGCAATTCTGAGAAATAAAGGCATAATTCTGAGAAATAAAGTCGCAAGTTATTAGGTCAGAAATGTGAGATATAAGCCCACATTTCTGAGAATTTCCCTTCAGAATTTGACCTTATAACTTGCAACTGCGAGTTTTTGTCACACAATTTTTATGTGTGGATGGATGTGTTGTAGGCCCTATATATAGTATAATATAAGGGTATGATTTAAATTTACATTTATATTTTATTATAGTGAGTAATTCATATGGGTGCCTCAGTGACATGAGAGTAAATAAATACAGAATTTATGACAGAATTTTACATTGTTGGTTGTTCTTTCAGTCTAAATGTGACCCTGGACCACAAAACCAGTCTTAAGGGTCAATTTGTTGAAATTAAGATTTATACATATGTTAGCTGAATAAGTATGCTTTCCTTTAATGTATGGTTTGTTAGGATATGACAATGTTTGGCTGAGATACAGCTATTTGAAAATCAGGAATCTAATTGTGCAAAAAAAAAAAAAAAAATCAAAATATTGCGAAAATCGCCTTCAAAGCTGTCCAAATGAAGTTCTTAGCAATGCATATAACTAATCAGAAATTAAGTTTTGATGTATTTACGGTAGGAAATTTACAAAACATAATGGAACATGATCTTTACTTAATATCCTAAGAATTTTTGGCATAAAAGAAAAATCAATAATTTTGACTAATACAATGTATTGTTGGCTATTGCTACAAAATATAACCATGCTACCTAAGACAACAAATAAGGTAATTCTCAGATTTTCATTCATGGCAACTTGACACTATAAGTTTAGTTTATACTTTTGCACAGCTAAAATGAGGTATTCAATCAGTTAGCTCTATTTTTTAAGTTATAAAAACACCCTGTTTTTACAGTGTGTGTGTTAAACATGAGCTTAATCCTCCTGTTCTGTATAATTTTTGTGAAATGTTGCCTCAAACAAAACTTGAGCTCAAAACTGATCCCAGTAACGAAAGGACACAGATTGATACTGAAGCTGTCAATTGGCCACTATGAGCACACAATTCACAAAATCCTCTCAATAGTCCTGACATTCAGTTGGCATCTCTGTGTCAGAATCAAATATGAGTCATCCATAATCTCAGCCGGACAATAACTGACAAAAGATAGTAATCTCCACTGCTCAAGGCCACAAATCAATGACCACAATGTCATCCGTAATACTATTACAAGGATGGAATCAAGGGAGCGAGCTTTAATAGGGAAGATATCAGCATGTGAGGGCTTCTGGATTTTCCCTTGACCGAAAAAAGAACAGAAGATCTGGCGTCTGTATCCAGCCATGTCCATTAATCATCTCCAGTTGCTTTTGTGTTGCGCAGTCTCAATGCACTGGTCACAACAAACTAAAGCCATCTATTATGCCTGATATTAATACAGAAAGGCCAAGATGATTTATAATGCTTTTTTTGGCGACATCGTTTGCTAATTAATAACAGCGCAATCTCCCGTCGAGTAAGACCGCCATAGTATCACTACCTTTAGTTTTTTTTTTCCTAATTTATTAACACATTTTCATGCACAAGCCAATACATGTTTTCCTCCACCGAGTTATTATAGATTCATCATTAAGTAGGTCACACACCAGATAAAGAGGTAGAGGCAATGCTCCAGTGGTTATTCGACAGCCTATTTCTAAGTTGGCGGAACGTGCGAGAGCAACGGTGCACTTTTAATCAAACACATACAGGATGTTTTGTTATAACAGTGAATGGGTCGAGCTAATGACATTTGTCTAGAAATTTGACACCTTCAGTTTGTCAACTAGTATAGGCGGCGTGAGTCAGGCTGTTGAATAATGATGATCCATGAATCCAAATTAAGTGCTGATCTGCCCGGTGGTTATGAACAGTGCGAGGGAAGCAGTGTTCTCAGAACAGTGAGGAATGAGGATTGATGTGATGTGATAGGGGAGACTGGGACTAATTTCCACAATTTTTACACCGGTGAATATTTCTAAGGGTAGGTTGATTTTGGTAAATGTCAGTATAGGCACAAACAGTACCTTAAAGGAATAGTTCACCCACAAATAAAAATTTGCTAAAAATGTACTCACCCTCAAGCCATCCAAGATGTAGATGAGTATGTTTCATCATCGGAAAAGATTTTGCATTGCATTTAGAATGGTTGCTTAGTACAAACAGTTGATAAAAACATCACAATAATCCATACGTAATTCACATGACTCCAGTCCATCAATTAATGTCTTGTGAAGTGAAAAACCTGCATGTTTGTGATAAAAAAAAAAAAATCTATCAAGGCATTTTATTTTTAAAGAGCAGATCATGTGGGTTTTCAAAAAATATCTCTTTTGCAATTTGTATCATCACTATCCTTAAATGTAAACAGTCTGCAAAGTTATTAATCAAAAAAAGTGCATGATAAAGTCTACTTTTTTTGAAAATAGGCTTATTTTCCAACTCCCCTAGAGTTAAACAGTTGAGTTTTACTGTTTTCGAATCCATTCAGCCGATCTCCGGGTCTGGCGGTAACACTTTTAGCATAGCTGAGCATAGATCATTGAATCTGATTAGACCGTTAGCATCTCGCTCAAAAATGACCAAAGAGTTTTGATATTTTTCCTATTTAAAACTTCACTCTTTTGTAGTTACATCGTGTACAAAGACAGACGAAAAATAAAAAGTTGTGATTTTCTAGGTCGATATGGCTAGGAACTATACTTTCATTTCGGCATAATAATCAAGGAACTTTGCTGCCGTACCATGGGTGCAGTAGGCGCAATGATATTACGCAGCCAACAACTCTGCCGGCAGCAACTCTGCATCTACACAAACTTAGTGCCGGTCACTTTCAGGCGCTGTGTAATATCATTGCGCCTGCTGCACCCATGGTACGGCAGCAAAGTTCCTTGATTATTACGCCGGAATGAAAGTGTAGTTCCTAGCCATATCGGCCTATAAAATCGCAACTTTTCATTTTCTGTCAGTCTTAGTACACGATGTAACTACAGAAGAGTCAAGTTTTAAATAGGAAAAATATTGTCATTATATATGGTCATTTTTAAGCGAGATGCTATTGGTCTAATCAGATTCAATGATCTATGCTAAGCTATGCTAAAAGTGTTACCGCCAGACCCGGAGATCGGCTAAATGGATTTGAAAACGCTAAAACTCAACTGTTTAACTCTAGGGGAGTTGGAAAATGAGCCTATTTTCAAAAAAAGTGGAGTGTTCCTTTAAATGCATGATAAAGATATTGTCTCTCAAAAAAGTCGACTCTGATCCGCCTTTACGAGTTGTCATATTTTCAAATCTATTGCCTGTTACTGATCTACGTCACTATAGGTAACATATTAGCATAATCACCGCCTGCACACGAAATACAAACAGTCTGACCTGCCCACAAACGCAAACGCTAGTTAGTGTGTTTACATCATGTCGAGAAGATGCTGAGTTCTGCGTTGTGAAAACAAGTTTGTTTTGTTTTCATTGGCGAAAGATGAAGATGTGAAGAATCAGTGGTTAAAATTAATTTTTCAGCAAGACAGTTCGAACCTTTTGTTGTGTGCTAGTCATTTAAGAATGAGGACTGCTTCTCTAATCTTGGTAAGTTCAACATGGCATTCGCTAAATGCTTGTTAATGAAAGATAAGTCCGTACCTTCTTCATTTGGACCAACAAGCGTCTCCGAACCACAACCTGAAAGTATGATTAATACGTTATGTGTACATTTTCAACTGAGTGCTCAAAAGTTATTTTTGTGCTAATATGTGATGCATACCTTCAGGTTTCCAGGTCAACCACGATATTACTGTCTTACTGAAATAGTTCTGATAATTCACTGTGTGAACCCACTATTTCCTAAAAATATGTTGATTAATGTAGACTGTTGTTCTAATTTCTTTGTTTAATAATAAAAAATGTAGACATATTTTGGTTTACAAACTGTATTGTTTCGTCAGTTAGTTTCCGACACGCATTGAATACAAAAAAAAAACAATCACAACACACTTGGCCAGCTGACCAATCAGAGAAGAGTATGCTTATGGAAGGTAGGGGTTTACGGACCTTAAGCTCAGAACTGCTTTGATCGAATTGTTTCGAAATCATTGCAAAATTATTCTAATATTAAATGTACATAATGAGAAAATGACAGTGTTTTCTCACCTTTGATGCATTTAAACCTATTGTAGGGGACTCCAACACAATATTAGGACACTTCAAAACATTGCCTCTGGCTGAAAATATAAGTCCAGAAACCATAACAACACTTCCTCCAGTGAAAGTACATCCCCGGTTGTCCTCTCACAGCCAAGTCCACCAACATATTTGTTTTTAGTCTGTTTTTGGTTGTACATATTTCTCTTTTTTTTCTAGAGAAAGCAATAATTTAAATAATTTACCCCCTTGTCATCCAAGATATTCATGTGCTTCTTTCTTCAGTCATAAAGAAATTGTTTTTTGAGGAAAACATTTTAGGATTTCTCTCCATATAGTGGACTTCAATGGATAGTAATCTTCAAAGGATCTTATCTAGCGAAACGATCGGTTATTTTCTAAAAAAAAATTACAGTTTATATACTTTTTAACCTCAAACGCTCGTCTTGTGTAGCACTGCATGAACTCTGTGTATTTCAGTTCAAGACAGTTAGGGTAGATTGAAAAAACTCCCATCTCATTTTCTCCTCCAACTTCAAAATCGTCCTACATCGCTGTTTTACCTTTGATCTTGGTGTTTGATCTTCTTTGCATGCTCACTTTGTAAACACTGGGTCAGTACTTCTGCAGCGATGTCAGATGATTTTGAAGTTGGAGGAGAAAAAGGGATAGGAATTTTTTTTTTTTTGACCTACCCTAACTGTTAAAACTCAGTGGGCTCAGGGGAGCTGAGAGAGACGTGACTCCTGTTTTAACTTTACCTGCTGGTGTCCCTGTTGAACAATGTTTCTTTAAAAAATAAAAAAAGAGATTTATACATATTTTAATGTTATATTTAGTAATATTTGGATTGTTTTAGTTTTTATACTACTATTTTTTTTCTCATCCAGTATTTTGAGGAGGCACTGCCTCCCTTGCCTCCTCAAAGGAAACACCTCTGGTATAGACCAATTTCAAGTAGACGTCACAGTGATGTCATTTGCAACTGCGCGCGCATAGCGGTTGCAGAAAAACACTGTTAGCGAGTAGAGGTAAACGGGTAAACTCCATGGAATAAGAGAAAAAAATATATTTTTGTGCCTTTTGATGTCAAAATCGGAATGCAAATAATTTTTATACAATACTGTAGTCAAAGACGCCATTTGAACCTAAACGCAGACGTTTAAACGGACATACTATGGATGAAAACTGCTATTACTCTACTTTTAAACCATAAATTTGATTTAAACAATCTCACAAATGCAAGTTTGTATCTCCTAATTCGGACTTTATAACTCGATTTAGCAAAACTAGTGAGTTTGTTCTAGTTTAATTCCCTTAATTCTGAGGGAAAAAAGCAGTAGTGTGGGATATAAACTCTGAGCCGAGGGGAAAAGAGAGAATGACGAGTTGTTTTTCCTCTAGAGTTGTGGGATATAATCTCGGAATTGCGAAAGTAAAGTCCGAATTTTGAAATATAAAATCAAATTTAATGTTTTATTCTTTGATTCCATGGCTCCATAGACTGCCACTTGAACCCCCCCATAAAAAATGTCATCCCTGTTTCGGGTCTGTAAGACTATCCCACTATCTAGCGTCAATTTCGTTGAATAACATTGCTCATGGCTGGTTGACAAGCTGTTGTAATATGTGAATAACATTTTAATAAAAGTGACATCTAATCAATATATTCTATACTCTTTTTGAATCTAAGTATTTTGTGCCGTATCCTTGTAATTCTCTAGCTGTAAAGGCGATCTCTTTTCTGCAACCATGCTGCGCGCGCATCCCGAATGTTTAAAAACAGATAATTGGTCTATACAGTAGTCAACATCTGAAATGGATCAAAAAAAGTTAATCAAAGTTTTCCCAAGACAAGAAAGGGTATTGTTTTAGTTTTAGGACAACTTTGATGAAAGGTTATTAATTTGGAGAATTTCAAACAATAATTTAGAAGGATTTTGAACTACTTTAGGATTGTTAGAAATCCACTGCTAGAGAAAATAAATGTGTAAAGTGATTGAGATGTAACCCTTGTGTGACAACTATCTCCGGCCTCCGCTATTTGATATGTTGAGATGTTATTCTGTTACACATCCATGTGCTCTGGGCAATACATGATTGCCAGATTGTCTGAATCATTAGAATAAAGAGTGGCTGCAATCAAAGCATTCATGGGAAATCTTCAAGAGTGCACTCCTGTGATTCATTTGAAACCCTGAGAGTGGGCTTGCTTTACAGCACTCTCTGTGTTACTAGTTAAAAGATGAAGCATTTGATGTCCTTTCTGATTTCTGACAGCCACTTGACAGGTCTGTTTACATAGATTCCTTGTCCTTTTCAGATGAACAAAGCTTTATTACGGAGGTGCAGCAGGTAGCGTCATCAGTACAGACACCAAACAGTAAGTGCTTAATTATTAATTACGCCTATCAGTTGATTAGGGATTGTAATAGATTAACTTAATTACATGAAATGGTGATTAATGAATAAAATTCATTGCAATTATTCATGTTTGCTAGGCTTTACATTATTGTAGCAGACAAGTAAATAATTGAACAGACGTTAAAAAACTTTGCTTTAAAAGATCAATGTTTTTTACTTTATGTCCATATCAATATATGCAAAACACTATACATTTACCTTGCTAAAAAGCCAATAGTGTGAACATTTGTATTATCGGAGTAGCTGTTACTGCCTAGAAAGGTCCTAAATTTATTGCATCTCATTCCTCCTCTCTTAAATTAACTACCACAGCAATGGATTTGCACTTGATTTTGCAAGACCATTTCTTCCTAAAAGCATTAAGCATGGGCTAATAGGTAGTGGTCACATTCCAGGCTCATTGTGTTGGTCATTAGAAGATGTGTCTACAGAGGGTGTGCTGAAAGGGCATGCGTGCTAAAGCGGCAGTGACACTGCTATTTCTCTTTGTGTTTTAAAAGCAGGGGAAGAGATGAGCAACGGCAAGGCTGGAGTGTGTGCTTGTGTTTGTGTGTGTGTGCGCGTGTGTAGTGGGGGGGAGGTGTGAGTGAGTGATTAATGGGATCCTACAGACCATTCCAGAGTCTAGAGACCTGCGTCACCTTTCTCTATAGTATTAAGATTCACTGGATGTCTGAACAAATTGGCCAGCAAAGTAAAATCAGGGGCTTCTGCAGGGAAAATGTCACTGGGGCGAAATCTGAGTTGAGTTGTTGATCTAAGAGAATCGGTTTGAAACTTTATTGGTGTAATTTGGTGAAGTATTATGAGGCGGTGTAAAAGCCTTTAAAGGGCCTGTGCTGAGTACAAACTGACAATATAGGGGTAATTCAATTGCATAAGGACTAATTAGTTCCACTCCGCTACTCTCTGAAGTGTTGTTCTGTACTGGAGACGTTATATACGGATTTAGAAGAGGACATGGGGATCATTTGTAACATTTGAGAAGAACGGTTGCTGTGTAACTTTCAGTTGTTGCGTAGTCTATTGCTCAGATTGAATTTGAATTTCAAATTGAATTTTAAAATTCCAAGTCAGTTCTTGAATTCATATTCTTATTATTATTATTAATGCATTTTAATTCGTTTTAATTCCCTTTTTTTTTTAAATAATATTTGTTTTAATATGACAAACTACTTTTTTACCAGTTTACTTTTAAAATAATAATAATTATTTATTTATTTTATTTTATTTTATTTAATTTTTCATTTCATTTCATTTCCTTTTTTTATTTTATTTTATTTGTACATTTCATTATTTAATTTCACTTTAATTTAATTTGATTTGATTTAATTTAATGTTTATTTCGTTTCATTTCATTATTTTTCATTTCATTTCATTATTTCATTTTATTTCATTTTTTATTTAATTAAATTTTATTTTATTTCTTTTTGATTATTTCATTTTATTTTATTTTGTTTTTCATTTTATTTTATTTTATTTCATTTTATTATTTCATTTCATTTATTTCATTTCATTTTATTTTATTGTTTCATTTGTATCTAATTTAATTACATTTTATTTTTTTATTTTATTTAATTATTTTAATTTTTATTTTGTTTCATTTTATTTCATTTCATTTCATAATTTCATTATTTTTTATTAGATTTTATTACATTTCATTTTATTTCATTGCATTTTATTTCATTTCATTATTTCATTTTATTTTATTTTATTGTTTCATTGCATTTAATTTAATTTCATATTTTATTTTATTTTATTTTATTTTATTTTATTTTATTTTATTTTATTTTATTTTATTTTATTTTATTTTATTTTATTTTATTTTATTTTATTTTATTTTATTTTATTTTATTGTTTCATTTCATTTTATTTAATTGAAATGGAATGGATTTTGTCAAGTTATCTACCCAGGATACCCCAGATTGGAAAAAATGTGTCTGTGGCAACATTACTGCTGTTGACATTAAATTGCATTAAAAAATACTATACTACTACTACTACTTATTATTAGTATTATTAGGTATTTATGGCAACTTACCAAACCACGTTCATTGTAAAAATATTCCTTTGGCAGCAGTTCTGCAAAATTGTGTGATATATGCTTGCATGTTTCATGACACTTTCAAAGTCAAATACTCAGTAAGTGACACTAAAAGTGTTTTTCCTAAAATAAAATAAATTGGTTATTTGCCAGAATTTGGGAAATGTAATGTCTTTTTAATTAGCGCAAAAAAGTTGATGCTCTATTGCATTTGAAAATAATGTTCCATCTACACTAAACTAACCATGAACTTATATAGTGTTACCAAAAGCAAATGTAAGAAAGAAAACACATGAAGCAACTATGCCAGTTTAGACTTGCTTTTACAAGTATTTTATCATTTGAGATGATTCATGTTTCACAGTACTCATATCTAAGTGTTCTGCATTACAGCGGCAACAATGTATCAGGGGAGCTGCCAAGCAAGTTTACTATGTTAGAAAAGTCACATGGTATGGAGCTGGTTAAATCATAAAGTATGTGCATGGAATTCATTTAATTTGAATAATTTAATTTAATTTAATTTGTGTGGAAAGTTGTTTGTCTCTATCGTGGTCATTTTAGCTGGAATCTGCATTGATTTGTACGCATAGATATGTTTTTGGTGTTTTGCAGATATGTAGATAGAGCCACATTTTTCCAGGGAGCCTAGGTTGCAACTTACCCTTCATAACACTTCCACATAACACATAACACTTCCTGTGAAAACTTGATTGCACATTGATTGCTGTAGACAGAGAAATCGAAAGCTACTTTTTAATGTCTATTCAGTGTTTCCATATGCCGCAGTAACATAATGTTAAATTGTCTTCATTAGGGGGCTTTTCCCAGCAAATATAATCGTGACTACTTTGCATATTATGTAATTAATTGGCATGTCATGCAATTAATATTATCTCTTTTTTTTTTTTATCGATTGACCACCCTAAAATTAAATAAATAAATAAACACATGTGAACATGCTCTATGTATGATTTCTGGAGCTCAGCAGAAAATGAATGTGTGATCTCTTTTCGGTAGTCTCAGCAAAAACAGTTTTTAACGTGATAGTACTGGGGGAAACAGCTGGCAGCCCATCCCCCACACGCTGAGGGAGAGTGGGAGAGAAAGAGAGAGACCACATGCTGTTATACAAGCCTCTCTCTCTAACGTTGCTCTCGCATGCCACTCACATGGAGAACATTTGCCTGCCCTTCATGATCCAGTTTATATTCTTGTTCAAGCAAATCCCAAGGACTCTCATTTACATAGTGTTCTTAGTTACACAAATTAGTGTAATGAAATAAGTTCATTATTCAAAGTGACAATTCCAACTGTTTTTTCATGAGAATATGACTTCCCAGCATTTGCTATGGTGTTTAAAGTGATTTCAGTGGCATTGCTAAGGTGTTGCTAAGATCTTGTGAACGGTTGCCTGGCTGTTGCTTACTACCTGAGTCAAAAGACAGCCTTGGGTTATTGTCTATGATAATAAATCTCTGATTTTTCCACAGGTTTTATCAGTGTCTAGATGAAAACTATATTTGATCTCTTTAAAAATGTTACAGTAAGCCACACAATTTAAGGTATAATTCAAATTCATAGCTCAAAGCGTGTGGATTTAATTACGCACTAAAGCTTTGGAAGAAAAACTAAATTTCCGAAGAAAATGCAAGTGCTGTTTGCTGTGTGCCACACTGCTGAAGTCTTCCCACAGTCAAAAGAACCTATCCCCATATGTCTATGATAATCTGGTGCCAAGATATGGCTGGGGCCCCCATGGGTTCAGAGTCGTTACACTCTGTCTATGGGATTTTTATGCCTGTTTTATCATCCGACGGGTGAAAAGTGTAAGTCTGATCGTTTTCAACAGTAATGGCATACCTCTCCGCAATAAGCTTTGCAATTTGAAGGATCATCCATGTCCGTTGCACAAATGTTTTAGGAATGAGGCCGTGGCAAGTGTGTTTTAGAGGGTTACTAGGAAAGTGATAGGCAGGGGTGTTGATAAGTGTTTACCAGGCTGATCTATTTGGTTCCTTCAAGGGTTTTTTGATGTTGCAAGGTTATTGCTTAATGGTTGATGACCCAATGTAAGTCTATTCTTATGTATTTCAAAATCAGAATTACGATTTTGAGCCAGGTTTAGACATCCTGTGTAATCATTCATGTCTGTAGCGCACATAGTGCGAGACAAAAGAAGAAAAGAAAAGAGCGTTTATAGCCTTGCTCACTGAAAATGCTCTGAAGAGCTCATCTGTTATTATTGAGAAATAGTAAGGACACTTTATGTAGCATTACTTATTTGTACTGTTGTGCTAAAAAATCAACATAGGCTCACTGGAAATGGAATTTGAAAAACTACAAAAATGTGCATATATCAATTTTCTCTAGTTTCCAGTTGAATGAACGCTATGGAAGGATATTCCGGACTGTTTTCAAAAGGAATTGCAAATACACTTTTAAAAATAAAGGTGCTTCACGATGTCATAGAAGAACCTTTTTAGTCTAAATGGTTCTTTAACATCTGAAGAACCTTTCTGTTTCACAAAAGGTTCTTTGTGGCGAAAGAAGGTTCTTCAGGTTATAAAAAGGTAAGAAAGAGATGGTTCTTTAAAGAACCTTTGACTGAATGGTTCTCTGTGGAACCAAAAATGGTTCTTCTATGGCATCGCTGTGAAGAACCTTTTAAAGCACCTTTATTTCTAAGAGTGTAGCATTTTCAGTCGCGTTTTCCATATGTGGGTGCATACATTGTGACATGATTGAAATGGGTCATTCAACCAGAGGTCCCCGGCTCAAATTTTTGATTTTGCTAATATTTTTTCTGAAGAAAGACACAAATATAATGATGAAAGCCAAAATAGAGGGAAATGGGTAACATTCAGCAATCTGAAAATGGAGCCTCATTGAGATCCCCATATCTCTGGGACTCAACAACGTAGGGCCTTGAAAATAAAGATTCCAAAAGAAAAGCTTATTAACAACTTGAATCTAAAATCATATTGCGATATCTTTAATACTTCTTGAGTTATAGGCACGCAAACTTTGGAAAAAGAATATTTATGGCACTCAGACTGGTATTTTCAATGCAGTTATCTTGGAAAGAAACAAGATACATCTCTAGTTTCAACATTATTTGTTCTTCAGACGTTCCCCTTTAAAAGAAAAGAAGTCTCATATTTTTGCAAACTGACCCACATTTGGTTTTTGACCACTGAAAATGTGTAAAATTCCAGTATCTCTGGAACTGAATCTCACAGGGCATTAAAAATAAAAATGCCAAAAGGAAAGGTTGTTAAGACCCAATATCTAGAAGGGCATTAAGATATCTTTAATACTAAGTGAGTTACAGGCATGCTGTTTCCCCATTTTTGAATGGTCGCCATTGGCACATAATGCAACGAAGATGGCTAAAGTCAACAGATTTTACTAGTAGAACTACCAATCTCTGTGTAAAAATATTATGATACTGCCATCTTTCTAAAGTCGTTTTTATCCCCCTGTAACTTGACCTCCCTCTACAAAATAGTGGATTACTCAGTAAATATTCATCCATGACAATATTTTGGCTTTCATCACTGTACATGTGTATCTTTCTTTAGAGAAATTGTTAGCAAAATCAAAAATTTGAAGTTTTTAAAATTTGCTTGATTTGACACAGAATGGCCTATAAATGCAATTGCAAATCTTGCATTACTGTTTGCGTTTTCACGAACGCACTGTGACTGTCAAATTCAAATGGAAATGCAAAGGCTTACAAGTTATGAGCTTGTCATATTTAAATAGAAATATTAATTACCATGTCTGCTTTTTCACTCTCTTTGCATCACCTGCCAAACCTGCCAAAATGGGTTGGCGTCAATAGCCTTGTGGGCAGCGCACCGACATGTTTCGCTTGCGGCATCCCAAGTTCGAGTCCCGGGTGGTGGACCTTTCCCAGTCCTGTCCCCCTCTCTCTCTCCCATTTCACTTCTTGCCTACATACTGTCACAAAAACAGGCAGAAAAAAAAACAGAATTGCAATTCCTAAATTTCCGATGCCTTACATGCAAACCTGTCAATCAGTGTCGGGATGTGTTATTATACATTTGCAAAAGTGAATCGTAAACGGCAATGCAAGATTTGCAGTTGTGCTTGGATTGTCACAATATATGCGTTTACTTATGGAAAACGCAATTGAAAATACTCTTAGCCTGGAAAATAGCCTGGAATATCCTTCCAAAGAGCGCTAGAGACTGCCAACAATTTTTATTTCTTTTCACATAATTACCATGGCAGATTTCTATTAATAGGTGTAGTTCAAAAGGTACGTTATTTTAAAACGTCACAGAGCATTAGAATTATAGCGCCACTCAACGAACATTTCAAGTCAGAACTGCTGTGAGATGTACAAAAACCGACATCACATAAAAATGCGGTTGATACAGCTGCGGCTGGAAAATAACAATAAATTTAATTTTCTACTGTTAGATTGTGTTTTATTAATGGCTACACCTACCCCAACTCTAAACCTACCCCTTACAATAATGCAGAAACAGGAATTATTATACAGTACATCTGTATAGCCTTTGCCATAAAACATACCATATGTACATGTACGTTCATCTGTTCCGGCGAAAAAAAACAAACAAACAAACATTGTTTTAGCTTCTGCCAGCAGTGTGAAGGTCTGACTACACAAGACTAGGTATAAACTAGGGATTAATGTATGTTGCATATTATTTTCAAATGGAAAAGAGCATTGTAAACATTTTATCAAACTACCGTGATATGTACAACATCAACATATTTACTAGACATTCACTACACTCACTAGACATTTCACTTTGAAAATGACGTGAATTGTGCAGGAAGCAACAACATATCATTTTGCCGAAATGTCACCACAGGCAGGTATTTCCAATGAGCTGCTCATGCGGTTTCATTATTTAGCATTGCGTGCATTGAGAACTCCTAAGAAAGACAGATCAGAGCAGACATGAAATAAGCATTTTCAGTCATGCTGTTTTATAACAGTTTTTAAATATTTGCATGTGAGATTACATATGGTCTTTGGGCCTGGGGAATATTTACATCACACCTCTTAGCAAAGACTTTCCAAAGCCCCACAGAGTGTGGAAAATGTGCAAGCGTGGTGGTGAAATATTCAGCAGTTGTGAACATTCAGAGGATTTTCTTTTTGTGCATTAAAAAAACAAATATGATGATAATAATGATATATATGTCATATTCATAATATAAAGAACGTTTTAATTGACTTTAATAGCGGCTAGTGTAAGCATAACTTAAGTTTAGAGTCAAGAAGCGTTTTTATTTCCCAGAACTCCAGGGGACAATCGCATGTTCGTCTTGTGACACAAAGGCTGTCATTTTAATATGGACCAGGGTGTCATTTTTTTTTTTTTTTTTTTTGTAATCAAGGCAATAATGTTTGTTGCTCGACTATATTATTTCAAACATGATAGGAAGATATGTAATCTTTCGATTCCAGGCATTGCTATTGCTTAATATAGTCCATACAAAATGAAAAACAAACAGTGACATAATCTACATTATATCACATAAGCGCTTGTTTTGTTCTTGTTTTTAATTATGCATGTAAAAGAGAATGTTTTGCTGCTTATTAAGCTTCTTTAAAATAATGGCTTTTGCGTGCCCACAGTGTACTGAGCAAATTGCAAGATAATTGTAATAATAATCATATCATTCACACTGCAGAATTAAACTCATCATCCTGATATTTAAAGCTCTCATAATATACTTCCTGAAACACACAGCTATCTCTTTTAA